>OX621205.1:16574620-17064620 GCA_951640565.1 Petrophora chlorosata | reverse complement strand
CTAACCTAACCTAACCTAACCTAACCTAACCTAACCTAACCTAACCTAACCTAACCTAACCTAACCTAACCTAACCTAACCTAACCTAACCTAACCTAACCTAACCTAACCTAACCTAACCTAACCTAACCTAACCTAACCTAACCTAACCTAACCTAACCTAACCTAACCTAACCTAACCTAACCTAACCTAACCTAACCTAACCTAACCTAACCTAACCTAACCTAACCTAACCTAACCTAACCTAACCTAACCTAACCTAACCTAACCTAACCTAACCTAACCTAACCTAACCTAACCTAACCTAACCTAACCTAACCTAACCTAACCTAACCTAACCTAACCTAACCTAACCTAACCTAACCTAACCTAACCTAACCTAACCTAACCTAACCTAACCTAACCTAACCTAACCTAACCTAACCTAACCTAACCTAACCTAACCTAACCTAACCTAACCTAACCTAACCTAACCTAACCTAACCTAACCTAACCTAACCTAACCTAACCTAACCTAACCTAACCTAACCTAACCTAACCTAACCTAACCTAACCTAACCTAACCTAACCTAACCTAACCTAACCTAACCTAACCTAACCTAACCTAACCTAACCTAACCTAACCTAACCTAACCTAACCTAACCTAACCTAACCTACCTAACCTAACCTAACCTAACCTAACCTAACCTAACCTAACCTAACCTAACCTAACCTAACCTAACCTAACCTAACCTAACCTAACCTAACCTAACCTAACCTAACCTAACCTAACCTAACCTAACCTAACCTAACCTAACCTAACCTAACCTAACCTAACCTAACCTAACCTAACCTAACCTAACCTAACCTAACCTAACCTAACCTAACCTAACCTAACCTAACCTAACCTAACCTAACCTAACCTAACCTAACCTAACCTAACCTAACCTAACCTAACCTAACCTAACCTAACCTAACCTAACCTAACCTAACCTAACCTAACCTAACCTAACCTAACCTAACCTAACCTAACCTAACCTAACCTAACCTAACCTAACCTAACCTAACCTAACCTAACCTAACCTAACCTAACCTAACCTAACCTAACCTAACCTAACCTAACCTAACCTAACCTAACCTAACCTAACCTAACCTAACCTAACCTAACCTAACCTAACCTAACCTAACCTAACCTAACCTAACCTAACCTAACCTAACCTAACCTAACCTAACCTAACCTAACCTAACCTAACCTAACCTAACCTAACCTAACCTAACCTAACCTAACCTAACCTAACCTAACCTAACCTAACCTAACCTAACCTAACCTAACCTAACCTAACCTAACCTAACCTAACCTAACCTAACCTAACCTAACCTAACCTAACCTAACCTAACCTAACCTAACCTAACCTAACCTAACCTAACCTAACCTAACCTAACCTAACCTAACCTAACCTAACCTAACCTAACCTAACCTAACCTAACCTAACCTAACCTAACCTAACCTAACCTAACCTAACCTAACCTAACCTAACCTAACCTAACCTAACCTAACCTAACCTAACCTAACCTAACCTAACCTAACCTAACCTAACCTAACCTAACCTAACCTAACCTAACCTAACCTAACCTAACCTAACCTAACCTAACCTAACCTAACCTAACCTAACCTAACCTAACCTAACCTAACCTAACCTAACCTAACCTAACCTAACCTAACCTAACCTAACCTAACCTAACCTAACCTAACCTAACCTAACCTAACCTAACCTAACCTAACTAACCTAACCTAACCTAACCTAACCTAACCTAACCTAACCTAACCTAACCTAACCTAACCTAACCTAACCTAACCTAACCTAACCTAACCTAACCTAACCTAACCTAACCTAACCTAACCTAACCTAACCTAACCTAACCTAACCTAACCTAACCTAACCTAACCTAACCTAACCTAACCTAACCTAACCTAACCTAACCTAACCTAACCTAACCTAACCTAACCTAACCTAACCTAACCTAACCTAACCTAACCTAACCTAACCTAACCTAACCTAACCTAACCTAACCTAACCTAACCTAACCTAACCTAACCTAACCTAACCTAACCTAACCTAACCTAACCTAACCTAACCTAACCTAACCTAACCTAACCTAACCTAACCTAACCTAACCTAACCTAACCTAACCTAACCTAACCTAACCTAACCTAACCTAACCTAACCTAACCTAACCTAACCTAACCTAACCTAACCTAACCTAACCTAACCTAACCTAACCTAACCTAACCTAACCTAACCTAACCTAACCTAACCTAACCTAACCTAACCTAACCTAACCTAACCTAACCTAACCTAACCTAACCTAACCTAACCTAACCTAACCTAACCTAACCTAACCTAACCTAACCTAACCTAACCTAACCTAACCTAACCTAACCTAACCTAACCTAACCTAACCTAACCTAACCTAACCTAACCTAACCTAACCTAACCTAACCTAACCTAACCTAACCTAACCTAACCTAACCTAACCTAACCTAACCTAACCTAACCTAACCTAACCTAACCTAACCTAACCTAACCTAACCTAACCTAACCTAACCTAACCTAACCTAACCTAACCTAACCTAACCTAACCTAACCTAACCTAACCTAACCTAACCTAACCTAACCTAACCTAACCTAACCTAACCTAACCTAACCTAACCTAACCTAACCTAACCTAACCTAACCTAACCTAACCTAACCTAACCTAACCTAACCTAACCTAACCTAACCTAACCTAACCTAACCTAACCTAACCTAACCTAACCTAACCTAACCTAACCTAACCTAACCTAACCTAACCTAACCTAACCTAACCTAACCTAACCTAACCTAACCTAACCTAACCTAACCTAACCTAACCTAACCTAACCTAACCTAACCTAACCTAACCTAACCTAACCTAACCTAACCTAACCTAACCTAACCTAACCTAACCTAACCTAACCTAACCTAACCTAACTAACCTAACCTAACCTAACCTAACCTAACCTAACCTAACCTAACCTAACCTAACCTAACCTAACCTAACCTAACCTAACCTAACCTAACCTAACCTAACCTAACCTAACCTAACCTAACCTAACTAACCTAACCTAACCTAACCTAACCTAACCTAACCTAACCTAACCTAACCTAACCTAACCTAACCTAACCTAACCTAACCTAACCTAACCTAACCTAACCTAACCTAACCTAACCTAACCTAACCTAACCTAACCTAACCTAACCTAACCTAACCTAACCTAACCTAACCTAACCTAACCTAACCTAACCTAACCTAACCTAACCTAACCTAACCTAACCTAACCTAACCTAACCTAACCTAACCTAACCTAACCTAACCTAACCTAACCTAACCTAACCTAACCTAACCTAACCTAACCTAACCTAACCTAACCTAACCTAACCTAACCTAACCTAACCTAACCTAACCTAACCTAACCTAACCTAACCTAACCTAACCTAACCTAACCTAACCTAACCTAACCTAACCTAACCTAACCTAACCTAACCTAACCTAACCTAACCTAACCTAACCTAACCTAACCTAACCTAACCTAACCTAACCTAACCTAACCTAACCTAACCTAACCTAACCTAACCTAACCTAACCTAACCTAACCTAACCTACCTAACCTAACCTAACCTAACCTAACCTAACCTAACCTAACCTAACCTAACCTAACCTAACCTAACCTAACCTAACCTAACCTAACCTAACCTAACCTAACCTAACCTAACCTAACCTAACCTAACCTAACCTAACCTAACCTAACCTAACCTAACCTAACCTAACCTAACCTAACCTAACCTAACCTAACCTAACCTAACCTAACCTAACCTAACCTAACCTAACCTAACCTAACCTAACCTAACCAACCTAACCTAACCTAACCTAACCTAACCTAACCTAACCTAACCTAACCTAACCTAACCTAACCTAACCTAACCTAACCTAACCTAACCTAACCTAACCTAACCTAACCTAACCTAACCTAACCTAACCTAACCTAACCTAACCTAACCTAACCTAACCTAACCTAACCTAACCTAACCTAACCTAACCTAACCTAACCTAACCTAACCTAACCTAACCTAACCTAACCTAACCTAACCTAACCTAACCTAACCTAACCTAACCTAACCTAACCTAACCTAACCTAACCTAACCTAACCTAACCTAACCTAACCTAACCTAACCTAACCTAACCTAACCTAACCTAACCTAACCTAACCTAACCTAACCTAACCTAACCTAACCTAACCTAACCTAACCTAACCTAACCTAACCTAACCTAACCTAACCTAACCTAACCTAACCTAACCTAACCTAACCTAACCTAACCTAACCTAACCTAACCTAACCTAACCTAACCTAACCTAACCTAACCTAACCTAACCTAACCTAACCTAACCTAACCTAACCTAACCTAACCTAACCTAACCTAACCTAACCTAACCTAACCTAACCTAACCTAACCTAACCTAACCTAACCTAACCTAACCTAACCTAACCTAACCTAACCTAACCTAACCTAACCTAACCTAACCTAACCTAACCTAACCTAACCTAACCTAACCTAACCTAACCTAACCTAACCTAACCTAACCTAACCTAACCTAACCTAACCTAACCTAACCTAACCTAACCTAACCTAACCTAACCTAACCTAACCTAACCTAACCTAACCTAACCTAACTAACCTAACCTAACCTAACCTAACCTAACCTAACCTAACCTAACCTAACCTAACCTAACCTAACCTAACCTAACCTAACCTAACCTAACCTAACCTAACCTAACCTAACCTAACCTAACCTAACCTAACCTAACCTAACCTAACCTAACCTAACCTAACCTAACCTAACCTAACCTAACCTAACCTAACCTAACCTAACCTAACCTAACCTAACCTAACCTAACCTAACCTAACCTAACCTAACCTAACCTAACCTAACCTAACCTAACCTAACCTAACCTAACCTAACCTAACCTAACCTAACCTAACCTAACCTAACCTAACCTAACCTAACCTAACCTAACCTAACCTAACCTAACCTAACCTAACCTAACCTAACCTAACCTAACCTAACCTAACCTAACCTAACCTAACCTAACCTAACCTAACCTAACCTAACCTAACCTAACCTAACCTAACCTAACCTAACCTAACCTAACCTAACCTAACCTAACCTAACCTAACCTAACCTAACCTAACCTAACCTAACCTAACCTAACCTAACCTAACCTAACCTAACCTAACCTAACCTAACCTAACCTAACCTAACCTAACCTAACCTAACCTAACCTAACCTAACCTAACCTAACCTAACCTAACCTAACCTAACCTAACCTAACCTAACCTAACCTAACCTAACCTAACCTAACCTAACCTAACCTAACCTAACCTAACCTAACCTAACCTAACCTAACCTAACCTAACCTAACCTAACCTAACCTAACCTAACCTAACCTAACCTAACCTAACCTAACCTAACCTAACCTAACCTAACCTAACCTAACCTAACCTAACCTAACCTAACCTAACCTAACCTAACCTAACCTAACCTAACCTAACCTAACCTAACCTAACCTAACCTAACCTAACCTAACCTAACCTAACCTAACCTAACCTAACCTAACCTAACCTAACCTAACCTAACCTAACCTAACCTAACCTAACCTAACCTAACCTAACCTAACCTAACCTAACCTAACCTAACCTAACCTAACATAACCTAACCTAACCTAACCTAACCTAACCTAACCTAACCTAACCTAACCTAACCTAACCTAACCTAACCTAACCTAACCTAACCTAACCTAACCTAACCTAACCTAACCTAACCTAACCTAACCTAACCTAACCTAACCTAACCTAACCTAACCTAACCTAACCTAACCTAACCTAACCTAACCTAACCTAACCTAACCTAACCTAACCTAACCTAACCTAACCTAACCTAACCTAACCTAACCTAACCTAACCTAACCTAACCTAACCTAACCTAACCTAACCTAACCTAACCTAACCTAACCTAACCTAACCTAACCTAACCTAACCTAACCTAACCTAACCTAACCTAACCTAACCTAACCTAACCTAACCTAACCTAACCTAACCTAACCTAACCTAACCTAACCTAACCTAACCTAACCTAACCTAACCTAACCTAACCTAACCTAACCTAACCTAACCTAACCTAACCTAACCTAACCTAACCTAACCTAACCTAACCTAACCTAACCTAACCTAACCTAACCTAACCTAACCTAACCTAACCTAACCTAACCTAACCTAACCTAACCTAACCTAACCTAACCTAACCTAACCTAACCTAACCTAACCTAACCTAACCTAACCTAACCTAACCTAACCTAACCTAACCTAACCTAACCTAACCTAACCTAACCTAACCTAACCTAACCTAACCTAACCTAACCTAACCTAACCTAACCTAACCTAACCTAACCTAACCTAACCTAACCTAACCTAACCTAACCTAACCTAACCTAACCTAACCTAACCTAACCTAACCTAACCTAACCTAACCTAACCTAACCTAACCTAACCTAACCTAACCTAACCTAACCTAACCTAACCTAACCTAACCTAACCTAACCTAACCTAACCTAACCTAACCTAACCTAACCTAACCTAACCTAACCTAACCTAACCTAACCTAACCTAACCTAACCTAACCTAACCTAACCTAACCTAACCTAACCTAACCTAACCTAACCTAACCTAACCTAACCTAACCTAACCTAACCTAACCTAACCTAACCTAACCTAACCTAACCTAACCTAACCTAACCTAACCTAACCTAACCTAACCTAACCTAACCTAACCTAACCTAACCTAACCTAACCTAACCTAACCTAACCTAACCTAACCTAACCTAACCTAACCTAACCTAACCTAACCTAACCTAACCTAACCTAACCTAACCTAACCTAACCTAACCTAACCTAACCTAACCTAACCTAACCTAACCTAACCTAACCTAACCTAACCTAACCTAACCTAACCTAACCTAACCTAACCTAACCTAACCTAACCTAACCTAACCTAACCTAACCTAACCTAACCTAACCTAACCTAACCTAACCTAACCTAACCTAACCTAACCTAACCTAACCTAACCTAACCTAACCTAACCTAACCTAACCTAACCTAACCTAACCTAACCTAACCTAACCTAACCTAACCTAACCTAACCTAACCTAACCTAACCTAACCTAACCTAACCTAACCTAACCTAACCTAACCTAACCTAACCTAACCTAACCTAACCTAACCTAACCTAACCTAACCTAACCTAACCTAACCTAACCTAACCTAACCTAACCTAACCTAACCTAACCTAACCTAACCTAACCTAACCTAACCTAACCTAACCTAACCTAACCTAACCTAACCTAACCTAACCTAACCTAACCTAACCTAACCTAACCTAACCTAACCTAACCTAACCTAACCTAACCTAACCTAACCTAACCTAACCTAACCTAACCTAACCTAACCTAACCTAACCTAACCTAACCTAACCTAACCTAACCTAACCTAACCTAACCTAACCTAACCTAACCTAACCTAACCTAACCTAACCTAACCTAACCTAACCTAACCTAACCTAACCTAACCTAACCTAACCTAACCTAACCTAACCTAACCTAACCTAACCTAACCTAACCTAACCTAACCTAACCTAACCTAACCTAACCTAACCTAACCTAACCTAACCTAACCTAACCTAACCTAACCTAACCTAACCTAACCTAACCTAACCTAACCTAACCTAACCTAACCTAACCTAACCTAACCTAACCTAACCTAACCTAACCTAACCTAACCTAACCTAACCTAACCTAACCTAACCTAACCTAACCTAACCTAACCTAACCTAACCTAACCTAACCTAACCTAACCTAACCTAACCTAACCTAACCTAACCTAACCTAACCTAACCTAACCTAACCTAACCTAACCTAACCTAACCTAACCTAACCTAACCTAACCTAACCTAACCTAACCTAACCTAACCTAACCTAACCTAACCTAACCTAACCTAACCTAACCTAACCTAACCTAACCTAACCTAACCTAACCTAACCTAACCTAACCTAACCTAACCTAACCTAACCTAACCTAACCTAACCTAACCTAACCTAACCTAACCTAACCTAACCTAACCTAACCTAACCTAACCTAACCTAACCTAACCTAACCTAACCTAACCTAACCTAACCTAACCTAACCTAACCTAACCTAACCTAACCTAACCTAACCTAACCTAACCTAACCTAACCTAACCTAACCTAACCTAACCTAACCTAACCTAACCTAACCTAACCTAACCTAACCTAACCTAACCTAACCTAACCTAACCTAACCTAACCTAACCTAACCTAACCTAACCTAACCTAACCTAACCTAACCTAACCTAACCTAACCTAACCTAACCTAACCTAACCTAACCTAACCTAACCTAACCTAACCTAACCTAACCTAACCTAACCTAACCTAACCTAACCTAACCTAACCTAACCTAACCTAACCTAACCTAACCTAACCTAACCTAACCTAACCTAACCTAACCTAACCTAACCTAACCTAACCTAACCTAACCTAACCTAACCTAACCTAACCTAACCTAACCTAACCTAACCTAACCTAACCTAACCTAACCTAACCTAACCTAACCTAACCTAACCTAACCTAACCTAACCTAACCTAACCTAACCTAACCTAACCTAACCTAACCTAACCTAACCTAACCTAACCTAACCTAACCTAACCTAACCTAACCTAACCTAACCTAACCTAACCTAACCTAACCTAACCTAACCTAACCTAACCTAACCTAACCTAACCTAACCTAACCTAACCTAACCTAACCTAACCTAACCTAACCTAACCTAACCTAACCTAACCTAACCTAACCTAACCTAACCTAACCTAACCTAACCTAACCTAACCTAACCTAACCTAACCTAACCTAACCTAACCTAACCTAACCTAACCTAACCTAACCTAACCTAACCTAACCTAACCTAACCTAACCTAACCTAACCTAACCTAACCTAACCTAACCTAACCTAACCTAACCTAACCTAACCTAACCTAACCTAACCTAACCTAACCTAACCTAACCTAACCTAACCTAACCTAACCTAACCTAACCTAACCTAACCTAACCTAACCTAACCTAACCTAACCTAACCTAACCTAACCTAACCTAACCTAACCTAACCTAACCTAACCTAACCTAACCTAACCTAACCTAACCTAACCTAACCTAACCTAACCTAACCTAACCTAACCTAACCTAACCTAACCTAACCTAACCTAACCTAACCTAACCTAACCTAACCTAACCTAACCTAACCTAACCTAACCTAACCTAACCTAACCTAACCTAACCTAACCTAACCTAACCTAACCTAACCTAACCTAACCTAACCTAACCTAACCTAACCTAACCTAACCTAACCTAACCTAACCTAACCTAACCTAACCTAACCTAACCTAACCTAACCTAACCTAACCTAACCTAACCTAACCTAACCTAACCTAACCTAACCTAACCTAACCTAACCTAACCTAACCTAACCTAACCTAACCTAACCTAACCTAACCTAACCTAACCTAACCTAACCTAACCTAACCTAACCTAACCTAACCTAACCTAACCTAACCTAACCTAACCTAACCTAACCTAACCTAACCTAACCTAACCTAACCTAACCTAACCTAACCTAACCTAACCTAACCTAACCTAACCTAACCTAACCTAACCTAACCTAACCTAACCTAACCTAACCTAACCTAACCTAACCTAACCTAACCTAACCTAACCTAACCTAACCTAACCTAACCTAACCTAACCTAACCTAACCTAACCTAACCTAACCTAACCTAACCTAACCTAACCTAACCTAACCTAACCTAACCTAACCTAACCTAACCTAACCTAACCTAACCTAACCTAACCTAACCTAACCTAACCTAACCTAACCTAACCTAACCTAACCTAACCTAACCTAACCTAACCTAACCTAACCTAACCTAACCTAACCTAACCTAACCTAACCTAACCTAACCTAACCTAACCTAACCTAACCTAACCTAACCTAACCTAACCTAACCTAACCTAACCTAACCTAACCTAACCTAACCTAACCTAACCTAACCTAACCTAACCTAACCTAACCTAACCTAACCTAACCTAACCTAACCTAACCTAACCTAACCTAACCTAACCTAACCTAACCTAACCTAACCTAACCTAACCTAACCTAACCTAACCTAACCTAACCTAACCTAACCTAACCTAACCTAACCTAACCTAACCTAACCTAACCTAACCTAACCTAACCTAACCTAACCTAACCTAACCTAACCTAACCTAACCTAACCTAACCTAACCTAACCTAACCTAACCTAACCTAACCTAACCTAACCTAACCTAACCTAACCTAACCTAACCTAACCTAACCTAACCTAACCTAACCTAACCTAACCTAACCTAACCTAACCTAACCTAACCTAACCTAACCTAACCTAACCTAACCTAACCTAACCTAACCTAACCTAACCTAACCTAACCTAACCTAACCTAACCTAACCTAACCTAACCTAACCTAACCTAACCTAACCTAACCTAACCTAACCTAACCTAACCTAACCTAACCTAACCTAACCTAACCTAACCTAACCTAACCTAACCTAACCTAACCTAACCTAACCTAACCTAACCTAACCTAACCTAACCTAACCTAACCTAACCTAACCTAACCTAACCTAACCTAACCTAACCTAACCTAACCTAACCTAACCTAACCTAACCTAACCTAACCTAACCTAACCTAACCTAACCTAACCTAACCTAACCTAACCTAACCTAACCTAACCTAACCTAACCTAACCTAACCTAACCTAACCTAACCTAACCTAACCTAACCTAACCTAACCTAACCTAACCTAACCTAACCTAACCTAACCTAACCTAACCTAACCTAACCTAACCTAACCTAACCTAACCTAACCTAACCTAACCTAACCTAACCTAACCTAACCTAACCTAACCTGTTTCCTTGGTAACATGTAACCTGTTGTGTTTCAGGAATTAGTGTTCTGTGCTCCGGGAGAGCTCCCGCGTCGAGCCCCATCGTTAAAACGCTGAAATTCAGCAAAACTGTTCGCAACTTTTCTTTGCTTACATCGAAAATTCTACATAGGAGGGTGCAGTCGAAAGTAATCTAACGTTTCAAAATCAAAATAGTTATACTTACATAGGCTTGCCGCACCATTTTGGAAGCGCAGCCGCGACCGCTACAGGACCTGAAAAAGAAAGTACACAGATTAATAGTAGTTTCAGCAAAAATTAGCAAATAGCGTATTTTTCAAAATTTTAATACTTCAAAAATTCATAACAAATCCAAATTTCGGTCTATCGTTTCAGGAATTAGTGTTCTGTGCTCCGGGAGAGCTCCCGCGTCGAGCCCCATCGTTAAAACGCTGAAATTCAGCAAAAATTTTACCCCTTAATTGCGAAGCAGAGAGGGGAAAATTTGAACTGTGTAGTGGCCGGGGGTAACAACATAGCAAAATCTGACCTTTTCCACTTGACTCGCTATTTTGTTTCCCACCATATACATAGTATATAGTCAAAATTTCAGCGCATTCGGACCAATATCTTTGAAGATATCGCCCTTTTAGTTAGGTTGGTTTTTATATTTTTTTGGTCTTTTATTTTATTTTTATTTTTTAAGTGTTTGGGATCGGACTATTGTATTTTACAAGTTTTATTTACAATACTATATATCAATTTTATTTTGACTCATTGCGACTTATTATATACAACTTTTACAAATTTATTTTATTCCGTGTCCTTTTGTTATATTGTTAGGACTATTTATAAATTGACGTGTTCCCTGTCGAGATGGCCTTGTTACACACACCAGTCAAAAAGACAAGCGACATCCCAAGCGTACGGGAAGTCCAAAAATCCCCACTCCACACTGATCAGGCGGGACCCTCGCGGCACGTCGACGAACGGGCGCAGACCTCCAACGTGAGGCGGAGCGTGGGAGAGTGGGAGCTGGTGAAGAAGAGAAGGTCCACCTCCCAACAACCCAAGACCCCGTCCCCACCGAGGAGAACTGCTCCGGAAGCACCAGCAAAACCAAAAAACACGACGTTCTCCTTGGGAAGCAAGCCGACAGCGCGAAAGCTGCAAAGTGAGGTCCCAGCCATCGGAAGTCCGCCGACCCAGGAAAGATTCCCCACAAGACAGGCAGAAGCAAAGGCCTGCCTGCTCAAAGCCAAGACCAACTTGGACCTTTCGAGGAACCTAAAAACAGACCTCAAAACAAATATCACCCAGGCTATAAACCGACTGTACGAGTTGGTCAAAGAGGCTGAGAGTGCGAAGCACCAAGGACAGAACCTGCCAAGTAAGGAAAAGGAAGGAGTAAAAGAGGCAGAGAGCAAAGAAAGCTGCAGAAAAGGGGACGAAGAACTGAAAAGGCAAATAGAAGAGCACAGCAAACTATTGAGGGAGAATAGTGAGAAGATGGAAACCCTAAAAGAGGCTATGGAGAGACAGAAAGAACTCCTGGAGGGGACCACGTACGCGAATGTGGCGGCAGGTCAGCCAAGGAGGCAGCCCCATGAGCGGGCCGCCCTGCTTTCCGTACTGGTATCCTCTAAAGATGACCAAGAGACAGGAGAAGAAGTCCTTAGCCGCATAAGGGAGGCGGTAAACGCGAAGGAAGGAGGGATTAAGGTCGACAGAGTAAGGAAAGCGAAAGATGGGAAGGTCATTGTCGGGTGCAGGACAGAAGCCGAAAGGCAAAAAGTGAAAGACAGGCTCAAAAAAGCTGAGTCGCACCTGAATGTCGAGGAAATCAAGAATAAAGACCCTCTTTTGATTCTCAGAGACGTCCTACAGTGTCACAGTGATGATGACATCGTAAACGCTCTGAGAAATCAAAATGGTAATTTATTCAAGAACCTCGACAAACAGGACGACAGGATGGAGATCCGCTACAGGAGGAAGACCAGGAACCCGCATATGTGCCATATAGTCATCCGGGCGTCCCCTGGCATATGGAACAAGATGACTGAAGCGGGGGAGGTCCACATAGACCTCCAGAGAGTGAGGGTTGCGGACCAATCCCCTTTGGTACAATGTTCCTTATGCCTGGGATACGGCCACGGCCGCCGACAGTGTAAGGACACCAAAGAGAAGTGTAGTCACTGCGGCGGCCCGCACATGAGGACCGAATGCGCGGACTGGCTCGGTGGCGGGACTCCATCCTGTTGTAATTGTAAGCAGGCAAAACTTGAGTCAGTTGAGCACAACGCTTTTAGCTCAGAGTGCTCCATAAGAAAAAAGTGGGATGCAATAGCACGGGCCTCTGTGGCGTATTGCTAAAGGCACCACAAACGAACACACAGTGAAAAACCACTCCATGCTCAACACCATCAAAAGAGAAATTGCCAGCGCTAATCATCCTGGCGTGACGACCTGCTTCATCGACATACTACACTCGAGTGACGACTGGAGAGTGCTAAACAATCAAACACACTCAAACCGGAACGGTAACTTCTTCAACATAAAAAGATCCAAGGCGGCAAGTAAAAAACTAACAAACAGACTCAGTACAATAAAAAATGTAAATTGGAAACAGTTTCATGCGAAAATGTACCAATTCAAAATAAATAGCAACATAAATAGAATCGAAACAAACATATTATTAAAATCAGAGAAAATATTGGCTAAATTAACAGAAGCAAAAACACAAACACACATAGAAATTACACGTAAAAAGATAGAAAAAGAAGAACTTACCAAACCGCACACGTGGTCCGAAGAACTCGAGATGTCGAGGAGCAAGTCCGTCATGTGGAAGAGTCGATTTTGTGTTGTGTCAAAGACTCGAAGACTTGGAATTTTGCAGAAGTATCTGAAAACGAAGGATAGAATCTTAGAGAATGTAAAACAGAGCGCAAGTGAAGCGCACAAACTCACCGAATGTCAGCTTATAAAAATAGATTTAAAGTCCAAAATAGAAAATGTAATTAAAGCCAAAAATACAAGGCGCATAATTGTAAATTTTTGCAGAAAAAATATTAAAGTAGTTGTAAATAGAAATAGGTACAAAAAATTATGCTGGGTATATATTCTGCGAATAAATAACCACAGCATAAAATATAAGTACACAAAACAGAAACAATATGTAAAATTGTATTTAAAAACTAAGGCTCATAATATTAGGAACAAAATAAAACAGCATAAAATTAAAATTAAGAAAAATAAAATTAATAGAATGTGTGATGTCTTTAGTGATGTCCATCACTAAATTTAAGAGGATATGTAAGACAGATAGACAAGGTCTCTGATAATGTCAGGGGAACAAAAGTAAGGCAGATGGGGGTTTTAGCCAGTAAGAGTCTGGCACTACCCGGGTGATCCCCCCGGGTGTCCATGAGGATTTCCCCCATCTGCCTCTAAAATAAAAAAAAAAAAAAAAAAAAAAAAAAAACCTAACCTTTTTTTTTTTTTTTTTTTTTTTTTTTTTACGTGGGGAAATCCTCATGGATACCTCCGGGCACAAGGCCCTTCGGTTATGTCAGACTCCGCCTTTCGGCGACCTACTGACTAAAACCCCACGGTTCTCCGTCTTCTGCCATGGTGGGGTGAGATGGGGTCGCGCTAGCATTCACCATCTCACCCCGGCAGATGGCCCGGATACCGGGCCTCCGGCTGCAGCATTGCTGCATCCAGTCTTGCCCGACGGGGTGGCCGAGTTGACCCTCCCCGCCGCGCCGCCAGCCTTGCAGGCCGGCCATCCTCCGACCCGAAGGTCCGCTGAGCCTCTCACGAGGCTCGCCCCCCTCCGCGGAAGATCCGCCGGCCTCATCTGCTGTGCTCTATGCTACCTTCATAGAGACACGCAGAGAGGCCCACCGTTCCCAGCTATTTGCCACGACCAACAAAATCCCACAAGGAGAAGTTATTGATCGTGTTGACAGGGTGCACCGGCCCAGTCACTGCCGTTCCCCCCGGACGTATCCATAAGGGACAAGCAGTGACCGAGCACACGTGGAGGTTGCCGGGACTAGCACCCCAACCTAACCTAACCTAACCTTTTTTTTTTTTTTTTTTTTTTTTTTTTTTACGTGGGGAAATGCTGTGACGCATACCCACCCGCTGGGGGAGCGGGTGGGTTATGTCGGACTCGACACCGACTATCGAATCGATAATCGGTGCCCCTACCGACTAAAACCCCACGATGTTCCTCCGTCATCGGCTGGTGACGGGGGGCACGGGACCGCTCGCGCATTCCTCCGCAGCCCCCGTCGACGCCGCAGTCCGCCTTGCGGTGGACCCGCCTCGGTGGGAAGCCAAAACTTCCCCACCTCGTGTTAGATGCCCCCGGAACATGGGGGGGCATCTACACCTCGTGAGGGCCTATCCCTAGTGTGGGGCGCCGGGTGCCCCCGCATCCGACGCCCCAGGCCCTCCAAGCGGAGACGGAGTACGGGCTCGATTAGCCCGTCTCCGTGTCCGCGCTCTCCTGAGCGGCAGAGAGAGAGGGTCTCTTTCTCTCTCCCGCTCTTCTGCCTCCCTCTGCGAGACAATAGTCTCACAGAAGGAGGCCACCGCCTCCCAGGACCTCTCGTCGCCGACCATCTTGGCGATGATGGTCGGTAAGGAGAGGTCCGTCCCCACAACCGCGACTAGGGATCGCCGCGGCTCGGCTCCTCCTGGGCATGCCTCCAATGCGTGCTGGGCGGTATCCTCCGCGTAGCCGCACTGGTGGCAGGCCGGGGAGGCTTCCCTTCGAGCGACATGACACAGGTATCTCCCGAAACAACCATGTCCCGTGAGCACCTGCGTCAGTCGGAAGGAAAGCCTCCCGTGTCTCCTCCGTACCCACTCTACGAGTACGGGCCGAAGCGCCTCAAGCAGTCGCTGAGCGCCAGCCCCCCTCCGTGTGGGTCCTGTGAGGAGCCGATTCCTCCACCGGGTGATGGCAGCCGCCCTGGCGTTGTTACGCCAGCGCGTCACCTCCAGCGGCGCCAATCGCTCGTCTCGCTCCCGTGCCTGCGCTCTGCGCCAGTAGACCGAGGCCAGGACTTCGGCCTCGAGGTCCCACGGGAGCGATCCAGCGAGGGCGCACGCCACTTCGTGAGAGATGGTGCGGTAGCCCCTGCACACTCTCACTGCCATCACCCTCTGGGCCGCGATCAGCAGAGCGGTTGTCTGCCGATCCAGCCCACCGGCCCATATGGGGGCACCATATAGGGCCATGGAGCTAACCACCGCTGTATAGAGGCGGCGGCAGCTCCCCTCCCCTCCCCCGATATTCGGGAGGAGGCGACTCAGTGCGCCGGCTGTCCCCAAGATTCTTGGAGACAGCTGTCGCACATGCGCCGCGAACTTCCATCTGCTGTCCAGGACGACGCCGAGATACTTCAGCGTCGACCGGACAGGGATGGACGTCCCACCCACCACGATGGTGGAGTCTGCAGGTGGCGCCCGTCTCGGGCCATGAAAACAAATGGCCTCGGACTTGTGGAGCGCCACCTCCAGACCCAGCATCCGGATCCTGGATACGGTCGTCGCGACCGCGGCCGTCGCCAGGATCTTCGCCTCCCTGTAGCTGTCCCCCCGGGCGGTAACCAACGTGTCGTCAGCGTAACAAACGACGTTGACGCCACGAAGGTTAGCACACCGGAGGACCCAATCATACCCGACGTTCCACAGGAGTGGCCCGAGGGCGGACCCCTGCGGAACGCCGCGCGTCATGGGACTACGTCCCTCCCCATTGGTTGTCGGGAAGACTACCTCTCTGTCGGAGAGATAGTCCCCGACAAGCCTTCGCAGGCATTGGGGCACCTGATGGTACCCCAATCCCCCGAGAATGGTGCTCCAGGGCAACGTGTTGAAGGCGTTGGCAATGTCCAACGAGACAGCCAACAACACGCCACCACTGGAGCACGCCTCCTCCGAGAGGTCGCGGACGCGAGATATCGCGTCTATCGTCGAGCGACCTCTCCGGAACCCGAATTGGGTGGGCGCCAAGTCGGGTCCCACTGTCTCGAGGTGCTTGACGAGGCGGGCAGCGAGCACTCGCTCCAAAAGCTTACCGGCCTCGTCAAGCAGCACAATCGGACGATAGCCCGATGGCTCGTCCGCAGGGCGTCCCTCCTTCCGGATGAGGACGAGCCTGCCCCTCTTCCACCTCTTGGGGAACCTGCCATCTCTGAGGCACCTGTCGAACAGGGCCCTCAGAGCGGGGGTGAGGTGCTCCAAGGAGAGGGCCCACGCACGGCCCGGTATGCCATCTGGCCCAGGCGCCGTGTTTTTGGCCCTCATCCTGAGCACTGCTGCACCCAGCTCACCCTCTGAAACAGGGACAGGCTCGTCCTCCTCCTCTTCACCCTCGAGATCGGCCGATGACGAGGCCACGGCGGTGGGAGGCGTGAATTCGGTCCCCGGGGCTCCGGGGAACAAGCCTTCTACCACCCTCTGGAGCACTGCCGGTTGGAGCGAAGCAGTGACGGGGGGTGCCCATGGGCGGAGCTTCTGCCTCGCCCATCGGTACGGGCGGCCCCATGGGTCACGCTCCAGCCCCTCCAGCAAATGCTCCCAAGCCTGCCTCTTGGCCTCGTCGATCGCGACGCGTAGGGCCCTGGAAGCTTCTCTGTAGGCGGCGTACAGAGACTCGGTGGTTTCGGTCTCTTGCCGCCTACGTCTCCGATACCGCTGGTATCGGCGGCGCCTCGTCACACAGCGTCGCCGGAGCTCGGCAATCTCCTCTGACCACCAGTAGACTTGGCGTCTGGGCTGCGGGGCTCGCGCACGCGGCATCGCCGCATCGCACACGCGCGTAAGTGCCCCACACAGCCCGTCCGCCATCTCGTCCACGTCTACTGGTTCCGGCTCCAGAGCAGTGCCGCTCCACGCCTCGACGATGGCCGCCTCCAGCAGTATCTCGACGTCGAGATGCTTCAGGGCCCAACGCGGACCGATCTCGCTCGTCTCTCCCCTTACTGCGTCCGTCAAAGACGAGGAGACGCTGAACCGGATGTACCGGTGGTCGGAAAGCGTCTCCTCGTCGACCAGCACCTGCCAGTCGCGTATACGGCAGGCAAGGTCTGGGGTGGCGAATGTCAGGTCGACAATCGAGCCACCCCACTGACGGACGCAGGTGTTTTCCGCCCCCTGATTTAAGAGGCAGAGACCAACCTCAGCCATCCACTCGACTACGGTGACTCCCCGCGGATCCGTCGTCGGGGACCCCCACGCCACTGATTTGGCGTTGAAGTCCCCAAGAACGAGCACGGGGAGCGGGCGGGTCTGACCAATAAGGGTTCCCACCTCGCTGAGGAGAGTCTCCAGCTCGTGGCGGGGTCTATTACCGGAGTGATAGACCCCCACCACCATCACTCTGCCCACCATGGCAGCGACGTATCCCCTGCCCCTTGACCGACTTTCAAGGGGGGGGGATCGGGCCGGCGATTGAGTGGTGATTGCCACCAAGCCGTCGAGATCTCCAACCCAGTCAGACCTGGGTGGGATCGCGTACGGCTCGGCAATCACCCCCACGTGAATCATCCTCTCCGCAAGACACTGCAGGAGAAGGTCCTGAGCGCGAGCGGAGTGGTTGATGTTCGCCTGGAGGAAAGTTAGGGCCATAACTAACTTTCCTCCATGCGAACCGCCTGCCCTGTATCAGGGGTAGGCGGCCGCGGCTGGGCCTTAGCTCCAGCCGCGGCGGCCTTCCGTTTGGCCCCTGACTTTGACGGGGGCTTGGCACATGCCTTGCCCCCGGAGAGGTGGTCTGCCGCTTTCCCCGCAGCTGCACAGAGTGAGCAGTGGGGAGCGGCAGAGCATTCTCGGGCCTTGTGGCCCTTTCGACCGCAGCGATAACACTCATCGCTGCGGTCGACTTCGGCCTTGCATTGGGCCCCAACGTGGCCCAGTGCAAGGCATCGGTAGCAGCGCCGAGGTCTGGCATCTAGGATGCGGACCTGCGCCGCCACCCAGCCCACCAGCACTCGTCCGCTGCCAGCGATTCTCCTCGCCGCTTCCACAGGGCAGCGCACGAATGCCGTGCCCATCCCAGCGGGGCCCCTGCGGATCGTGCCAACCGCCACCGCCGACGCAGCACACTCCCCCACCCTCGCCAGGGCCTCAGCCAGTTCCTCCGGCATCACCGCATCGTCCAGACCGCTGACCCGCAGGTCAGCGGTGGTGATCGGCCTGGAGATACGGACCTCCTCCTGCCCCTCAAACACCTCCTTGAGCTTCCCAGCAAGGACATCCGCTTTAGCAGCGTTGTCCGTGCCAGGAACCTCAAGAATTCTGGCGCCAGTGGCTGCCGTCCTGATTTTAAGGGGCGGCACCCCCAGCTCGCCGAGCTTAATCCGCCCCTTGGCCACCTCCAACACCTTGGCGTAGGTAATGCCTTTCTCCGCCGCCCCGGACTGCAGCGTGATGACTACTGCTGCAGTGCGGGGAGGGCGGAGTTTGGCCAATCTCGCCGTAGGCTTGGGAGGCGGTTTTGGCGCCGCCGCCTGTTGCCTTGGAACTCGGGCTGTAGGGGCAGACCTCTCCGGCGGAGAAGGCACCGTCCCAGCTGAAACCGCAGTCCTCGCCTCCTTCCTGCGCGTCCCACGCCTCGCCACAACGGACCACGCCTCAGAGGGGACCGCAGCGGGAGGAGCCAGCGCTCGGCTCGGGACCGCAGCGGCACTCCTTTCCCTTGGCGGGGGCTGCCTAAAACCTGTCGGGGCCCTCGCCGGTGCGCTAGGAGCCGGCGTTCGGCTTAGGGCCGCAGTGGCACCCCGTTCCTTGGGCGGGGGCTGCCTGCCGCCTGTCGACGCTCTCGCCGGTGCGCCAGTTGGCGCAACACCTCGGCTGGTGCCTGCTTCAGGACGCACCTCAGCCTCCCTTCGCCGATCTGCAGCCAGAGGGGGTCTGAGGGTCCTTGCAGGCAACAGCCTCTCTTCCAGCCCCTCGAAGCGGGCGTTGATCATGGTGCCGACTTGCACCATGATCTGACGCACAACGTCCTCCGTGCTGGGAGCTTGGGCCGAGTTCCGAGCCGGCACCGGGTTCGGTACCGGTCGGACTGCAGCCGCCCTCACCTCGGCCAACTCGCGCCGGAGTTCGCCGATATCCGACGCGAGTTGCTTATTGGCCCGCACCAACAGCGCCATCTCCTCCGTCATTGTGCGGGCCCGCGTCTCCTTGAAGGAGGCCTTAATGGTGGCCGCGGCCTCCTTCAGGGACTTTACGCAGGTGCCCTTCAAGTTCCCGGACTTGGTGGCCACAGCTATCACTGTGTCCACCGAGCCCAGGAGCATTGTGTCCAGCTGCGCGGCGTCGCAGTCGCTCAGCTGAAGCGGAGCGGCTGCGGCCGCAGCAGCAGCAGGACTCTTCCGGAATAGGGCGGCAGTCGCTGCCACCCTATTTCTTTGCTCCTCCGCCAGCTTCGCCTCGGCGGAGAGCTCCTCCTCTTGTGCCCGTTTTAGATCGGCCCTAGCTCTCGCTAGGCCGGTCTTTGGCGAGCACCCTTTCCCCCGACGAGAGGGAGTGTGCTCCTCGCCCCCGTTTGTCCGGCGCTTCCTCACCTGGCGGGAAGCGCCAGAGCCGCGGGACGACACACTCTCCCAACTCATCTGGCTCGCGTCTGAGTCTGATTCCGACAGGTTTATAGTCGGAATCAGACTCTCTGAGGCCTGCGGGGCCCCACCCGCACCCAGGGTGGGTGCGGGGGAGGCGCCGGAGGCCTCACCTTTCTCCTCGTTGCTCTTAGCCGGTGTGGCGCAATCTGTGCGCTCCAGCACAACACGGGCCCTCCGTAAGTAGTACGGGGCCACGCGCACCTCCTCGTTCTTGTCCGTAGTCTTGCCTGGGTTATCGTGTTGAGAGTCGTCGGTGTCCGGTATGGGTTTGCTGTGGTCGTCGGTACGTGGGCCCCGATCGGAGCCCACGAGGCGTTGGTTGCCCCCCGCAAATACAATGGGGCTGCCTTCTCTCGACCGTCCAGAAGGGTGGGATCCCCCCACTTGCGGAATATTTCCAATCGCCTTGTGATCCATGTTTGTCCTTTTTGAAGGGGTGAGGTCCCCTTGTGACGCCCTAGCGACCGGGTTCCCCCCGGCCATGCATCCTATCGGCGGGCGCCAAACCTTAGGATTCGGAGACGCATGGGGCCCGACGGGGTGGCCGTGTTGACCCTCCCCGCCGCGCCGCAGGCCTTGCAGGCCCGCCATCCCACGACCCGAAGGTCCGCTGCAGCATCGGCTGCTCATCGTGTTTGCCCGATTGGGTGGCCGGGTTGACCGATCCCAACCGCGCCGCGGGCCTTGCAGGCCCGCCATCCCACGACCCGAAGGTCCGCTGAGCCCCTCGCGGGGCTCCCATCTTTGCGGAGAAGACTCCGCTGCAGCAACGCTGCACCGCCAGTTGTGCCCGACGGGGTGGCCGAGTTGACCCTCCCCGCCGCGCCGCCAGCCTTGCAGGCTAACCTTTTTTTTTTTTTTTTTTTTTTTTAACGTGGGGAAATCCTCATGGATACCTCTCCGCTGCGGGGGCAGCAGAGAGGGTATGTCGGACTCTTACCGACTAAAACCCCACGGTGTTCCGCCAGGCGCCATTTGCCGGGGCTACGGGAACGCTTTCGCACTCTTCCGCGGCCCCAGCGGCGATGGCCCTCAAAAGAAGGCTCCGTCCTGGTTTTGGGTGGACCTTAAGCTCCACCCCCGTCTCAGAGGGGCGCACAGGAACACTGTGCGCGCCACCTCGGGGCCTACATCGTCATCGGCAACGGACCCCCCCGAGTCCGTTGCCTAGACCCCAGTTATGGGGGCTGACGGAGGGCGTGGAAGACTCTCCGCCGCCCGACTCTTCTGCTGCGAGTCGGGAGATTGGAAGTTATTTCCCTCTCCCGCTCCGCAGCCTCCTTCCGCGCCATCACCACCTCGCAGAAGGTTATGGCCTCATCCCAGGACCTCTCACTCTCGAGCATTGATGAAATCAACGCTGGGAGCGAGAGATCGTCCCCCACCGCAGCGACGAGGTCACGCCGCTCACTGTCCCAAGCCGGGCACTCCTCTAACGTGTGCTGCGCCGTGTCCTCGTCACAGCCGCTGCAGTGGTGGCACACGGTTGTCGGTTCCCTTCCGGCTATGCGGCACAAGTACTTCCCGAAGCATCCATGCCCCGAAAGAACCTGCACCAGCCGGAAGGTAAGCGACCCGTGCGCCCTGTCCAACCATTCTTCAAGAACTGGCCGGACAGCCTCCACCGTCCTGCTACCGGCCCTTGGGTGGGCCAAACGTTGCCTCCATCTCCCAATCAGGGATTGTCGTGCGTGGAACCTCCACACTTGCATTTCCCGTGGCGCGGGGTGTTCCCCACGGAGGCTGAGGTCTTTGCGCCATGCATACATGGCAGCGTAGACCTCAGCCTCTAGGTCCCATGGAGGGGATCCCGCCAAAAGGCACGCCGCTTCAAAAGAGACGGTGCGATACGCCCGAGTGACCCCGACGGCCATCACCCTCTGAGATCTCCTCAGGAGGGCAATGGTGCGTTCCGTGAGGGTATCAACCCACACGGGCGCTCCGTACAGGGCCATTGAGCGTACCACCCCCAAATATAAGCGGCGGCTGCTCGCTTTGGGCCCCCCGAGATTAGGCAACAGCCGCTTTAGTGCAGCGGCCGTTCCCATCAAACGGGGGACCATGCGCGCGAAGTGCTCGCGAAAGTTCCACCGGCTGTCGAGGACGAGTCCAAGATATTTAATCGTGGACCCGACCTCGATGCGGGTCTCTTCGATAGTAATGTTGAAACCCCGTGGTGGCCTCCGTCGAGGGCCATGAAAGCACACGGCCTCCGACTTATTGAGCGCCACCCGGAGTCCCAACAGTCCTATCCTGCCGACAACCTGCGCCACCGCCTCCGTGGCAAGACTGGCAACCTCCTCAAAGGTTTCACCTCTGGCAGTCACCAACGTGTCATCTGCATAGCAGATCACGTTAGCGCCTGCAGGGAGATCACCGCGCAACACCCAGTCGTATCCGATGTTCCACAGGAGCGGCCCAAGGACCGATCCCTGTGGAACACCGCACGACATCTCCGTCCGCAACAACCTTCCTTCCCGCCCAGGGTAAGATATATATCTCTCAGAGAGGTAGGCCCCGACAATCCGACTGAGGTAAGGAGGCACTTCATGGTACTTCAGCGCCTCCCTAACGCAAGCCCACGGCATGGTGTTAAACGCGTTAGCGATGTCCAAAGACACCGCCAACATCACCCCACCATGGGCCACCGCCTCCTCCGAGTAGGCCTGGACTCGCTTGATAGCGTCAATCGTCGACCGGCCCACCCGGAATCCGAATTGGTGATCGGACAAATCAGGACCCACCCTGCAGAGATGTCGAATGAGGCGACCAGCTATGATTCTCTCAAATAGTTTGTCGCTCTCATTCAGCATGACTATGGGGCGGTAGGCGGAGGGAGAATCCACGGGGCGCCCTTCCTTTCTCAGAAGCACCAGCCTGCCCGTCTTCCACATCCTGGGGAACCGACCCGTCTCCAAACAAGTGCTCAACAGCCTCTGAAACCTGTCCCCCAAAGCATCGAGGGCAAGAACCCAAGCGCGTCCTGGAATGCCGTCTGGGCCCGGAGCCTTGTTTTTGGCACGAAGCTTCAAGATGGCCGCACCGAGCTCTCCCTGCGTGACCGGTGGGACTTCCTCCTCAACTTCCGTTTCCACCGCACTCAGCGACCCCATTGCCGGCGGCTGATGTGCCGTCCCGTTCGGAAACAGAGCGGACACAACCTCTCCCAGCAGCTGAGGCTCAAGACTCTCAGTCAATGGAGGCGCCCAAGGACGTACTTTGTCCCTCACCAACTTGTATGGGCGCCCCCAAGGGTCGTGACTTAGAGTCTCCAGCAACTCTGCTCTCGCTTGTTCCTTGGCTCTCCTGATCAACAACTGTAGGGCCTCTACCTTACTCCTGTAGGCTCCATACAGTTGATCCTCCTCGAGCTCAGCTTCTTCGTCTCGTCGTCTGCGTCGGCGGTGCCTGGTGTATTGGCGTCGCGCTTCCACACAGCTGTTTCGGACAACAGCAATCTCCTGCGACCACCAATACACCTGACGTCTTGAGGAAAACGGTTTGGCTCGGGACATGCCAGCATCGCAAATTTGCGACATGGCGTCCCGAAACCATTCCGCCTCCTCATCTACCTCAACTTCTCCATCCGGGGGGGATTGCCACGCCTGGACAATCGATGCCTCTATCATCAATTCTCGATGCAGGCTTCCCAACTTCCACCTCGGTGTCGCCTGGTCGTTGAACCGGCGGGCCGTCGACGGAGCCTCTAGAGAAGGGGATATGTCAAACCGAATATAGCGATGGTCTGACAACGTCTCCACCTCCTCCATAACCCTCCAGTCTTCAACACGTCGCACCACTGCAGGGGCTGCAAAAGCCACGTCCACAATGGACCCTCCCTGCCGCCGAACGCACGTGTTGATTGACCCCCGGTTCAAAACTTCGAGGCCAGCCATCATCGCCCACTCCTCCAAAGCTTCACCTCGCGCATCAGTCGCTGGGGAACCCCATGCAGTAGATTTCGCGTTGAGGTCCCCCACAAGAAGCGCTGGACGAGGTAGAGTCTGCCGAATGAGGGCCCCTATCCCACCCAGAAACGACTCGAATTCGGCGAGGCTTCTGTTTGGAGAGAAGTACGCCCCGATCAACAACGTGTTCCGCCATTGCACTGCCACGAATCCTCGTCCTCGTGCAATGATTGAGACAGGCGGAACGCCGGAAGCTACTCTGGTTATGATGGTCACCAAGCCATCCACGTCTCCCACCCAGTTGTTATTTCTGGGCGGGACGTAGTATGGCTCAGCGACCACCGCTACTTCTATCAACCACTCCGCCAGGCCCTGCAGGAGCAAGTCCTGCGCGCGGGCGGAGTGGTTGATATTCGCCTGGAGGAAGCGATGAGCCATGATTAAAATCAATCAGTGACCATTACCTCCTCCACCCCCGTACAGGAAGGGGGAAAGCTGGTGGCTACCGGGACAGTAGCGGTCGGAGTGCTCGCGACCGCTTTTGACCCTTTTTTATATTTAGGTGGGGAGCACGTCTTACTCCCCAACCTATGACCCGCCGGTTTACCTGCCGCAGCGCACAGCGAACACTTAGGCTGTGCCGAGCACCCAGCCGCCTTGTGACCGAGTCGACCGCAGCGATAGCACTCCTCGCTACGGTCGACCTCTGACGTGCATTGCGCCCGCACATGCCCGCTCTGCAGGCACTTAAAACAGCGCATTGGCTTCTGTTGCAAGAGCCTTACTTGCGCAGACACCCATCCGACCAGAAGACGGCCACCCGCTCCGAGTTTCTTGGCAGCAATTATCGGGCACCTTACCCACACTGCACCAAAGCCCTGCGAGTCCCGTCGGATTTCTCCAACCTTGACTGACTCCGCAGAGCAACCACCATGCACAGCAACAGCATCGGCTATGTCCCGTGCCGAGACTGAGTCATCTAGGCCAGATATGCGCATATCTGCACACTTTACTGGCCTGGAGACCTTGACCATCTCCGTATCAAGGACTTCCCTCAGCTTTTGGGCGAGGGAATCCGCCTTTGCACCGCTGGTTGCACCCGGCACCTCCAGCATCCGTGCTCCTGTGGCCGCCTGACGGAACCGCAAGCCAGTTATCCCCAAACTGGAGAGGTCCACTTTGGCTCGCGCCTCCGTCAGCACCTTCGCATAAGATGCGCCATTCTCTGCAGCCCCCGGCTGCAGCGTTATTACCACAGCTGCAGACCTTGGAGAGCGCAACTTCACAGCTTCTCCCGCTGTCCGACCCCTCGGTTTCACAGGCACAGCATTCCCAACAGGTTGGGATGCCGCTGTGCCTTTTCTTCCCCGTCTGACCACCGTTGTCCAACCGTCGTCCAACGACTTAGGTGCAGGTGGGAGGGGACGCTCTTCTCTCCGTTTTGGAGCCTCGTTAGCAGACGGCCGTGAGGCCATCTGTTTGGGGCTCTCCTTGGATGAAGATCCAGTGTCCACCCTCCCCGAGGTCCCCTTTACTGGGATACCCTTTGTGGCTTTTCCCTTATTCCCCTTATTCCCCTGGGGCTTGGGGTCAACCGCCTTTCCACCACCTTCCACCATGGTTTGGGATTTTGGAAGGGCGCTCGCCGCAGCACGCCTCTGGTCAGCCGCAAGAGGCGGCCGAAGGCGCCTTTCAGGGAGTAATCTCTCCTCAAGTGCCTCCAACCGTGCGCTCATCATGCCCCCAACTTGCAGCATAATAGAGCGCGTAAGCTCCTCAACAGTCCCCGTCTCATGCCTGGACATGGGCTCCGCAACCTCCATTCTCTGCGGCGACGAACGCCGAGGAGATGGAGGAGCAGGAGCTTCCCGGCTTCTAGTCATGTCTTTTCGGAGCTCCGCAATTTCCTTGCGCAGCTCCGCCACCTCCGCCTGCAGACGAGTATTATCCGCCTGCAGGTTGATATTCTCCGGTGTTGTCGTCCTTTTCCGCAATACCTCCACTACTGTCTTAATCGACGCTACAGCATCTTTAAGGTATTTTGTGCTGGTCCCTTTTAAGTTTTTCGATTTCGTAGCCACATTGAAAATGAGGGCTACGTCCTCGATTACCCTTTTGGTAAGGGCGTCCACCGAATGGTTAACGTCCCCACCTGGAACCCTCAAGCCAAGCGCCTCCCTGTTTCTTGCAGCCTCTATCGCCTGCTCTTCCAGGTGACTTTCCGCCTCCTTTTGGGCATCTTCCCGCCGTTGCGCGAGGAACTCCCTCCTCCTTCCGACGCCCGCTTGGCGCACAACGTCCACTGGAGTGGGCGCCGCGAGTACGGGCAATTCCTTCTCACCGAGTTCTCTCGATGTAGAAGGACGTCCTCTACCTCTGCTATTCCTGGTCCCAGCCACTTTAGGCGATGGGCCAGGGTCACTGAGCCGGTCATCACCAACGCCATCCCGACTCCTTTTCCTCCACATCCTGCCCATAATCGGGCTTGCACGGTCCGAGGCGACCGTCTCAAAACTTACCATGGATGAATCCGAAGCAGTATCTTCATTGTCGGGGCGCTCCTTCACCGCACTTCGTGCGACGCTCGGATTCCGCTCCAGAACAATTCTCACCTCCTTCCTTACAGACGCCGTCGACCGCAGACTACTGTCTGAGTCAGACTCCTTTCCCTCTTTCTTCTTCTCTCTCTCCATCCTCCCTTTCTCCCTCTCCTTTCTCTCCCTTTCTCTCTCCTTACTCCCCTTCTCGCGGCTGGTGCCCTCCCCAGAGTACGAATGAGGGCTGCCTCCCGTAGGAGGGTGGGATTCCCCACCGGCTGAGCCGACGGGACCCACCTGGGTAGTCGTATCCCAAGTCGCGTTTTTCATGTTTTTTGTTCCTTTTATAAGGGGTGAGGTCCCCTTCCGTGTGGCGCCCTAGCGACCGGGTTCCCCCCGGCCATACATCCCATTGGCGGGCGCCAAACCGTGGGATTTGGAGACGCATGGGGCCCGACGGGGCGGCCGTGTTGACCCACCCCGCCGCGTCGCAGGCCTTGCAGACCCGCCATCCTACGACCCGAAGGTCCGCTGCAGCATCGCTGCACATCGGGTTTGCCCGACGGGGTGGCCGAGTTGACCCTCCCCGCCGCGCCGCCAGCCTTGCAGGCCGGCCATCCACCGACCCGAGGGTCCTCTGAGCCCCTCGCGGGGCTCCCAACTTCGCGGAGGACTCTCCGCTGCAGCATCGCTGCACCGCCTGTTGTGCCCGACGGGGTGGCCGAGTTGACCCTCCCCGCCGCGCCGCCAGCCTTGCAGGCCGGCCATCCACCGACCCGGAGGTCCGCTGAGCCTCTGTGAGGCTCCCGCCGGCCTCTCTGCTGTGCTCTATGCTACCTTCATAGAGACACGCAGAGAGGCCCACCGTTCCCAGCTATTTGCCACGACCAACAAAATCCCACAAGGAGAAGTTATTGATCGTGTTGACAGGGTGCACCGGCCCAGTCACTGCCGTTCCCCCCGGACGTATCCATAAGGGACAAGCAGCGACCGAGCACACGTGGAGGTTGCCGGGACTAGCACCCCAACCTAACCTTTTTTTTTTTTTTTTTTTTTTTTTTTTTTTTTTGTTTTTTTTTTTGACGCTGGGAAAAATGCATTACGCATACATCCATCCTCCATCGGGGGATGGAGGGGGTATGTGGGACTCCCGGCACTGAGACCGGTATACCCACTAAACAACCCAGCGGCACTCCGGCATCGTCTGTGCGGAGGGGGACTGGGAAACCGGCAGAGCCTTTTCATCCAGTCCCCCGCCGACGACCGCCCGCCCTCACGGCGGGCCCCGCACGCCCCTCCCTGGAGGGGCCCCGGGAATGACCGCGAGTGCTCGGTCATTCCCGCCAGACGGAGGTGGTCAATAGGTGCAATGCGGGAGAAGGCACCCCCGCGCCTGTCTCCCGCTATTGACCACCGGGAAGCGGTAGGAGAAAACCACGTCTTCTCCTACCCCTTCTCCGTCTCCGCAGCGGCGCCGCAAGGGGGTCTTCCTCCCTTGCGCGCTCCGCCGCCTCCTTTTGCGACATCACGTCCTCGCAAAAGGAGGCGACCGCTGCCCAGGCCCCCTCGCCTCCCAGCATGGCGTTTACCACGCTGGGAAGCGAGAGGTCCCGGCCGACGACGGCGACCAAGCTGCGGCGCAGCTCGGACCACGACGGGCACACCTCGAGGGTGTGCTGCGCCGTGTCCTCCGCGGCGCCACAGTCGTGGCACGCCGGTGTCTCCTCCCGTCCGATCCGGTGCAGGTACGATCCGAAGCATCCATGCCCGGATAACACCTGCACCAGACGGAACGAGAGGAAACCGTGGGACCTCCCGAGCCAGTCCCGCAGGACCGGCCCGAGAGCGTCCAACGTCCGTCGGCCAAACGCGGCGGTGGCGAGGTCCTCGGTCCAATGTTGGACGACTGCGTCCCTCGCCTCGCGCCGGACGGCCTCCCGCTCTTCCGGGGCGGGGCGCTCACCGAGCGCCTTACGCCCCGCCGTCCACTCGTACACTCTGGCGAGCACCCCTGCCTCGAGCTCCCAAGGAGGGGTGCCAGCCAGAGCGCACGATGCCGCGAAGCCTACCGACCGGTAGGCCCGCGACACCCGCTGTGCAATGGCCCTTTGGGGCCTCCGAAGAGCTGCGGCGTTCTCCCTCCTTCGGAGGGAGTCCGCCCAGATCGGGGCCCCGTAAAGGGCCATGCTCTTCAAGATGCCGGCATATAAATGCCGGCACCGCCCTTTCGGTCCTCCCATATTAGGGAGGAGCCACGAAAGGGCGCCCGCGACCTTCAGCAGGCGCGTCGACAGCCCGCTGAAGTGCGGGCCGAAGCGCCACCTGCTGTCGAGGATAAGGCCCAGATATTTCATCTGGGCCTTCACCTCGACCCTGACGCCCTCCACCACGATGTGGGCGTCAGGGGGTGTGCGCTGCCGAGGCCCGTGGAAGAACACGGCCTCGGTCTTGTTCAGCGCCACCTTCAGGCCTAGTCGGCGGATCCTTCCTGCGACTAAGGATCCGCCGGCTGAGGCCAGACCCGCCACCTCCCTGAAGTCCCTCCCCCGGGCTGTGAGCAGAGTGTCATCCGCATAGCAGATGACACTCGTGCCCCGGAGGAGGGTTCCCCGCAGGAGCCAATCGAATCCGATGTTCCACAGGAGCGGTCCTAGGACCGACCCCTGCGGAACACCGGACTCGGCTCCGTACCTGCGAAGTTGGCCTGTCCGATCTACGAGGAGGACCGCTCGGTCCTCCAAGTAGTCGGCCAGGAGACTCCGCAGGTACCGAGGCACTCCGTGGTAACGGAGTGCCTCCAGGATCGTCGAGTGGGGGACAGAGTTGAAGGCGTTGGCGATGTCGAAAGACACAGCCAACACTCCGTCCCCCGCCTCGACGGCCTCCCGCACTTGGCCCTTTAGTCGGGCCAAGGCGTCCACCGTCGAACGCCCCCTTCGGAAACCGAACTGGGCGTCCGACAGGTCCGGCCCCACCCTCCGCAGGTGGCCGCTCAGCCGGCTGGCGACGATCCCCTCGAACATCTTACCGACCTCATCGAGCAGAACGATGGGTCGGTATGCCGAGGGGGAGTCCGCCGGGCGTCCCTCCTTGCGGAGGAGACACAATTGCCCCTCCTTCCAAGGTTTCGGGAACCTCCCAGCCGTGAAACACGCGCTGTAGAGGTCCCGAAACCTCTCCTCCATTTGGAGGGCGGCAATGGCGACCACCCGCGCGGGGACGCCGTCTGGCCCAGGGGCCGTCCGCTTGGCGCGGAGGCGGAGGACCTCCCCCTCCAATTCCGCCGCCGTGACTGGAGGGGCCTCCTCCTCCTCCTCCTCCGGCGGGGCCGCTCCCCGCGGAGGGTCCATTGCTGGTGGGGCGAATTCGGTCCTGCACGGAAACAGGCACCGAACCACCCCATCCAGCAATGCGGGCTCGAGGGTCTCCGCCAGCGGGGGACCGAAGGGGCGCAGCTTGTTCTGCGCCGCCTTGTACGGTCTCCCGTACGGGTCCCTGTCGAGACCCTCCAGCATCTCGGCCCTCGCCGCGTCCTGGGCGGCGCCCATTGCCGCCTTGAGGACCCTCTTCGCCTCTACGTAAGAGGCGTAAAGAAGGTCCTCTCCCTCCTCATCTCGGCGGCTGCGCCGCCGACTCCGCGCGTAGGCCCTCCTTGCCGCCACGCAGGTGGCCCGGAGCCCCGCTAGCTCCTCCGACCACCAGTAGACGGCGCGTCGGGGAGGAGGGCGGCGAGACCGAGGCATGCTGGAGTTGCATACCTCGGTCAGGGACTCCCTGAGCCGGCCCGCTGCGGCGTCGACGTCCAGGACTTGGAGAGGGGGCGCGAGCCAGTCCTGGACGAACGCCGCCTCCACAGCCGCCTCCCGGTCCAGGCGGGTGAGAGCCCACCGCGGAAACGGCGAGCGGCCCAAGGGGGCCGCTCTCCGGGGGCTCTGGGTGGAGATGTCGAACCGCACGTATCTGTGGTCCGACAAGGTCTCCACCATCTCCACCCGCCAGTTCACGACGCGGGCGGCTAGCACGGGGGTGGCGAACGAAACGTCCACCACCGACCCGCCCCGTTGCCGCACACACGTGTGGACCGTCCCTCTGTTGAGGAGGGACACACCCGACGAGGCCGCCCAGTACTCCACGGCGCGGCCCCGTACGTTGCAAGTGGCGGCCTGGTTTCCCCAGACCGCCGACTTGGCGTTCAGGTCGCCCAATACGGCGACCTGACGCGGCGCCGCCCTACCGACCACCCCGGTCAGGACTTCGAGAAAGTTCTCGAAGTCCTGGAGAGGGCGGTTAGGGGAGAAATAGACGCCGACCATGGCTATTTCTCCCCACGCGGCGGCCACATATCCCGGTCCCCTCTCTAAAAGCGAGAGGGGAGGGGAGTCTGTGGAAGACCGCGCCACCAATGCCACTGAGCCGTCCCGATCACCTAGCCAACGGCTAGGGACCGAGTACGGCTCAGCGACCACCGCCACGTCCACCAACCACTCAGCCAGGACCTGTATCAACAGGTCCTGGGCTGCTTTACAGTGATTGGTGTTCGCCTGGAGGATGCGATGTCTGACCCCATCCATCATTCAGACATCGCATTCTCCTCAGCAGCCGCCGGGGTTCCCGTTGCGGGGACGGCGGCGGCGGTCGCGGCAGGCCGGGTCGGCGCCTGCGCTTTTCCCTTCTTAGGGGGAGGATTACAATTCCTCCCCTTCATAACGTGGTCGGCCGGGCGGCCGCTGGCGGCACACACCAAGCAGTGCGGCTTGGCGGCCGTGCAGGTGGCGGACTTATGCCCCTCTTTGCCGCAGCGGTAGCAGCTGTCCGCCCTGTCTACCGCAGACGGACAGAGGGCCCGCGTGTGCCCGATACCGAAGCACTTGAAGCAGCGCAATGGCTGATCTTCAAGTGCTCGGACCCGGCACGAGCTGAAGCCCACGCAGAGCCGCCCCTTGGCCAGGGCGGCTTTGGCCGCGGTGACTGGGCACTCGAGGCGGATGGTGCCCATGCCACCGCGGCCAGGCCGGATGCCCCGGCCTTGCACCGCTGCGACGTCGCAGCCCCCTATCGCTGCGACCGCCGCGACCACCTCCTCTTTGGTGACCGAATCGTCAAGATCGGTCACCTCCAAGGTCGCGGACTTGATGGGCCGCACCACCTTCGCCGCGTCCGCAATGACCTCTTTGAGCTTCGCTGCAAAGAGGTCCGCGTTTGTGCCGCCCTGAGCCCCCGGGAACTCGAAAATTCGAGCCCCGGCTTGGGTCCGACGGCACGCCACCGCTCCGATCCCCAGTTGGGTGGGATCGGCGTTGGTACGAGCCCGTTTCAAAACGGACTCGTACGTCTCGCCCCGCTCCGCAGCCTCCGCGGTGAGCGTCACCACGACGGCTGCGGTCTTGGGAGGAACTAGCTTCCTCCCACCGGCGGGGGCCCTGTTCGCTGCAGGAGCAGCGGTGGCGGGCGCAGGGGCCGACTTTTTCCCCTTCCCCTTTCCCTTTCCCTTGCCGGTCCCCTGGGACGGGCAGGGAAGGGAGGTCGCGGGGGTTGCAGGGGGGGCGGCCGCTCTCCCCTGTTTGGCCTTACCCTTCCCCCTCCTGACCACTTCCGTCCAAGAATTGGACGGGGTGGAGGAGGGAAGAAGGGTGTCCTCCTGTTGGGAGGACGGCCCCGGCTGGTTCGGCCTCTTGTTCTCCTTTTGGGAGGACGGCCCCGGCACTTGCGGCCTCTTGTCCGCAGCGAGTGGCGGGCGGAGGCGCTTTTCCGGCAAGAGCCTGTCCTCGATGCCGGCGAGGCAGGCTCTCGTGAAGGCCCTTTCCTCCATTACAACCTTGCGGATTACATCCTCAAGGTTGGAAGAGGAGGGAGGGCCCTCGACCGCTGGCCTGGCGTCGACCTGAGTCGGCCGGGCCGTGGCTTCGGCCAGCTTTTGGTGCAGCTGGCTGACCTCCGACTGCAGGCGGTCGACCTTCACCTGCAGTTGCCGCGTCTCGTCGGTTGCTGTGCGCTGCACCAGCTCCCCGACGATGCCACGCAAGCTCGCGGCCCTGCACTTAAGGGCTTTCTGGATCGTCCCCTTAAGGTTGGAGGACTTCGAGGCGACCTGCACGATCTCCTCTTCGTCCTCCTTCGCCATACGTTCCAGCTCTGCCAGGGAGTGGTCCGAGTACAGTACGGTGGACCCACCGTACCCGGACCTTCCCCGGGCGTTGCGCGCCTGCTGCTCCTTGGCAGAGACCTGCTCCTCCAGGTCTTGCTGGAGCTGCGCCCGCCGAGCCAGGCTCAACTCTCGCTGAGCGTCGGCCAAACCCACGTCATGGGTGTCCGCCGTAACGGTGGAAGACGAATTCTTTTTCGCCTTCACTTTCTTCTTGGGCTTGCTCTTCGTGGAATCCGAAGAGCAAGACCCAGCCTTCATGAAGGCTCGCTTCTGCGCCTGTTGGCGACCTTCCGCGATCGCCATCGGCATCGAGGCATCGGACTCGAACACGGACTCGTTATCCGAGTCTGAAAGCTCGTCCGCAAATACGCTAGCCGCGGATGATGCGCGGCTAGCCTCCGCTACCGACGCGACGTCGTCGGTTTGGCCCTGAGAAGGGCCTTTTGGTTGGCTCTGAAAAGAGCCTTTTGGTGGGCCCTGAGAAGGGCCTTTTGAGTGGCCCTGATAAGGGCCGTTTGGTTTGCGAAAACGCCCGAGGGCGTCCCGCGCTGGTTTGGGCATGTTTGCCTCCGCCAGTGTTACAGATACCCGCAATGAAATCTGTAACGCACAGTGCACTTTAGCCGAGACCAGTCTGCCACTCCGTTACGGTGACAGAACTGGTTCGTTACCAGGGAACACGACGAGGACGTAAGCACTGTGGGGGGTTCCCCACCCCAACCTTTTTTTTTTTTTTTTTTTTTTACGTGGGGAAATCCTCATGGATACCTCCGGGCAAAAGGCCCTTCGGTTATGTCAGACTCCGCCTTTCGGCGACCTACTGACTAAAACCCCACGGTTACCGTCTTCTGCCATGGTGGGGTGAGATGGGGTCGCGCTAGCATTCACCATCTCACCCCGGCAGATGGCCCGGATACCGGGCCTCCGGCTGCAGCATCGCTGCACCCAGTCTTGCCCGACGGGGTGGCCGAGTTGACCCTCCCCGCCGCGCCGCCAGCCTTGCAGGCCGGCCATCCTCCGACCCGAAGGTCCGCTGAGCCTCTCACGAGGCTCGCCCCCCTCCGCGGAAGATCCGCCGGCCTCATCTGCTGTGCTCTATGCTACCTTCATAGAGACACGCAGAGAGGCCCACCGTTCCCAGCTATTTGCCACGACCAACAAAATCCCACAAGGAGAAGTTATTGATCGTGTTGACAGGGTGCACCGGCCCAGTCACTGCCGTTCCCCCCGGACGTATCCATAAGGGACAAGCAGCGACCGAGCACACGTGGAGGTTGCCGGGACTAGCACCCCTCCCCACCCCAACCTAACCTAACCTAACCTAACCTTTTTTTTTTTTTTTTTTTTTTTTTTTTTTTTTTTTTTTTTTTTTGAAAAATGCATTACGCATACCCCTCCATCGGGGGATGGAGGGGGTATGTGGGACTCCCGGCACTGAGACCGGTATACCCACTAAACAACCCAGCGGCACTCCGGCATCGTCTGTGCGGAGGGGGACTGGGAAACCGGCAGAGCCTTTTCATCCAGTCCCCCGCCGACGACCGCCCGCCTACACGGCGGGCCCCGCACGCCCCTCCCAGCGGGAGGGGCCCCGGGAATGACCGCGAGTGCTCGGTCATTCCCGCCAGACGGAGGTGGTCAATAGGTGCAATGCGGGAGAAGGCACCCCCGCGCCTGTCTCCCGCTATTGACCACCGGGAAGGGGTAGGAGAAGACCGCGTCTTCTCCTACCCCTTTCTTCGTCTCCGCAGCGGCGCCGCAAGGGGGTCGTCCTCCCTTGCGCGCTCCGCCGCCTCCTTTTGCGACATCACGTCCTCGCAAAAGGAGGCGACCGCTGCCCAGGCCCCCTCGCTTCCCAGCATGGCGTTGACCACGCTGGGAAGCGAGAGGTCCCGGCCGACGACGGCGACCAAGCTGCGGCGCAGCTCGGACCACGACGGGCACACCTCGAGGGTGTGCTGCGCCGTGTCCTCCGCGGCGCCACAGTCGTGGCACGCCGGTGTCTCCTCCCGTCCGATCCGGTGCAGGTACGATCCGAAGCAACCATGCCCGGATAACACCTGCACCAGACGGAACGAGAGGAAACCGTGGGACCTCCCGAGCCAGTCCCGCAGGACCGGCCCGAGAGCGTCCAACGTTCGTCGGCCAAACGCGGCGGTGGCGAGGTCCTCCGTCCAATGTTGGACGACTGCGTCCCTCGCCTCGCGCCGGACGGCCTCCCGCTCTTCCGGGGCGGGACGCTCCCCGAGCGCCTTTCGCCCCGAACCTTTTTTTTTTTTTTTTTTTTTTTTTGACCCAGGAAAAATCCTTTATGGATACCACTGAGCCGGGGGGCCCGGTGGTTATGTGAGACTCACCACCAGAAGGGCGGCATACTCACTAAAAAACCTGGGGTGTTCCTTCATGGCGCTTAATTGCCAGGGGCTGCGGGCACGCGTTAGCACTCCTCCGCGGCCCCGACAGCGCTGAACCTAATGCTGGTTTCCTCTTGGGGAGCTTTTGCTCCACCCGTCTCTGATGACGATGTGTCGGAACACCTGACACGTCGTCCATCCCTGGGGAACTCATTCAGTGTGGGCGACAGGTTCCCCCGACCCTGCCACCCAGAGTTCCCGTTATGGAGGTAGGAGACGCACAAAGGCATGTCTCCTACCACCCGTTCTCCTGCGCCGTATGGAGTCAGTAGGAGCTCCCTCCTCCCTCACTCTCTCGGCTTCTTCTTTCTTCGTCATCACCTCTTCACAAAATGTGAGCATAGCCTCCCATGCCGACTCGTTGCTGACTATGGCCGTCACTACGGTTGGCAGAGCCAGATCTGATCCCACTTCAGCAACGAGTCGGGACCGCTGATTGCCCCACTCAGGGCACTCTTCCAGGGTGTGTTGCGCTGTATCTTCTACGCAACCACACTGGTGACATACGGGCGTGGGCTCCCTTCCGACTATCTTGAACAGGTATCGGCCAAAACAGCCATGACCTGTCAAGATTTGAGTCAGTCGGAAGGAGAGCACACCATGCTTTCGTTCAATCCATTGTCGGAGGATTGGCTGAATTGCCTCTACTGTGCGATGGCCTGCACTCGGTTCCTCCAACCTTTGTCGCCATTTATGTACCGCTTCTTGCCGGTTTGTGTTTCGCCAGCGTTGTATCACCTCAGAGGGTGGAAAGTCCCCCCTGTTTCGGCATTCCGCCATCTGGTGATACATATGGGACAACGTTTTTGCATCCAGGTCCCATGGGATGGTCCCAGCTAGCACGCACGCCGCCTCAAATGACACGGTGCGATACGCCCTTATTACCTTAAGTGCCATAAAGCGCTGCGGCCTTCGCAGGATCCTTGCATTGTAGGCACTCATGGAGTCCGACCAAATCGGGGCACCATAGAGCGCCATAGATCTCAGCACCCCTGTGTATAGACGGCGACAGGCCACTTTAGGCCCTCCAACATTAGGAAGCAACCTACCAAGTGCTGCCGCTGTTTTGACAAGCTTTGGAGCCAATTGTCGGAAGTGCTCCTGGAAATTCCATCGGCTGTCGAGGACAAGTCCAAGGTATTTCATTGTCGACTCGACACCGATTGAAACACCGCCTACAATCAGCTCTGATCCAGCCGGTGGCGCATTCCGAGGCCCATGAAAGCACAGAGCCTCAGATTTGTTAATGGCCACCTTCAGACCCAGTCGTCTAATGCGACCAACAACTTCGGCCACACCGGCTGTGGCCAAAATCGCTGCCGCCCTGTACGTTCGGTCGTGGGCCGTCACTAAGGTGTCATCCGCGTAGCATACCAGGTCCACACCTGGTAGGTTTGTGCCTCTTAGCACCCAGTCGTAACCGACGTTCCACAGGAGTGGCCCTAGGACCGAGCCCTGTGGAACGCCGCACGACATCGCCCGACGACCCCATCCTTCTCGCATTGGATACGTTATGAATCTTTGCGAGAGGTAGTTTTCTAGGATCCGGCGTAGGTAGGGGGGTACCTGATGGTAGCGCAGGGCCTCCTTAATGCTATCCCAGGGGAGGGTGTTAAAGGCATTGGCGATGTCAAGTGACACGGCCAAGACGACCTCTCCCCTGGATACAGCGTCTTCCGCAAGAGCCCTCACTTTCGATATAGCATCGATTGTGGATCTGCCTCTACGGAAGCCAAACTGACAGTCGGCTAGGTTAGGGCCGACTCGGTCCAGATGTTTCACTAGACGGGAGGCAATTATTCTCTCGAAGAGCTTGCCCCCTTCGTCCAGCAATACAATCGGACGATATGCACTAGGTGAGTCCGCGGGCCTTCCCTCTTTGCGCAGCAAAATCAACTTCCCGGATTTCCACTTGCACGGAAAGTATCCTTGCTCAAGACACGCAGTCAGTAAGTTTTTAAATCTAGGCTCAAGAGCCTCCGACAACGCTAGCACCCAGGCTCGGCCAGGGATTCCGTCCGGTCCCGGAGCCGTGTTCTTAGCTCTGAGTCTGTGTACTGCTGCGGCCAGCTCTCCTTCAGACACGGGCGGTACCTCTTCCTCCGCGTCATCGCCACTTTCCGCAGACATCACAATTTCAAGCGTCGCACGCTCGCAGACACGAGGAAATAGAGCGGCCACCACGCCTTCTACAAACTGCGGCTGCAGGCTCTGCGTCAGAGGAGGCACCCATGGACGGAGCTTATTCCGGGCCTGCTTATACGGCCTACCCCATGGGTCACGGTTCAGGTCTTCAAGCATACTCTCTCGGGCACTATCCTTGGCTCGTGCAATCTCATTTTGTAGGGAGGTAACTCTTTGCCTGTACAAGGCATAGAGTTCCGCCTCCCGGTCTTCGTCCTGCCGCCTCCTTCTGCGTTGTCTGGTGTACTGGCGTCTAGCTGCCACACACGCCTCACGAAGTTGGGCTAGCTCAGCCGTCCACCAGTAAACGCTTCGCCGCGGTGGTAGAGATCCCACTCGGGGCATAGCAGCGTCACAGATACTGGTCAGCGCTTCGCGGAACCATTCTGTCTCACCATCTACTTCCACTACTCCCTCGGGTTGTGGAATCCAGGCCTGGACTATGGAAGCTTCAAGGAGTAACTCCTTATCTAAGCGTTTTAAAGCCCAGCGCGGTGCTTCCTCGTTCAGGGAGCGGCTTGGACCACTCGTAGTTTCAGAGGGAGAAAGGACAAATCGGATGTATCGGTGGTCTGAACACGTCTCTACATCCTCCAGTACCTCCCAGTCCTGAACGCGGCGTGCCAGGGCAGGGCTGGCAAAAGTTAGGTCCACTATAGAACCCCCCTGCTGCCGCACGCACGTAAATGTCGCTCCCCGATTCAACAGTGACAGACCCGTCGTGGCTGCCCATTCTTCCAAGGGCTCGCCTCGCGCGTTCGTAACGGGGGACCCCCACATTGCAGATTTGGCATTAAAATCTCCAGCAACCAGTACGTGGTGGGGATGACACCCGTGTACGAGAGCTTCCACTCCAGCGAGCCAAGATTCAAATTCTGCCAAAGTCTTGTTAGGGGAGAAGTAAACACCGATATAGGCGATACCTCCCGTCACAGCAGCAACATAGCCACGTCCCTTCATCACTTTTTCAACCTGCACCCAGTCTTGCCCGACGGGGTGGCCGAGTTGACCCTCCCCGCCGCGCCGCCAGCCTTGCAGGCCGGCCATCCTCCGACCCGAAGGTCCGCTGAGCCTCTCACGAGGCTCGCCCCCCTCCGCGGAAGATCCGCCGGCCTCATCTGCTGTGCTCTATGCTACCTTCATAGAGACACGCAGAGAGGCCCACCGTTCCCAGCTATTTGCCACGACCAACAAAATCCCACAAGGAGAAGTTATTGATCGTGTTGACAGGGTGCACCGGCCCAGTCACTGCCGTTCCTCCCGGACGTATCCATAAGGGACAAGCAGCGACCGAGCACACGTGGAGGTTGCCGGGACTAGCACCCCAACCTAACCTAACCTTTTTTTTTTTTTTTTTTTTTTTTTTTTTTGACGCATGGAAAAATGCATTACGCATACCCCTCCATCGGGGGATGGAGGGGGTATGTGGGACTCCCGGCACTGAGACCGGTATACCCACTAAACAACCCAGCGGCACTCCGGCATCGTCTGTGCGGAGGGGGACTGGGAAACCGGCAGAGCCTTTTCATCCAGTCCCCCGCCGACGACCGCCCGCCTACACGGCGGGCCCCGCACGCCCCTCCCAACGGGAGGGGCCCCGGGAATGACCGCGAGTGCTCGGTCATTCCCGCCAGACGGAGGTGGTCAATAGGTGCAATGCGGGAGAGGGCACCCCCGCGCCTGTCTCCCGCTATTGACCACCAGGAAGCGGTAGGAGAAGACCACGTCTTCTCCTACCCCTTCTCCGTCTCCGCAGCGGCGCCGCAAGGGGGTCTTCCTCCCTTGCGCGCTCCGCCGCCTCCTTTTGCGACATCACGTCCTCGCAAAAGGAGGCGACCGCTGCCCAGGCCCCCTCGCCTCCCAGCATGGCGTTGACCACGCTGGGAAGCGAGAGGTCCCGGCCGACGACGGCGACCAAGCTGCGGCGCAGCTCGGACCACGACGGGCACACCTCGAGGGTGTGCTGCGCCGTGTCCTCCGCGGCGCCACAGTCGTGGCACGCCGGTGTCTCCTCCCGTCCGATCCGGTGCAGGTATGATCCGAAGCAACCGTGCCCGGATAACACCTGCACCAGACGGAACGAGAGGAAACCGTGGGACCTCCCGAGCCAGTCCCGCAGGACCGGCCCGAGAGCGTCCAACGTCCGTCGGCCAAACGCGGCGGTGGCGAGGTCCTCCGTCCAATGTTGGACGACAGCGTCCCTCGCCTCGCGCCGGACGGCCTCCCGCTCTTCCGGGGCGGGGCGCTCACCGAGCGCCCTACGCCCTGCCGTCCACTCGTACACTCTGGCGAGCACCCCTGCCTCGAGCTCCCAAGGAGGGGTGCCAGCCAGAGCGCACGCTGCCGCGAAGCCTACCGAGCGGTAGGCCCGCGACACCCGCTGCGCGATGGCCCTTTGGGGCCGACGGAGAGCTGTGGCGTTCTCCCTCCTTCGGAGGGAGTCCGCCCAGATCGGGGCCCCGTAAAGGGCCATGCTCTTCAATATGCCGGCATATAAATGCCGGCACCGCCCCTTCGGTCCTCCCATATTAGGGAGGAGCCACGAAAGGGCGCCCGCGACCTTCAGCAGGCGCGTCGACAGCCCGCTAAAATGCGGGCCGAAGCGCCACCTGCTGTCGAGCGTCAGGCCCAGATATTTCATCTGGGCGCGTCGGGGAGGAGGGCGGCGAGACCGAGGCATGCTGGAGTTGCACACCTCGGTCAGGGACTCCCTGAGCCGGCCCGCTGCGGCGTCGACGTCCAGGACTTGGAGAGGGGGCGCGAGCCAGTCCTGGACGAACGCCGCCTCCACAGCCGCCTCCCGGTCCAGGCGGGTGAGAGCCCACCGCGGAAACGGAGAACGGCCCAAGGGGGCCGCTCTCCGGGGGCTCTGGGTGGAGATGTCGAACCGCACGTATCTGTGGTCCGACAAGGTCTCCACCGTCTCCACCCGCCAGTTCACGACGCGGGCGGCTAGCACGGGGGTGGCGAACGAAACGTCCACCACCGACCCGCCCCGTTGCCGCACACACGTGTGGACCGTCCCCCTGTTGAGGAGGGACACACCCGACGAGGCCGCCCATAACTCCACGGCGCGACCCCGTACGTTGCAAGTGGCGGCCTGGTTACCCCAGACCGCCGACTTGGCGTTCAGGTCGCCCAAAACGGCGACCTGACGCGGCGCTGCCCTACCGACCACCCCGGTCAGGACTTCGAGAAAGTTCTCGAAGTCCTGGAGAGGGCGGTTAGGGGAGAAATAGACGCCCACCATGGCTATTTCTCCCCACGCGGCGGCCACATATCCCGGTCCCCTCTCTAAAAGCGAGAGGGGATGACCTGCGCCTCCACATCGGAAGCACAGGTCCCCTCTGTCCGCCGCCGCGGGGCACTGAGGGCGCGTGTGCCCAAGCCCCATGCACTTGAAGCAGCGCATGGGACGCGTCTCCAGTGCCACTACTCGTACCGAGCTCCAGCCTATCAGAAACCTGCCCTTTTCCAGCAGCACTTTAGCTGCTGAAGTCGGGCAAGTAACGAGGCTGGAGCCGGCGCCGAAGTCACGGCGGATCTCCCCGGCCTTCACAAGCTGCTCGGCGCAGCCTCCCGCCTTGGCGACCGCCGCTGCCACTTTCTCCCTCGTGGTGGCATCGTCCAGGCCCGTCACCCTTAAGTCGGTGGATTTAACGGGCCTGGCGATGTTGGCCACCTCGGACAAGACTTCGCGGAGCTTCTCCGCGAGCTTGTCCGCCTTCTCGTTGTTTTGGGAGCCAGGGATCTCCAACATCCTGGCTCCTGTGGCCGTCTGGCGGAAGCGGAGACTGTCAATCCCCAGTTCCTGGAGATTGACAGTCTCCTGCGCCTTTTGAAGGACGGCGCTGTAAGTCACCCCCTTTTCCGCGGCTTCGGGCTGTAAAGACAGCACAACAGCCGCAGATTTGGGGGGTTTCAGCGCCGCCTTAGGTTTAGGCTTGGCAGCGGAGGCGGAGGCTGCCGGCTTGGGCTTACCGGCAGCGGCACGAGCCGCTGGGGCAGTCTTCGGAGCAGGTGCAGGAGCGAGGGAGGACTGGGAGGACTTTCCCTTCCCCTTGCCCTTGCCCTTCCTTGTCACCTCCGCCCAGGTTTCCGCCTTAGGGGCAGTGGGGGGAGCAGCGTCGTCAGTGCGTCGGATGCCTCTGCTGGTGGAAGGAACCGCAACCGGTGCCACTGGAGGGGTAGCAGAAGTCTTGTGTGAAGCCTGCTTGCCCGACTTGGGCGCAGGCTTGCAGACCGGCGTCGGTGTCGACGGCACCGCCTTTTTGGCATCCGCCCTTAAAGGCGGGCGGACCGTCTTGGCAGGCAGAAGCCGGTCCTCGATCACCTCGAGTCGGGCATTTAACATTTGCCCGAACGTGGTGGTCAAGGAGCGCTTCAGCTCCTCCACCAAATCCGCCGCCCCCAGCAACGTGGCGGGAGGCGCTTGCGTCTCTGCGGTAGCAGTGGTAGCAGCGGCGGCTTTGGTAGCGGCGGCGGCTTCCGTCTTGGCTTCCATGAAGCCGCGACGGAGTGCCTTCACCTCCGCCTTGCCAGACTCGACCTCAAGACGCAGGCGGCCGTTCTCCGCCCTGAGACGCCTCGTCTCCTCTGCCTCGCTCCTGTTTGCAAGGGCATCTATCACCCCTCTAAGCAGCGAAGTGGATCGCTTAAGGCGACCCACAAACTCGCCTTTGAGGTTGCCAGACTTTCTGGCAACCTCCTGAATGCAGGCCAGGCTTTGGCCCGCCTGCGCCCTCAGCTCTTGGGCGTTCAGGTCGGTGTAGTCATCGACCGTTGCGACGGCATCGGATTCGGCACCCGTATCCGTCGCAAGTTCGATGACTGCAGCGACCGGCTTCTTATATTTCCTGCCTTGCAGGACCACCTCTAGCTCATTGCCGGACAGTGCAGGAGAAGGTTTAAGGAACTCTTCTCTTGAAGGGCCTGCCTTGGCAGTCCTTCCTCTTCCTCTTCTGGCTGTCTGGCTAACTTTATTGCCTGCCAGCCCGTCACTTTCCGAGTCGGAATCGGCCAAGTAGTATGAAGAACTCGGCCGCTTTCGGCCGACTTCTTCATCAATCTCCATATCGGAGCAACGGACGACCTCGTCCGTACGTCTTTCCCCTACGGGGATGACCGGGGAGTGGCCCTGAGAAGGGCCTTTTGGTGGGCCCTGAGAAGGGCCTTTTGGTGGGCCCTGAGAAGGGCCTTTTGGTGGGCCCTGAGAAGGGCCTTTTGAAAATTTCCCCGAAGGGTCGCGCGGCTGCGTTTTACGCATATTGTCGTCAGACATCGTAGATAGCCGTCTATGATAATTATCTACGCACAGTGCACTTTAGCCGAGACCAGTCTGCCACTCCGTTACGGTGACAGAACTGGTTCGTTACCAGGGAACACGACGAGGACGTAAGCACTGTGGAACCTAACCTTTTTTTTTTTTTTTTGACGCTGGGAAAAATGCATTACGCATACCCCTCCATCGGGGGATGGAGGGGAGTATGTGGGACTCCCGGCACTGAGACCGGTATACCCACTAAACAACCCAGCGGCAATCCGGCATCGTCTGTGCGGAGGGGGACTGGGAAACCGGCAGAGCCTTTTCATCCAGTCCCCCGCCGACGACCGCCCGCCTACACGGCGGGCCCCGCACGCCCCTCCCAACGGGAGGGGCCCCGGGAATGACCGCGAGTGCTCGGTCATTCCCGCCAGACGGAGGTGGTCAATAGGTGCAATGCGGGAGAAGGCACCCCCGCGCCTGTCTCCCGCTATTGACCACCGGGAAGGGGTAGGAGAAGACCGCGTCTTCTCCTACCCCCTCTCCGTCTCCGCAGCGGCGCCGCAAGGGGGTCGTCCTCCCTTGCGCGCTCCGCCGCCTCCTTTTGCGACATCACGTCCTCGCAAAAGGAGGCGACCGCTGCCCAGGCCCCCTCGCCTCCCAGCATGGCGTTAACCACGCTGGGAAGCGAGAGGTCCCGGCCGACGACGGCCACCAAGCTGCGGCGCAGCTCGGACCACGACGGGCACACCTCGAGGGTGTGCTGTGCTGTGTCCTCCGCGGCGCCATGGTCGTGCCACGCCGGTGTCTCCTCTCGTCCGATCCGGTGCAGGTACGATCCGAAGCAACCATGCCCGGATAACACCTGCACCAGACGGAACGAGAGGAAACCGTGGGACCTCCCGAGCCAGTCCCGCAGGACCGGCCCGAGAGCGTCCAACGTTCGTCGGCCAAACGCGGCGGTGGCGAGGTCCTCCGTCCAGTGTTGGACGACTGCGTCCCTCGCCTCTCGCCGGACGGCCTCCCGCTCTTCCGGGGCGGGGCGCTCACCGAGCGCCTTACGCCCCGCCGTCCACTCGTACACTCTGGCGAGCACCCCTGCCTCGAGCTCCCAAGGAGGGGTGCCAGCCAGAGCGCACGCTGCCGCGAAACCTACCGACCGGTAGGCCCGCGACACCCGCTGCGCTATGGCCCTTTGGGGCCTCCGAAGAGCTGTAGCGTTCTCCCTCCTTCGGAGGGAGTCCGCCCAGATCGGGGCCCCGTAAAGGGCCATACTCTTCAAGATGCCGGCGTAAAGGTGCCGGCACCGCCCTTTCGGCCCTCCCATATTAGGGAGGAGCCACGAAAGGGCGCCCGCGACCTGCAGCAGGCGCGTCGACAGCCCGCTGAAGTGCGGGCCGAAGCGCCTTTACGTGGGGAAATCCTCATGGATACCTCTCCGCTGCGGGGGCAGCAGAGAGGTTATGTCGGACTCTTACCGACTAAAACCCCACGGTGAGCAGTCTTCTGCCATGGTGGGGCGAGATGGGGTCGCGCTAGCATTCACCATCTCGCCCCGGCAGCAGGCCCGGTAAACCGGGCCGCTACGCCTATGGAGGGGTGACCCTGCTCAACAAGGCCACCCCCCAGACGAGTGGGGCCGTGCAAGCCGGCAGAGAGTCCCCCGACTCTCAACCGGTGACCCCACTACGGAGGGTGGAGGAGGCGGTCGAACCGCCTCCTCCTCGCCCCCCTTCGTCTGCGTCGGAGCGGGTCAGACAGGACGTCGTCCTCCCTGGCCCGCTCCGCTGTCTCCTTCTGCGCCATCACCGCTTCGCAGAAGGAGACCACCGCCTGCCACGATCTCTCGCTGCCGAGCATGGCGTTCACCACGCTCGGCAGGGAGAGATCCCTCCCTATCACCGCTGAAAGCGTGTGCCGCTGGGAGCCCCATGCGGCACACGCCTCCAGCGTGTGGGGCGCCGTGTCCTCCGGCACCCCACATTCATGGCAGGCCGGGGTCGCTTCCCGTCTTGCGATCTGGTGCAGATACTTTCCGAAACATCCGTGTCCGGAAAGCATCTGCACCAGTCTGAAGGTCAGCGACCCATGTCGCCGCTTCACCCACCTCCGGAGGACCGGGCGGATGGCCTCCACCGTCCACTGCCCAGGGACCGGTGGAGCCAGGTCCTCCGTCCACCGCCGCAACAGAGCGGCCCGCGCCTGCCACCGCATGCGTGTGACCTCTTCCCACACTGGGGGCTCTCCACGGGATCTCCTCGCCGCCACGAAGTGATACACTTCGGCGAGGATCTCCGCTTGGAGCTCCCAGGGGGGATCTCCGGCCAACACGCACGCTGCCGTCCAGGACACCGTCCGGTAACCGCGTATCGCCCTCGTCGCAATGACCCGCTGCGGACGTCGCAGCAGGGCCTTGTTATTGCGACTGAGGGCGTCCACCCAGACGGGTGCCCCATACAGGGCCATACTCCGGATCACTCCGGAGTACAGCCGACGGCAAGTGGCGCTCGGGCCGCCCACGTTGGGCAGCAGCCTCCCCAAAGCGGCCGCGGCTCCCACGACTCTTGGGGCCAACTGGGCAAAGTGGGCCCCAAAGCCCCACCTCCCGTCCAGGATGAGACCCAGATATTTCATCTGGGTCCCAACCCGGACCAGGACCCCGTCCAGGTGCACCCGCGTTCCTGGAGGAGGTCCCCCCCGAGGCCCATGAAACAACAGGGCCTCGGTCTTGGAGACGGCCACCTCCAGCCCCAGGGCACGTATGCGGTCGACCACGAGGGTTGTGCCCACCGTGGCCAACCGCAACGTCTCCCGGAGGTCCGTCCCCTTGACTACGACTAGGGTGTCATCCGCGTAGCACGCTACCCGCATATTTGCGGGAAGCGTGCCGCGGAGCACCCAGTCGTAGCCTATGTTCCACAGGAGCGGTCCCAGTACCGACCCCTGTGGAACCCCGCAGGAGACGCGACGGTGCCTCAAACCGTCGCGCCCTACCACCAGGACCTCGCGGTCCTGGAGGTAGTCAGCCAACAGCCTCCGCAGATACAAGGGCACCCCGTGGTAACGGAGTGCCTCTTGTATGGTGTCGTGCGGAAGGCTGTTGAAGGCGTTAGCTATGTCGAGCGACACAGCCAACGCCTTTTCCCCCCCGCTGACCGCGTCCTGCGTCCATCCTTTGAGCCAGAGCAGGGCGTCTATCGTAGACCGCCCCGCCCTGAACCCATACTGGGCCTCCGATAGCCCAGGCCCAGTCCCCTCCAGGTGCCGGATGACACGGGAGGCCACTACTCTCTCCAGTAGCTTACCCGTGTCATCCAGCAACACAATTGGCCTGTACCCGGAAGGGGAGTCGACGGCTCGACCCTCCTTCCGGAGCAGGCACAATCGGCCGTCCTTCCACAACTTCGGGAACCGTCCGGACGTGAGGCATGCGTCGAACAGTTCCCGAAGCCGATCGCCCATCTCCCTTAGGGCGATCCTAAGGACCCGCCCCGGGATCCCGTCTGGACCCGGTGCAGTCCGTTTGCCGCGTAGGCGGCCGACTGCAACCTCCATCTCCACCTCCGACACAGGTGGGATGGAGGCCGGGTCCACCTCCTCTGGGGAGGACGCCGCCATCACCGGAGGGGCATGGTGCGGGTTCCTGTCGGGGAAGAGCCCCTCCAGCACCCTGCCCAGGAGCTCCGGCTCCAGGGACTCCGCGATCTGGGGCGTCTGGCCCCGGAACTTATTCCGGGCGGCCTTGTAAGGACGCCCCCAGGGGTCCCTGTCGAGGCCGTCCAGAGCCTCACCCCAGGCCTGGGACTTGGCCCTGCCGATGGCCAGCTGCAGCTCCCGCTTAGCGTCGCGGTAGACGCTGTACAGCTGGCCCTCGACCGCCAGCTCCTCGACCGACAGCTGCTCGTCGGTCCGGCCGCTACGCCGCCTCCTGCAGCGGCCGTAGACCCGCCGCGCCTCCGAGCAGCCGTCTCGGAGCCCCGCGATCTCCGACGACCACCAGTACACCTCTCGGCGGTCGTGGCGATGTCGGGACCTCGGCATGGCGGTGTCGCACACCGCCGTAACCCCCGCGCGGAAGTGGCCCGCCGCAACGTCCACTTCCGGGTGCATGGGAGCGGCAAACCACGACTGGACGATCGCCGCCTCTTCCGCCAGAGCGGGATCGAGGCGACTGATCGTCCAGCGCGGGAAATCCGCTCGCATGCACCGAGACCCTCCCTGGATGTCGGAGGTGGAGATCTCGAACCTTATATATTTGTGGTCCGAGAGAGTCTCCACCTCCGACATCACCCTCCAGGCCCGGACACGTGCTGCGACCGCCGGGGTGGCGAACGATAAGTCCACCACGGACCCCCCGTTGTGTCGCACGCACGTGTGGGCTGACCCTCTGTTCAGGAGGGTCAGTCCTGAGGCAACCGCCCACTCCCTGACGATCTCGCCGCGAGCGTCAGTGGAGGGGTTGCCCCAATCCCGGGCCTTGGCGTTCAGGTCCCCCAGGAGGAGGACCTGCCGTGGCGCCTGCCTTCTTACCGCCGCGGCCAGGAGGTCTACGAAGACCTCCAGCTCCGCAGCGGTCTTATTGGGGGAGAAGTACGCGCCAACGACAGCGTACTCTCCCCACTTGGCCACCGCGTATCCCGAACCCCTCTCTTCGACAGAGAGGGGGGGACCGCTAGACCGCCCCACAATGGCAACGGAGCCGTCCAGGTCCCCAACCCAGCAGGAATGGGGGGGAACGTAGTACGGCTCCGCTGCGACCGCCACGCCTATTTCCCACTGCGCCAGGGTCTGCATAAGCAGGTCTTGGGCCCGGGCGCAGTGGTTGAGGTTCGTCTGAAGGAGATTGTGATGTCTGACTTGATCCATCATTCAGACATCACAACCTCCTGGCTCGCCGCTTGGCGACCTCCTCCCGGTGCGGCGTGGTTGGCAGCCGCAGGGGCGGCCTGGGTCCTGGCGGCCTTCCCCTTCGTCTTCGGGGGGGCACAGTTGCGTGCCCCCATTATGTGCCCGGAAGGCCTTCCCGACTCTGCGCATATCGCGCAGCGTGGGTTGGCCTTGCCGCAGCTGGCCGCCCGATGACCTGCGCCTCCACATCGGAAGCACAGGTCCCCTCTGTCCGCCGCCGCAGGGCACTGAGGGCGCGTGTGCCCAAGCCCCATGCACTTGAAGCAGCGCATGGGACGCGTCTCCAGTGCCACTACTCGTACCGAGCTCCAGCCTATCAGAAGCCTGCCCTTTTCCAGCAGCACTTTAGCTGCTGAAGTCGGGCAAGTAACGAGGCTGGAGCCGGCGCCGAAGTCACGGCGGATCTCCCCGGCCTTCACAAGCTGCTCGGCGCAGCCTCCCGCCTTGGCGACCGCCGCTGCCACTTTCTCCCTCGTGGTGGCATCGTCCAGGCCCGTCACCCTTAAGTCGGTGGATTTAACGGGCCTGGCGATGTTGGCCACCTCGGACAAGACTTCGCGGAGCTTCTCCGCGAGCTTGTCCGCCTTCTCTGAGTTTTGGGAGCCAGGGATCTCCAACATCCTGGCTCCTGTGGCCGTCTGGCGGAAGCGGAGACTGTCAATCCCCAGTTCCTGGAGATTGACAGTCTCCTGCGCCTTTTGAAGGACGGCGCTGTAAGTCACCCCCTTTTCCGCGGCTTCGGGCCGACCCTGCCGGGCCACTATTTTGACTTAACATGTCATGACCAATGTTAAGAAAATGGGTTACGCGATAGAGACAAGATGATAATAGTTGTACCTCGTTCTTTATAAGAGCCTGTTGTATAGCTCTATCCTTTTTTAGGTCGGAAAACTTCGTAATTATCCCTCTATAGTGTGAGACTAAGATTTAGTATAGTATAGTATTATATAATACGTCTTTGGTGTGAGACCTCAATGATGAACGGACATTGGCAGAATTGTGACAACTAGCCACTGATGCCATATACCAAGTAGTCAAGTCGGTAAATATTTTATGAACATTTTTTATTTACTCTCCCTGATTGGTTTCTGAACGGCTCAGAGTAAATGTCACATAGGATTTCTGCATTGTTATTCTCATTGAGGAATGAGACCTCAATGGTTATTCTAATTCATTTGACTCGTTTGTCGGAAAGTTACGCCTCGGAAATGTTTACGAAGAAAGCTTTGTATTGTTCAATAACAGGCACTCGGTATTCCAACAAGATTCGGCACCAGCTCATAGAGCGAAGAGCACACAAGACTGGCTGGCGGCGCGTGAAATCGACTTCATCCGGCACGAAGACTGGCCCTCCTCCAGTCCAGATTTGAGTCCGTTAGATTACAAGATATGGCAACACTTGGAGGAGAAGGCATGCTCAAAGCCTCATCCAAATTTGGAGTCACTCAAGACATTCTTGATTAAGGCAGCCGCCGATATTGACATGGACCTCGTTCGTGCTGCGATAGACGACTGGCCGCGCAGATTGAAGGCCTGTATTCAAAATCACGGAGGTCATTTTGAATAAACTTTATTGTCATAAGAATCTATGTTTTGTTAAGTTCATTTTGGTATATAAATGGTTACATAATGATAAAACTTGTTTCAATTATTGTATATTAAACATTTGACAGAATTTATGACCTGACTAGGTATATATCTGTGACTTGAAATATGTGTTATTGAAATTTAAGCGAAACGTTCTAAAATTAAAATGCAGAATTACTTGAGATTTTTCGTTATCAAATTTTCTACCATGATATCTACCATTACAAAGCTTTCTTCGTAAATATTTCCGTGGCGGAACTTTCCGACGAACGAGTCGAATGAATTAGGCCGCGTTCAGAAATGGGTAAATGTTCACGAGTGAATACTTGTCAGTTAATCTCAGTGATATGCCAAGTAAAAAATTAACTAGCGCCTTTCTGAACGGGCATCGAGTAATACAGTAAGCCAGCCAATCATTCAGTAATCAAAACCAATCATTTTCAAGAGCGAGATTTCCCGCGCTTTTGTTTATCAGATTTAACTGCGTTATTTTGGCTAATATCGGAATTTTACCTTATATTTTGCTTTAAATACTCGAATCGCTTATTTAATTTATATGTACAGAAAAAAAACAATGCAAAAATATTGCAAAATGTAAAGGAAAATGACAACTGACAACTATTACCTGACAGCTGAGAATCGTAACCCGCTTTTTTATCGGTGAATATTTCCACCTGTCAGGTGAACTTTTACTCTCTCCAATTGGTTTTCTGAACGGCTCAGGGTAAATGTCAAAATTCACCTGAGTCGTTTCTGAACGGCGTTAGGGTAATAATTACATTAACTGGGTGATTTCTGAACGCGGCCTTAGAATAAGGCCGCGTTCAGAAATGGATAAATGTTCACGAGTGAATACTTGTCAGTTAATCTCAGTGATATGCCAAGTTAAAAATTAACTAGCGCCTTTCTGAACGGGCATCGAGTAATACAGTAAGCCAGCCAATCAAAACCAATCATTTTCAAGACCGAGATTTCCCGCGCTTTTGTTTATCAGATTTAACTGTGTTATTTTGGCTTATATCGAAATTTTACCTTATATTTTGCTTCAAATACACGAATCGCTTATTTTACTTATACCTATGTACAAAAAATCAATGCAAAAATATTGCTAAACGTAAAGGAAAATGACATCTGACAACTATTACCTTACAGGTGAGAATCGTAGCCCGTTTTTTTATTGGTGAATATTTTCACCTGTCAGGTGAATTTTACTCTCCCCAATTGGTTTTCTGAACGGCTCAGGGTAAATGTCAAAGTTCACCTGAGTCATTTCTGAACGACGTTAGAGTAATTATAATGACATTAACTGGGTGATTTCTGAACGCGGCCTAACTATGCTGAACGCCCCTCTAGTTCAAAAGTAGTTAGTTCAAAAAATTCAAAAAAGTTCATGAGTGAAGAGTGAATCAACTTGAATCAAGTAACATAATAGAACAGAGACTAACTTTGCTTTGTTTTGTTGTTGTGGACGGTTCCTTGTTGGTTGTAAGTTGTAACTTTTAAGTATTTTGGCATCTAAAACTAAATAAAATGCGTGCGAATATACTTTGTGTTGTGTGCACAGACATAACAACACAGTATCAATCTACCTCTCCCGCTTGAACCCCGCAAAATTGCAATGAGTAGGTTATGATACTTCCTAGCCTGTGAGGTTTTTGTGGTTTTGTGGAGCTTAATTTGATTAAGCTAATTAAGCTCCACAAAACCACAATAAAACCATAACCTCAGACTAGGAAGTATAACCTACTCATTGCAATTTTGAAAGTAATTTCATTGCCAATGAATAGAGCCGATTCTTATCAATATCTGCACACTAATTTAATGTATCTGTGCTTTATTTTTTAGTGCTTTGATCTGTGCTATCAGAAATGTATGGTTTATATAGTTTGTAATAACTATTTCTCCATTTTGCGTATCTCTGTATGAGGTTGTTGGCGTATATACTTTTAAACCTATAATTTAAATTGTACTAAATTAACTTAAAGTGGGAATAATCTAGATACCTGCTAGAAGTCCTCATGTGACTAGTACCTATCAACTTAAAAACTTTTAAAAGGTACCTCCATGAATATTTTAATAACTGTACCTATGCGATATGTAACAGTGAAGGCTCCTTCCCAATCAAAAACAGTTTTGATTAAAATATCTTCATATATCATTCAAATATCCAATCAAAAGTCCCTTTCTCTGATAAGTTCACACTCCTTAACCCTCTCTTTAATTTTTGTATGAAGTTAGTTCCACCAGGTGCAGGGGTCTCTCCTCTCTAGTCAATAGGTAGGGAAGACTTCGGATAAATACTTATTTGATAATAATAATTTATCTACCTCTCGTTTTTATAATATTGTATTTGATAATACATAATAATTTATTAATACATATTACCTACTCCTTTTGCAGGTACTTACTTACTATAATCATTTAGTATTATATGACGTAAGTATTAGAAAGCTAACATGGAAATGTGGGAAGAGCTATTGGAAGGGTATACGGAGTCTGTGGACCCCGATGTGAGCACTTTCTGCAAAGTGATGAGCACTGCTGAGGTAATACTCAACGAGGACCTGGCATTGTTTGAAACTGGTAAGTAAATAAAAACATCCATTTGCCATAGTATCTGTAATATTAGTGTAATATAATATTTTCAATCTTCATTTACTTTTGAAATGCAGATTGTAGTAGATTGTTGAACATGAGGTTAAGAGGATCTTGAACTATAGCTGCACAAGCAACACCAGGGAGGCTCTCTATACTTACTCGCTCTAAATATCTCGTCTTAAACGGGTTGTAAACTCCTAAGTTAGACATTCTGCTGCTCAGTGTAAATAGCTAAGAAATAAAAAAAAACAAATTTAACTGAATAATTGCCTAGTGTTAAAATGAAACGGTGATAGGAATTGTGTTCTAGATCCGGGTAGTTTCAGATGCTTGGAAGCTTATCCTTATCTACATATATTAAATAAGTAACTTGTTCTCAGAGTGGATAGCCGCAACATTACTGGACACACCAGTATCCACCCTGAACCTGATATCCTTGAAGCGAAGCGAGGGGGCGTGGGTCAAGCCACTAGTCGACGCCTTCAAAGTAATGACAACACTCTTGGATAAGTATCCCGACAGCGTGCAGAACTATATGGAGCAGATAGTGCAGGTAAAACTAAATGATGTTGCTTCAACAAGTAGGAGTAACTCGTGGTGTAGGAACGTGCGCGGCTCGTACGGCCGCACACAGCGGTGCAGCGCCGTGCTCTGTTGCAGGCGTGCCAGCTGGCGCTGGGCGCGCGCGCGCGCGGCGCCCAGCTGCAGTGCCTGGCGGCGAGCGTGCGCCGGCGCCGCGGCCTGCGCGCGCGCGACGTGCTGCGCTACGTCGCCGAGCTGGAGAGCCCGCCCAACTGCAAGGCGCAACTGGCGACGCTGGTAGGTCAGTGCACGTCTATTGCTATACTATATACACGTCTGCCTGAAAAAGTGGAGGATTAAGCCAAATGCCTCAAAGTCAGTCCATTTAACATTCACTAAAAAGGATAGAGGAAGCTGCCCTCCCAGTCCCACACAACGACACTGAACCAAACCCTCGAGAGCCCGCGCCCAGGGCGCCCGCGCCGCGCGGCATCGCACCGCAACGTGGAACTTTGATTACAGTGTTGATTTGATTTCATTAATCGAGAATGATTTTTCTTTTATAATACCTATATAAATAATGGACCAAATGTCTAGGTATGGGGTCATCGTTGCATCACGCAAAGAGGGCCGACTGACGGCCTAATTGCGGAAAACTGCCCGCCCAACAAGTATGGGGTCATTGTCCGATTAAAAAATAATAATTGGACAAGTGCCCATACCGAAGGCCCGTAGTCCAACTTGTTGTACAGAAGCGGTCGGTCGGTCCCCTTGAGCTACAAACATGGAGTCCTTCAAAAGGTGTATTAATAGAGTCCACACATCATCAACGCCTCTGGTGTAGCAGATGTCCACAGGCGAAGGTGACCGCATACCATCAGGCGGGCCGTGAGCCTGTTTGCCGATACTAATATAAAATTTAATAAAAATGTTGGTAAAAAATACATACATACATACATGTGTTGTCCGTTTTCAGGTGCGATATGTGAATTCCACCCCGAAGCGGTGACAGAACACGTTCCCAGGATATGGCGAGCGTACCTCAACCTGCTCGATGGCAACAGGAACACTGTGAGTACTACGTACCTACATAACCAGCGCGACCTGCGGTCTCAACGTTATGTCACCTCCACGAAACACTATGTATTTCAAATACTATAATTGGATGTTCAAGTTGAAAGTTCATAAGTTCTTTATTTCAGTTTTGTCGTCACAGACGCACTTATGAACGTCAATTATTACAATGACTACCACCGTACCGGAAAAAAAACCACTACTCAGAGGATACGGCAAGAAACTGAGGGGCAATTTTTTTTAGAACATTTGGTTACAATATTTTTTTTATTTTTTATTTATTGACGATGGTAGCAGGGCTTTGTCGCTGTGCGACCACATCGCCCAATCGGTACATAATATATATTAACAACTAATAAAAAAACTAACGTTGTCTAGTAGCAAAGAATAAATCTACAAGTTTATATAGGTTCAGAGCTTTGTCAGACAGCGGCGATGACAATATGCTGTTGCACTGACCAACACAAGAAATGTTTATCTGACCAAATATGTTCGTTCTATAGCTAGCGTTCCGGACACATTCCATCAACACATGTTGTACATCTTCTATTGTCCCGCAAACTTCACAATTGGGCGATGCTACTTTTTTCATTAAGAACGCAAACTTGTTTGTTGGAATGTGTCCGGAGCGTTACAATATTTTATGTTTGTTTTTGATAATATTATTTTTCTTATGTGCCAGTTGGCTACTTGGCAGAAGCGGAATGTTCCATGCATCTTTGTCCTCTATGTAATTACTAACTGTATAGTATGCTTTTTTTTTAATTAGAATATTTTTCACACGCAATTTGAATCTGCGGCGGCAGAGCGCGGCGCGGGCTTCGATCCAGCAAACTAAGCGAGTTTGCTGGACGCGGCCCGCGTTGAGAGCATTGAGGGTACGACCACAAAACAGATAGGTACAGAAGTCAATCTCATGTATGTACTTCACTTTTCATACCTACGCTCGGCGGTCGCGCTATTGTTGTTAAATTGAATGCGCGCGCCCGCTGCCTGCGAACCGACGGTGTGACGTCACGACGGTTACTCGGACGGCGGGCGCAGGAAGTTTTTGAGAAGTACAAAATTGATTGATTTAAAAAAAACTTTACAAGATATCGACATAATTTTTTTGCAGTTATTTTATTTCGATAAAGTTTTTTTGAAGACATATAAATGCGATTAATTTACATTTACATCTTCCTCATCAGATTATACTTCGCCGTTGCATCCTCGAGATTTATATAATTCACAAGGTAGTTCCACTCCATGAGCTGGGCATCAAGCACAATTTTAGAGCTGTCAAAAATAAAAAGCACAAAATGACTTATTTACAACTCCCGCCCTAGAGGGCGCCACTAAGCTCTGTCACCTCATTCACTTTTTGTGTGCGGGCATCGTAGCATCGAAATTCTTTAATATTTTTTCTTAATCAAGTAATTAGTGTTTTTATCGTCTATTTAACAGTTAAGTGCTATGTGAATAAGAAATCGTAAGGAGTCTTGATCTGAAGACCATAATAAAGGTATGAAAGACACGAAATAAAACTCGTGAAAAATTTATAACGGCATGAAAGTTCCGATAGCAACTATCAGGGTGAGAACTTACCTATCTTTCCGTCTTGACTTCCAATCTGCATGTTTAATGTTAATCAAGAAACAGTATTTACTACAATGTAGGTTATGTTACCTACTTAACGATGCAGTTGTTTATTTGTTGAATCTGTATTTCTATTTTCGTTACGAAGGATACTGTGTAGTACTCTGGGAGGATTCATTATTGAATCATCATCAGCCCATTACGTTCCCACTGCTGAGACTCAGGCCTTCCCTCGTAGAGAGAGTGAATTATTGAATAAGGTCATAATAAAAAAATAAAAAAAATACCTTATGCCTTCATTTGCCTTAATTTATAAAAAAAGTTAAAAAAAAACTTGTTTTAATATCATAACATCTTTAAATAATACGTATGACAAAATACTGACTAAATAATAAATTTACTGGGCTTAGTAACCAGACCGAATAATGTCACAACTACCCTCAGTTACAAATTTTTATGCGACTAAATATGCAACTTCAGTACTTAAAAATAGATATTATGCTAAGACAATATCATGAATGCATCACATTGTAATGCTTTTATTAAGTCCTATACAAAAATTAAGTGCCTTGTAACTATGACGCGATCACAGTCGTGCACAATCTTTTTTAGCGCCACGACTTGTTCGTAGTGAAGGAGTTAAGAGTCAGAACACGGTCATAACATTTGCGTTGCCTTTCTTACGTGCAACGACCACATTTGAACTATTTTTTATTGCCTAATGCAACAAATTGAGTGCCTTAGAACTATGATGCGGTCATAGTCGTACACAATCTTTTTTAGTGCCGCGACTTGGTCTAGTCAAGTCAAATAGTTAAGAGTCATAATACGGCCATAACATTTTCGCCGCCTTTCTTTTTGCATCGGCCACATTTGATCTATTTCTATAGCCAAATGCAATAAATTTAGTGCCTTGGAACTATGATGCGATCATAGTCGTACACAGTCATTTTAAGGGCCACGACTTGGTCGTAGTCATGGAGTCATAACATATTCATGACTTTTGCGTTGCCTTTCCTTCATGTCACGCCTTTATTTGATAAATTGTTATAGCCTAATGCAAAAATTGAGTGCCTTGGAATTATGACGCGATCATAGTCGTTCATAGATCAAATTGTCAATCAAAGCGATGATAGACGTGCACAACATATAATTAAGTACCTTGAAACAATGACGCGATCATAATCGTGCATATTTTAAGAGTTACGACTTCGTCGTAGTCAAGTAATTAAGAGTTATAAAACATTCATGTTTACTGCGTTACCTTCTTTTCACCCAACAGCCACATTTGATATATATTTTTAGCCTAATGCAACAAATCCAGTGCCTTGGAACTATGATGCGATCATAGTCACACACATCATTGAGTGCCTTGGAACTATGACGCGATCATAGACGTGCACAACGACAAATTGAGTGCCTTGGAACTATGATGCGATCATAGTCATGCATATTTTTAATTTTAACTATAATTCAATTTAGTCATCTTTTGATATTTTGCATTGTTCTTATGTATATTTTAGCGTTACGACTTCGTCGTAGTCAAAGAGTTAAGAGTGTGCCTACAATAATTATTTAGTATTGACTAGATTGATCTATTAAACGGACGTGTCGAAGATAAACTGTTTTATTATTGGAATGAATACTCCGAACCATCAAATATAGATAGCGCTACCATATAAGAACAGTGGTGACTCCGATTTCAACTTGAACACTACGACTTCTGAGGTTCAAAGTGCATTCTCTGCCCTAACAACGGGTACAACGCAAAATAACTTCACAACAACTGAATAAGAAGATTCCAGCAGCGTCAAGCATGGCTGACGAAGCAGAAGTAGCAGTGGTGTCGGTGTCTTCAAGGATACCCAAATTTTGGTGTGATCAGCCGCGACTGTGGTTCGTCCAGTGTGAAGCTATCCTCGGTCCGCAGAAGCTCAGTGATGACGCCAGATACAACATGGTCGTTACCAAATTGGGAAAGGATGTCATACAGCAAGTCAGCGACATTCTTCTCAAGCCGCCGGATACGAAGAAACTCGACACATTGAAAGAGCGTTTATTGAAAGTGTATGAAGAATCAGAGGTTAGACAGTTCCAGAAACTTTTAAGTGAAATGGAGTTGGGAGAACAGAAACCGTCTCAACTCCTACGTCGTATGAGGGACTTGGCTCGTGAAAAGATACCAGACGAAACTCTACGCGTTATGTGGCAAGGACACCTGCCTGCTGCTGTGCGGGGTGTACTAGCCGTCAGTGAAGTGAAAGACTTGGAACATTTATCGATTATCGCAGACAAAGTTATGGAAACGACACAACCCATGCAGCTGGCGGAAGTACAGGCCACGCCCAGTACCAGTAGCGACAACGCCTTCATTTTGGCCGAAATAGCTAAATTAAGCCTAAAGATCAGGGACTTGGAGAAAGAAAGAAATTATAACAGAAATTATAATCGTTATGGTTCACGGTCGCGCTCTGCATCTCGAGGTCGTAATACGATCCGCCGCACGCCGAACAGCCCGGACTGGCTGTGTGTTTATCATTTTAGATACCGACATAGAGCAAATAAATGCATAGAGCCGTGTGCGTGGAAAAAGCCTGAAAGACAGGAAAACTAACTGAGGTGCAATCGCAGGCGGAGATATGCACCATCGCTCCTGTTCACCGCCTATGTTTATCGGACGATAATAGTGGACTTAAATTTTTAGTGGACACGGGTGCAAACATATCATTAAACCACTGGACCTATTCGAAGCATAAAACAACTGAGATAGCTTTCTCTTTTCCTCTTCCTTTTTCCCTTCGTTTCTAGCGCTATAGCTCTGTCTCGCTTGCTCGTGTCGTCACCAGGTAGGAGGGGAGCGCACCTTGGTGGTCGCGCGCCCCGCTCTTGCTCATTGGCGTTCTTTTCCTTGCCGGTGACGGTCGCAGCTAAGAGCAGGTGAGAATTTATTATTTAAATTTCACTTCGACTGCTAATATTTTATGTTTTTCCCTTTGAAAATTGTCGAACAATTTTCTTGTGATTTAGTAATTAATTGTTTCTAGTGCATGTTTTTCAAACAATTTTAAATATAACGGTTTTTCCGTTCGTAGCTTTCAAGTTAGTTGTGTGTGACTTCAAAATAGTCAAAGGGTTCGTATTTTTTAGGTTACATTATGGATAACGATAGCTCGCGTGTCTCGCAAGAGGAACCAGTGGCTGGTTCTTCCAAATCGGCTAGGGTAACTGAATCCCGTACAAAGAAGCGAAGGCGTTCTGATTCCACCAGCAGTGGCAGCAGTAGTAGTAGCTCGGATAGTAATAGCTCGTCATCTAGCTCCTCTGATGTCAAGTCAAAGAAACGTAAGCATGCGCGTCGCCGTCATCAAAAGAAAAGGGGGGGCAAACGTAAGCGCCGTTCTGAACGTAAACTAGAACAACTTAAAAGTGAAATTCGTGATTTACGTAATCAAGTTTCAGTAAATAAATGTTCACCGGCGAATGCGGATGATGCCCTATCCCTCTTTGCCGAGGATGATTTCGAATATGACGGACACGAAGGTAGTGACTTTTTACGCAATTTAGATGTAGGAACAAAACTCAAGGAACCCGCAGTTCCAAAAACAGACGAGCGGTATTTGAAAATTCTAAATGACCTTCAATTTTTCAACAAATCTGATTGGAGTGAAGTACGTTATGCGGAAACACAAAAACTTTACAATTACAATCCAGGGTTTGTAGAACTCGAGGCAAATGAAGAGATCAGACCTTATGACACGTTAAAACACCTAGGTTACGCGGAAAGGGCCTATGCTTCGTTGACTTATGGAATGATAAAACAAAAAGAGGCCTTGAAAAGGGAGCTTTGTGAGTTCATGACATGGGTTAGAGACCAGGGAGGTGCCAATGTCGAGGCCATGAACCAAAAGATTAACGATATTTACACTTCAGGTGAGTTCAGCAGGGTTTCAGCAGACCTATTGCAAATGGTTTGTGGCCACAGAGCCGAAACTATACAAATGCATAGAGACGGTATTACTAATGCTGTTCGCGATCCGTTAGTCAAAACAACATTACGGAAAATACCCCCAACCGAGGTTAACTTATTTAACTCTGATCTGTTAGTTACTGCTCTGGAAAAAGCTGGCGGTATCAAAAAGGCTTTCTGGCCTGTTTCTAAATCGGCTGGTGGTGCAGTTTCAACTTCGCAAGTTGGAAAATTGCCCATTCGCCCCTCGAAGGGGCAATATGTCATTCCTCAAGCACCCTCGCAGGGTAAAAGCTATAACGCGCGGATGCCTTCGCAAGGCTACCAGACTTGGAATGCTCACCCGCAGGGTAGCAATATGCACAATATGCAGTGTCCTTCGCAAGGACACCCAGTGGGGCATGAGACATGCATGGGGCATGCATTCCATAACCATTCTCAGCGGGGTGGTGGCACAAGGAGTAGAGGTTCCTTTCGCTCTCGCGGGGCTAGACAGAACCAAAGATATCAAAACCCCCAGCGAGGCGGTGGTCAGCGAAGGTCATCGGGATACAATGACAACAGAGGTAAATATTGACATAAGGACATTCAAAGCCGGTCAACTATCGAATTTTATAGACCGTTGGAAAGAAATGCAAGCGCCAAAATTTCTGGTTCAAATAATTCAAGGGTATCGTATACCATTTCGCCAAAAACCACCTTTGATCATGCCCAGGCTAAAAAACAGGGCGTTTCACACTCCTGTTTCATCGGAAATGACATCTGTTGTCGAAAAAATGTTGAAGCAAGGAATTCTGGAACTTGCAAACTTAACTCCAAGTTTTCTGTCTACCCTCTTTCTCGTTCCGAAAAGCGATGGCTCGGCTCGTCCGATCTTCAATTTAAAAGCCTTGAACGAATTCGTGTTGACCGAACCCTTTCGGCTAATAAACGTATTCCGGGTCCCAGATTTCATTCAGCCCCAGGACTGGATGTGCAAGTTGGACATTTCCCAGGCGTATTTTCATTTGAAAGTGGCAGAGTCTCACAGACGGTTCCTGCGCTTGATTTACAAAAATCAGCTATTTCAAATGACTTGCCTCCCATTTGGCCTCAGCACGGCCCCAAAAACGTTTGCCAGTTTAACAAATTGGATCGCTCAAGTGATGAGAAGCAAGGGTGTGAGAATTCTGGTCTTTCTGGACGATTTTCTCCTGGCTCATCAAAACCCAGAAATTCTAAAGAACCACGTGAACCTACTTGTAGAGACCTTGCATTATCTGGGCTGGCAAATCAATTTGGAAAAGTCAATTTTAATGCCAGTGAAATCACTTGTATACCTGGGAATACTGTGGGACCCTTGGCAAAATCTCAAGCGTTTACCGCAGGAGAAAGTACCCTCATTGTTAGCCAAGATTACGACAATTGTCCATTCCAGAAAGACGAACCTAAAAAAGTTACAAAGCATAATAGGGGCACTAAACTTTGCAAGTTTTGCTGTGCAGCGAGGAAGATTGCATTATCGAGCTCTTTTGAAGTTCCTAAATACTCTAGACCCGGACAATGCTATCACTGTATATACGGTAGATGCAGATGCAATGAGCGATCTGCGGTGGTGGATACAAAACTTACACCAAGCATCAATTCTACACTATCCACCAGCAACGCATTTTATGACGACGGACGCGTCCGACTTGGGTTGGGGCGCTCAGTTAAACAACCAAGCTCTGTGGGGTACGTGGGCCCAGAGCGAACAGAACTTTCACTGCAACGCGAAAGAAATGCTGACTATCTTAAAAGTTTTACAGAGCCATGCCCTGTATCTGAGCCAGTCCACAGTAACAATACAATGCGACAATCGCACTGTAGTAGCCTACTTGCGTCACGAAGGGGGAACCAAATCTTCTCGACTGATGGACATAACCTACGACATTTTCCATCTGTTAGATCAACATCAGATTCATATCAATGTGTACCACATTCCGGGGAGGTACAACAACCACGCAGACCATCTGTCTCGGTTTCGGCAGACCCCCGAATGGCATCTGCTGTCTCAGTGCACCAAGGAAATATTCCTGAAATGGGGAACCCCAATTGTGGATCTGTTTGCATCGAGCACTTCCCACGTAGTTCCCCATTACGTATCGAAAGATCAGAACGACAACCAAGCTGTAGCCCACGACGCTTTCTCAATCCCTTGGAATTTCAACCTGGCCTGGGTATTTCCTCCGCCGTTTCTAATTCCCAAAGTTTTGAGTTACCTCAATCAGGCAACGGGAATTTACTTGATTGTGGCGCCACGTTGGGAGAGAGTATTCTGGCGCGGGGATCTCAAGTCTCGGGCTCTGGACCCACCATTCACAATACGGAACCTCAGCCATGTACTAGTAGATGTGACAACGGGATTGCCTCCCCACCGCGTCCAGGACCTAGTTTTCGAGGTATGGAGATGTGGGGGTGGTCAAAGAACTTAGGTGATTGGGATAATTCTCAAATGGAATTATTGAAAGACTCTTGGCGTGCATCCACCCTTAGAACGTACAAACCCGCATGGAATCGTTGGGTCACATGGTGTAAAATAAGTAAAATTAACCATGAGAGCCCTTCAGGCTCAGATCTAGCTCGTTTCCTAGCAGACTTGCATATAAAACATAAACTGTCGTACAGTAGCATAATGTTGCATAAATCCGTGGTTTCCACACTTTGTAATATAAATGATTCAGGCACTTTAAGCAGCAATGTTTTGGTTAAGCATATTTTAAAATCAATTTCAACAAAAAAACCTACACCTTGTAAGTTACCCGTGTGGAATATCGATGATTTTGCATCGTTTCTTAGCGAGAGGCCAATCAGGCATGACAATATTTTTGATGTATCGAGTCAAACTGCTGCACTTTTAGTACTTTGTTCGGGCAGACGTATTCACGATTTGACACTGCTTAGGGTTGATAAAGAAAGTTATGTTGAATCTTTAGAACATAATTGTATAACCTTGTGGCCCTCTTATGGGTCTAAAACTGATTCATCTGACTACAGGCAGTCTGGTTGGCAATTGTTTAAGAATAATGAGATTAGGAACTTAGATCCTGTGTACTGGGTTGAACAGACTGCATCATTGCTTGCCGGAAGACGTGATGAAGCTAATTGTCAAAATTTATTTATAACGACTAGAGGTAAAGCTCGTGCAGCCTCAAGGACTATTATTGCAGGCTGGATTAAAACCCTAATGCGTCAAGCAGGTATTGATGCCACTCCTGGAAGTGTCCGTTCCGCTGTCGCTTCAAAAAATTGGATCGACAATTTCCCCATGGAAGATATAATGGCCAGGGGAAATTGGAGGTCTGCTAACACCTTTGTAAGGTTTTATAAGCGTCAAGTATTGGATTCTTCCAAGAGTAGCAGCATTACTACTCTCTTCAACCCTATCAGGTAGAAGAATATGACCTTGATTGTTGGTTTTGATTTATATTAAAAATTGTTATGATTAGTAAGTACGATTGAGTTAAATAATCAGTATAAAAATCATGTTAATAATACATATAAGTCTTGTAATAAAACAATCTTAATTATCACTCAGTAGTATTTATTTATATTTTGTTTCACATCACATTGGCGTTCATCATGCGTCACCAGGCGATAACAGACACATCTCAGTTGTTTTATGCTTCGAATAGGTCCAGTGGTTTAATATTGGCGTTTTACCTAAAATAAAACGCTTATTAAACTACTTACCTATTCGAAGCATACTATAATTTCTGCCTGGTGATAAAGTAAATCATCCAATGAGCAAGAGCGGGGCGCGCGACCACCAAGGTGCGCTCCCCTCCTACCTGGTGACGACACGAGCAAGCGAGACAGAGCTATAGCGCTAGAAACGAAGGGAAAAAGGAAGAGGAAAAGAGAAAGCTATCTCAGTTGTTTTATGCTTCGAATAGGTAAGTAGTTTAATAAGCGTTTTATTTTAGGTAAAACGCCAATAGTGCTACCAGTGAATAAAAGTAAACTATCCAGTGCTATATGTGATGACTATAAACTATACGCAGCAAACGGCACCGAAATAAAAACTTATGGTGTTAAGATATTAAATTTGAACTTTCGACTGCGACGACCGTACCGTTGGTCATTCGTGTTGGCCGATGTCAAGCAACCTATCCTCGGTGCTGACTTTTTGGCCCATCATAAGCTACTAGTGGACTTAAATAGAAGAAAGCTTATAGATTCGGTTACAAGTTTACAAACTATCGCGTCCGTGACTGTACAAGAAGAGCCGACGGTGAGAACAATCGACTGCACAAGTGAATACAGCGACATTTTATCCGAATTTCCCAACGTTACGAAACCGATGTGCTTCAAGGATACTCCACCGCATTCTGTAGTCCATCACATCGAAACAACGGGCTCAGCCGTTTACGCGCGCCCGAGACCATTACCACCGGACAAGTATAACAGAGTTAAAGCCGAATTTCAACGCATGCAAGAGATGGGAATATGTAGGCCCTCTAAAAGTAACTGGGCAAGTCCACTTCATGTCGTTACCAAAAAGAACGGTGAGTTGAGACCGTGTGGCGACTATCGGCAACTTAATGCGCTCACAAAGCCTGATAGATATCCGATACCGCGCATACAGGACTGTACCTACTTGTTATACGGCAAGACAATATTCACGCGGATAGATATGCAACGAGCTTACCATAATATTGGTATTAATGAACCCGACATCCCTAAAACTAGTTTGACCACTCCATTTGGCATGTACGAGTTTACAAGAATGACTTTCGGATTGAAAAATGCAGCACAGACTTTCCAAAGATTCCTCAATGACGAAGTACTAAAAGACCTAAACTTCATATTTATTTACATTGATGACGTCATCATCGCCTCGTCATCGGAGACAGAACATAAACAACACGTTCGAGAGGTACTTAAGCGTCTTGATACATATGGCATCACAATTAATATGGCCAAATGTGACTTCGGCAAAACAGAGCAGAACTTTCTGGGATTCCGAGTATCGACAGATGGCCTCAGACCTTTAGATGAGCAGATCAAGGTCATATCCGAGTTTCCACGGCAGAAGACAGTAGATGAACTACGCCGTTTCCTTGGAATGCTTAACTTTTACAGACGCCACCTACCTAAAGCAGCCGAAATCCACGCGAAGTTAAATGTGTTTCTTCATAATGCCAAAAAGAAGGATAAAAGCTTAATTTCATGGACCGATGAGACTATTGAAGCATTTGACCAATGTAAAAAAAGCCTACAAAGCGCAATTGCGTTGGCATTTCCATCAACTGACGCACCGATCGCCCTCATGACAGACTGCTCTAACACCTGCGCAGGCGCCGTGTTGCAACAAAGAGAAGGTGACACGTGGAAGCCTTTGGGATTTTTCTCCAATAAACTGAGTGAGGCACAACAGCGGTATTCTACGTATGACAGAAAGTTGCTGGCGATCTACCTAGCCGTGAAGCACTTTCGTCCTTTAATTGAAGGCAGACCGCTTACTATATACACCGATCATAAACCGATAGTGTACTCATTGCAGAAAAATACAGTTGGCAAGAACGATACACCAAGAGAATTCGACACTTAGACTTCATCATGCAATTTTGTACGGAAATAAAACATATATCCGGGTCAGAAAATTCGGTGGCAGACTGTTTTTCACGTATATCGCCAATAGACGAATTATCATCATCATCATCACCTCTCGATTATGAAAAGTTGGCTGAGGGACAATGCGAGGACGCCGAACTAAAAAGTCTCATGAATATAAAAACATTAAAGTTTCAACAGATATTCATACCTAATTGCATCAAACCGATTTATTGTGAGGTATCATTGAATAGAGCACGTTCATATTTGCCTAAGGAATTTCGTGTATCAGCTTTCAACGCTTTACATGAGATCAGTCACCCCGGGACTCGCACGACACGAAAGATGATGCAAGAGCGATACATTTGGAAAGGAATGAATAAAGATGTTTCTCAATGGACTAAACAATGTATAAATTGCCAAAAATCGAAAATCCATCGACACACAATATCACCGCATGGACATTTTGTACACAGCGATCGCTTCGAACACCTGCATATGGATATAGTAGGACCATTGACATACTGTGATGGTTATCGGTACCTCGTGACTATGGTGGACAGAAAAACTGGATGGCCTGAAGCCTACCCTGTAAAAGATATAACTGCTGAGACTGTTGCCGACGTCATTTACTCTGGATGGATTGCAAGATTTGGATGTCCTTTAAACCTGACAACGGATCAAGAACCTACATTGTTGTCTCATCTGTTCAGTCATTTAGCGAAAAGAATGGGTATTAAAAAATTTAGAACGACAGCGTACCACCCACAGTCAAATGGACTCGTAGAAAGATGGCACCGCTCGCTTAAGACCGCACTCATGTGAAGAGGGAAAACAGATCAATGGGTTGCAGAGATACCATCCGTCCTACTCGGATTGCGAGCAAGTCTTAGAGATGATATTGAAATCAGTGCAGCAGAGATGGTATACGGAGAAGCACTAAGATTGCCTGGAGATTTCTTTGAGCCGTTAAAGCAAGAAACTTCCGACAATGTAATGTTTGTACACTAACTGCGTAGAAAGATAGCGAACTTAGCTTCCGTGCCAAGAAAAGAAATGCACCAAGGAAAAATATTTGTCCATCCCGATTTGATAGACTGCACACACGTATTTGTGCGCGTTGACAAGGTCACAAAACCGTTAACGCAACCATATATGGGCCCTTTTAAAGTTATCGAGAAGACAGACAAATATTTTAAAATATTGCAGGCAGACACAGAGAAAGTAGTTAGTATTGATAGACTGAAGCCGGCCTTTGCACTTACGAACGAAGAAGGCCCGGGCACGCCAAATAAGGCGACTGCAACAGTAAATAATGAGCCTAGAGTATCGAGATTCGGACGTACTATCAAACCTGTCGTCCGCTTTGCTTCGTAAATGCATCTAAAATGTATATATAAAATAAATATAATGTTATATATAATGTGGACACGCTGCAAGGTAAATTATGCACGTTATATGAGACGAGAGCTACAAGACCTGCCAATGGTGGACATACAGAGAGGGGAGCGAAGCTCAAACAGCGGCCCCCCTCAACGAGTTATAATATAATAAGTGTTGTGTTATAATGTGCCAAAATATAATCAATCGAAAAGTGTGCGTAACTCGTCATAATAATAAGCATATAAAATATCAATGTATAATCAATAGGTAACTTTAACTTAGTGTAATCTTGTGTTTTTATGTAATCGTTTTTGTTTACCCCTTGTATAATCACGTTTAAAAAATAAATAAAGGGGGATGTACTGTGCCTACAATAATTATTTAGTATTGACTAGATTGATCTATTAAACGGACGTGTCGAAGATAAACTGTTTTATTATTGGAATCAATACTCCGAACCATCAAATATAGATAGCGCTACCATATAAGCACAAGAGTCATAACACTATCATGACTTTGGGGTTGCCTTATCTTCATGCGACGCCCACATTTGATGTATTTCTTATAACCTAATACCTAAAACAAATTGTGTGCCTTGGAACTATAATGCGATCATAGTGGTGCATTTTTAGCGGTACGATTTGGTCGTAGTCATGCAGTTAGGAGTCATAACACGATTAAGACTTTTCTTCCTTAATGATACGCCCACAGTGGCAGAGGCCCAGTATACACCCACTATGGAAAACTGTCTAGCCGTTAAAATAGCAGTATATTCATATAATGTTCGCTCAACTGATCTTACAACAAGTTAATATTCACAATGAATAGATTCCAGTGGCATACTACTTACTTATGGTGACGTCACCGCGTTCTGCGGTGGCTTCTTCTTGATCTAGACTTTAACTAGTAGAACACGAATGTTCTTGATGCAAATTATACTAAGCTTTATGCAGCCTACTGTTGTGTGATGAAAGGTAAACAAGAAGTTTTTGGATCGGAGATTGAAAAGGAAATCTCTAAACGTTGGGGGCGTATCTATCTTATATAGTGACATCAGACCTGAAAAAGGCTTTCACTGAAAATGTTCTTGATAAATTTTCAGTTAATGGGTATAAAACCATCTAAGTTGACTCTTCAACTAAAAACTAGCGCGAGCTAAAGAATACATAAATCTATCTGTCAGATCTCGTCGGTCATCCTATCTTATTAGAAAGGATATGGAAAAGCTTAAAAATTCGATCAAATTATTATATTAGGATTACGCCTTACAAACACAATAAATCAAAGCAACCTGATTTAACGTATATTACGCTAGATAAATTCTTTCCTCTTCGGAAAAATCCTTGTAGTTATAATACTGAGGCAAATGAATCTGTTTAGAAATCTGGCTTTCAGGTTAAGAAGGCTAAAATGATGAATGCTTTGATGTCGAAGTAAATAGTCAGCCAGAAAACCGAACAGGCAAAGTAGCCAAAGGTATCGGGATACACCGGGGTATCGTATCACGACGTGGACTGCACCGGCGTCGTTACCAGGATCCATGGAAGTCACAGTCTATGCCACAATCCAAAACTCGTTAGAGGTTTTTTCCAAACATGGAAATTAATTTCGAAAGACCCCTTTATCTATCAGCACAGTTGAACTGTGGTATAAAATGCTTATAAAATATCGTTACTGACACCATTTTTTTTTCTCACTGTATAATATACGATATAATAATACCCAACAATACTTGAACTTATCTGATTCAAAACTAATAAATATAAATTTAGGAATAGAACCAATCAAACCGTCCAATATCTGCAGCTGTTGTGATAAGTACCAGTCAATGATTTACCTTTAGGTAATATTTTTTTTTTATATAAATTCCGAACTCGACTTGGTGATCACTGTAGTTCAATTGGGCAGAACCTTTCCCTTCGAATTAATGTTGAGATGTGGGTTCAAGTCTCAGTAGCCACGGGTTGTTTAAAAAAAAAAACTTTATTTGAGCATTTTGTGAATCATGCGTTAATGCCCATGCTCTGGTATCTTAGAAGTACGGGCACTGTTATTTATTATAGCGCCATCTATAAAACCGTTACGAAAATGCGTAAGTAACGTCATATATGCATGTCAAGTTCAAAATTTTAAGCTTCAAACAAACCGATAGTAACCTACCAAAGACTCGTTTTTTCGTTTTTGTTATGTGCCCATCGATTTATTGTGATTAGACCCTACATTAAACAACTGTTGCTGCGCCCCTGGATACTTTGATTGCCAATAGATTTACTTAGGTACTGTGTATGCCCCGGACTTTTCAATGATTGTTGCTGCGCCCCTGGATACTTGGATTGCCCATTGATTTACTTATTATATATGCCCCGGACTTTTCAACGACTGATGCTACGTCTCTAGATATACCTTCATTCTTCATTCCCATTGAGTGACTGTGTTATGCCCACAGGACCCGACTCGTGATACAATAATAATATACTGTCTCAAAAAGCGTGCTGTGTGCCAGGAAAGGATGTTCTGCTGGTTGTAGTGAATTTCTATTCAACTTGCATGATCTGAAATTGCTGTGGGTCAATCATATCTTAGTTTTGATTTTACTTTTTTCATTTTCTATCCTAGGTACCTACTCCACTTTATCACTTTCCAAATCCAAAAAATAATCATGAAATGTTTAAAGCAAGGGCGACCAAAGTTGGTGATCATATTAAAGTGTTGGATGAAGATTATAATTTCAAGAACCGAAAAGTTTTCCGAAAACATTTTGATCAAGTTTATATCTATTCAAAAAATTTGTGTGCTCTAGCAGCGCCATCACTTTGTCTTCCAGGTATAAACTCAACTAAGACACTAAATTGTTTTATATCCACATTTATTTATATTAGAGCTCAGAGTGAGGCCTAAGGTCGTCAAAGTTACACTCCACGTCTGCTGGTTTTAACAACACGAAAAAGCGCTAGATATTTATGCAATTTTATGAAATGTGTGGGTGTTTGTATGGGTGTGTGGCCAACCCTGGTGTCGGAATTATTAGACTGCCTGAAGGCCTCCGACATGGCCTAACGACTGTTTTCCTCACACAAGAAACGTGCTTTCCTAAGCACGGTAGCGCTCAGATATAAACACCGCACAACACAGTCGCTGTTTACACATAGTTGTAGTGCTGCTTTCGACAAGCGACTGCGACAACTGCCATCTTCGGCCAGGCGGTCGGCGTATAGTTTTGTAATAATCACGTGGGTGTCAAGTCTGAATCTTCATGTGCTAGAAAAATCTATTACAAATAGTGTGCGAAATAAGTCAACCAATAAAAGTTGACTTAATTAAGCTCAAATCTAAGTACAACCACCGAAGTTATGGGTTTGATTCCCGCTACGTGAAAACAAGTACATGTATTTGTTTCGTGTGTGTTGTGGGACCATGGTCCTCATAGTCCCTGATGATGAGGAATAATAAAGATACTGAGGAATACGATGATGAATAAGAAAGCATACTCGTAGACCCGGCAAAAGGCGCAGGAGGAACACCGTGGGGTTTTAGTGGGTAAAAATACCTACAACATAAACTCTCTGCTGTCCCCGCAACAGAGAGTTATTCACGAAGAACAATTTATCAATTCATCCTTGATTTCAGTTGAAAATGTAACAAACATGACTGTGGAGGAACCTCATGTAGCAGCTTCAATTACATTAAAGGCAGCACAGAGTGAGTACTTTCTTATTAAACACTTATTTGTCTTAGGGTTAATGTTTTTCATTTCAATCTTCTAACAGTTAGGTATACGTAGTGTATAATATATTATTTACACTGTTTAGATAATGTTTCTCACTGCGCCAGGACCTTTCCAACAAAAATAGGGTGCGCGAGCCACTTAACAGCTAAACATCCTGGCTCGTAATACCAATAAATATACCTACCAAATATGAAACGAACTTTGATCGCCGAGGCCAAGACCGGCCCGGATATATATAATGTATTATATGCTTTAATGTACTCACTTCAACTACGCTTAAATGTTAATGGTAGTAAATTTTAATTATTTCAGTTGCTGTTCATCAAGCTCCTTTCATCCCTGGTGAATGTATTAAACAAGCAAATGAAAAAAGATTACATGCACGAATAGGTATCCATTTACTTGATTACCGTTGATACTCATGTTAAATTTTCCTTATGCCGCAGCCGGTTAAAGCTAATAAACACGGTAACGCTTATGAATTAGCGTCTTTTTATTAATTAGTTTCTCAACAAAATTGTAATAAATCTATTACATGTTTCTTATTACGGGTTATTCCCAAAGTACTCCAAGAAATTTTCTCAAACTACTCCACGTAAAAAATATCAAAAATATATTTTATAATTTAAGTTTCATTCTTCTCCATGAGAATATAAAAATGTTCTCAAAGTACTCCACACTACTAGTTTCAAAAGGGTTGTTTAGGTAATAAGTTGTAGTATAATGAGTTCATAAACCGTATATTCGTTCTCAAACTACTCCAACCATTTCTGTTTAATGATTATTAATTAAAAAAAAACTGTTTTATGCTGCATCCTACTCCAAAAGATAGTTGACGTACAGTCAGGTGCAAAACTGTTTATAAAAAAATATTTAACCACGAGGAAAAGTTGGAATAAAATACAGTAACTGGTTTGTAATTGTTTATTATATTAATAATATAAATTATAATATATATTAGATTAAATATAATTTTGAATAAATCAACCACAATATTTTGAAAAATAATTGTGTATCTGGATTAAAAGTTAAATTAACACGATAGTAATAAAAACAGAAAAGAACTTACCTAAAATAATAAAATACATCAAACTTGAATAATAAAAACAATAAGTCTCTTTCTAGCCCTAATTTTAAAATAATATTCTAGAAATGTACCAATCAAAATAAAATCAAAGCCTGTTTCAGGTCCCTGTTTGTAGAGTGTCGGCTTCTGTTTACAGCAGGAGTGTGTTCTATGATATTGCCTGTTTGAAGTGGAAATTTGCATCCTGTGGTTATGGCATTGGGAAATGTTTTGCTCAGAGCATTTATTTATTTATTTAACTTCGTATGTATGTTGCTCTTTATTGGGTAGAAGAATAAACTCAACTTGACATGTTAGAGTTTGACTCTCATTGCTACCCACGTCCACATGTATCGAATAGATCTGATGAAACGGCATGGGACAACTCCAAAAGATTCCGTCCATGAAACAGATTTGACTTCGTTTTAAAATTCTTCTGCCCCCCGGGACTTCGATACTTGGTCCAGTGGCCCCAATGTCGTCAGAATGCTCCTTATACATACATTCTTCTTTTTTTATAGCACTCTGTTTGTCCCGTGAATTCAACTGACCAATTAACCTTGATGTATATAATGACCATAATCCGCTTATTACAAAAAGGCAAGTGTATTGCACCTTACTTAAACATAGATAAACAATACTCTACTCTCCTCTCTCTCTAAACACATTGATCGCGCTATGCGTGTGAACCGATACTGGCGGCACTAGTGATAGCGACACTGCTTTCCAGCTTGACTTTGGAACTATCTCTTTCACACTCGTTTTAATAAATAGGTAATATATAATGCAATAAAAATATGTGGTGTGACGAGGTTTACTCCAATTACTACAGACGTAAACATCTAACACATTAAAAAAAAAACTTTCGTCTGCATTGTTTTGGTACAGTGCTTATAAATACTGTGACTGACTGTACCTTTTCAACATCTCATGGAGTAGAATGAAACTGAAAATGAAATGTTAATTTTCTAATATCTAGATGGAGTAGTTAGGTATTTGATGCTGAAAAATCAATGGAGTATTTTGAGAATAAAACCAGCTAAACGTGGAGTAAAATGCAACTTAATTAATTATGATTAATGTATGGGATTCTTATCTTCTTGGAACAAAAGAATGGAGTACTTTGGGAATAACCCCTTATTACATTCTTCGATAACTATAACCACAGAGTACCTGAGAAAACCACAGACTACACAATATTTTATCATCTACATAGTACAGAATTCATGAAAATTCTAGAGTATTTGCATATTATTATTTGAACAATTAATTGAAATACATTGCCGGTTGGAAATTTTTAAGTTAAGTTAGTTGAGTATAGAAATTAGTAAAAGTATATAAAAATGCGCACTACTGTAAAACGAGATTCAGAAAAAACATTCATACAGTTTATAACGAACTGAACGATGAAGTATAACTACCTAGTAGATGTACGCATGCGTTTAAGGAGGGTTTTTAAAACCACGAACATAGATACCAAACATTAGTATAAGAGTTTGGATTATATCCTTACTTCCTTACTAATATTATAAGCGAGGGGCGCAGCTAGTATTATAATGCTTAGAATAGATAGCAATAAATTTAATTATACAGTACCTACTCGCTGCGCCCCGCGGTTCCACCCGCGGTTTCCCGTGATAAAAAGTAGCCTTTGTGTTATTCCAAGTCCTAAAGCACCTACATACCAATTTCATCAAAATCGGTTCGGTAGTTTATGCGTGAAAGAGTAACAAACATCCATACATTCATACATATAAACTTTCGCGTTCATAATATTAGTAAGGATTGTTGTTCGTCATGTTCGGTTGATTGAAAACCCACTTTAAGGATTGTGCCTCGTATGTAAGAAGGATTAATGAAGTAGAGATACCTAGAGGAAATAGAGTCGATTATTGTTTGGATGTGCTTGCTGAATTGATATTAATTTCTAAAAGGCCTTAAATGCAAAGTAAAAGAAAGAAGAATTAATATAGTTGAGGCAAAGGAAATAGAGTCGATGATTGTTTGCTTCGATGTTTCGCGACGATGGTTCGCATTTCACAAAGCATAGTTCCACACGCCAATCGGTTGAAATATTAAATAAATTGCCACAAGTCATTAAGAAATTAATTTACTAGTATAATTTATTTAGAAGCAGAGTCAAGGCATTTTTTTAAAAATTTTTCTTTATTATATCGAAGATTATTTTTCTAATTTCTTTTATGTATGACATTTGCACACTTTCATTTTACTAACTAATATTATTTAATCTTATTCTTATTAATGCTACTTGTATAAAAAAGCCTATTTTGTATTGGTTAATATTTTTAAGGTATAACTACGTTTTTGTACACAGATAATGTGCTGTATAAAATGTTCAAAAATGAAACTTGTTATATAGTACAGTCATTTAGTTCGAAAAATAGTGATTACCTGGAAAGTTTTCCGGGAGTTTTGAAAATTGGTAGTTTTATAGATTTTGATGTGCTCTTCCAATATGGCGGCGCAAGCGGGAAAAATACAAGGTGGCAAAGTTAAAATTCGGAAAGAGGACATCAAAATCTATAAAAAAAACAATTTCCAAAACTCCCACAAAACTTTTCAGTTAAAACTACCAAATGACTGGATTAATAGTAAAATATTTGATTATTGTTACCTAACTTACATAGAACATAAGTTTACTGTTCCATTGGCAAGCCATATGGGCGGCATATACATATGAGGCATGGATAAAATCTGTAAAATCGTAACTTAAGAGATACTTTTTTAGTACGAAGCTAACATATGAATCTTGATTAAATGTATGTGTTAACCTTAGTTATAATATAAATATGTACCTTAGCATTAAGATAATTATATGTATCATGCATTAAGGGTACATACCTTTTAAATAATTAAGTTAATCTTTTAGAAAAAGTTACTTTGTTATACATATATGTAGTATAGCATACCTACTAGTTTGTAAAACAGCTACAAAATGTATGTACCCACTTATCTATATCTTTAAATCCTATTAAGTCCTAATATGTATATTCCTTGTATATATTACTGATTATTCAGTAGAGCACTAAATATTATAAGATGTAACATACCTTATACCTAACTAGCTGTTGCCCGCGACTTCGTACGCGTAGTGTAGTAGTAATTCATCATGCTTCCGACCATTTTCTGTCCCAAAATACTCCCGTTCCAGCTCCCATCCTGCTCCTTTTTCATTACCGTACCACTTCTATTCTGTTACCTTCCCACTCGTATCCTGTTATCGTCCTGGTTGTATTCCGTAACCGCCGCGTTCTGGACTGATCCTGTCCTTCTCCTATACCGTTACCGCTCCCTACTATCCCGTTACCGTACCGCTCCGCTCCTGCTCCAGTCCCGCTCCTATATCGTTACCATTACGCTCCTATTCTGTAACTCTCGCGCTTATCCCATTTCCATGCCCATCTTATCCCGTTATCATCCCGTTCCGCTCCCAATCCTAATTACCAAAATTGATAGCCCTATCTTTAAAAACATAAACTCTCTTTCCTTTTGTCCGCTCTCGTAATGATCCCCTTATAGAACTTACATACCAAACAGCTTCATAGGTTTTTGGTTTTCGAGGTGTGATGTGTGTGTGTGTGTCTGTGTCTGAGGGAGTGGATTATTTTTATATTTAGATATATACATTTTAGCAAGTTCTTTTAGGGATGTTTTAAAATTGGTGAAAAATGTGTTATAGTTTCTTTGACCGAGTATACGTATCAAATGTCATCGTTCAGTTTAAAAAAACATATTACGGGACCACGGAGGCCGGGTGGAAATAACACGGGTGGGATTGCCATCGGGGGGAAATGCCATGGACCCTTTACGATTCGTACGCAAAACTGACAGTGACGGTGCGCCGTGGTGCCAAGCTAGCCGCCGCGGCCGTTCCGGGCCCGGTACGGTGTTGCTATGCCTTTTGTTCGTCTATACCAGCAGTTACTAATAGTTGTTCCACGGAACCCTAGGGTTCCGAGAATTGCCGACGCTGGCCGGCATTTTTATCGATATACTGACCCGCGCAAAAGTGCTGAATCAATTTCGATAAAATTTATATGGGACCACCTCTGAAGTATGACCTACCAAACAAAAAAAGAATCATCAAAATCAAATTATAATTGGCGGAGTAATCGCGTAACAAACATAGAAAAAAACAGAACCTCCTCCTTTTTTAAAGTCGGTTACAAATATGAGTTGGGGTTCCGCCAAAATTAGGTACATAATTTAGTGTTCCATAGCTAAAAAAAATTGGGAACCGCTAGATAAAATTCCTCTACTACTTTCCAAGGCGACATAATCGCATCAGCAAAAAAGCGTTTTGCAAACTGATTAAAAAAAAAAGCTCCAGTGCAGGTCCAGCGCCATGTCCATAAAACCCGTCACCGCGAGTCAGAAAAACGCCCCTTGATAAGACGTGCTATCTATGGGTGGCTCGATTTAAACAGCTAATTTGCCTTGCAACGGTACTCAACGTTATACCACTCCACCAGCCACCGCCACCGGCACCGCCAATAGTCGCCGCGATATCGCAGTGTAAACTCGCCCCTGATGAAGAGCATCGGACATGCTCGAAACCTAGGTCGACTAATTTGACAAACTACGTGAGTCCTAGCCGTTTTATTAAATATTTATAATTATAATGAATCAAACTCACGAAAACTTTCATACTAAAATTGCTAATCGGTAGGTACTCAACGTTGTTAAATTGCGTAATAATTCCAGTTTTCGTAAACCGATATTTATAAAACAAAGTTTGTTATGTAGCCTAGGACTCCACAAAACATTTTTTAGAATTCCATCATGTGAACCAATACCTTAGTTCTACAAACTCTGAAGGTAAGTAATAAACCAGTATAAGCTGAGCCATGTGCACAAAGGGTCCGGTATGTTCCGTGGTTCAACTTATAGTGGACACCTATATTTTTTCCTAAATTTCGTCATAACTTCAATATTACTGGATCGATTTTGATGAAACAAAGCCTATGTGTAGCGCCGGTCTCCACAAAATATATTTCAAAAAACTGCATTCAAATTCGTGCCCTAGTTTCTGAGTTTATCCCGGACAAACAGACAGACAGACAGACAGACAGACAAAAATTTTAAAAATTGTATTTTTGGGTTCTGTTGCTACCATATACTCCTAAAAAAATTGATTTTCAAAAATATCTTCAATGTACAGTAACCGCTTCGTTACAGTTTTATTATAAGTATAGATAGTAAGTTTATACTCCCCGTCCCCGTTCTATCGTCCCCGTAAGACGATATAAGAAGGATAGAAGAAATTTGGTTGCTCGAGCAGGCTCGGTGGCCCAGTGGTTAAGGCGTCGGGACGGTATTCCGAAGACGCAGGTTCGATCCCTGCCCGAGCAATATAATTTTTCTTCTTCCTAATTATTTAAAATCTTAAGTTTATACTACTTCTATTGCCTACACGAATTAGATACTATTTATGTTTTTATATATTTAATATAAAAACATGTACTAGGTTGTGTTATGTACTATTTCCTAAATAAGATATGTACGTACTTAGTTTAAGAGTACTATCTTAAGTTTGTCACTGTTCCTATACCTATAATACGATAATTCTAATGGTACTTAACAATATTGCCTAGATTACCTAAATTAATTTAATGTTCCTACAATTTTAGCTCTCATATCATTGTGATAATTGACAAATATGCATCAGTTCTCATATCGATAACTTTATATTCCTATTTCTAAATTCCTAGTTTGAAACAAATGTTGTAGCTTATTACCTACCTATTGTTAAAACTTACATACCTATCTCGTTACTTACCTAGATAACTGAAATACTTACCAAATCACCGCTATACTTACTCTGTACCACCTAGAATCTAAATTGAAATGTAAAGTTCTAACTACTTAAATGAAATATATTGTATTGACTAAATATTTTATTGGCTATTAGAGTAGTACAGTACAGCTTAATTTACTATCCTTTTGCTTTATATAAAGGGGCGAGAATGTTTAATATTGCCATACTTAATTCCTTTTCCGGTCAAGTCAGCCCACCAAACGCATTGAGCGCACCGCTAAAAAGGTAGTAAGTAGGCTGGAGCATTTGTGCTATCTTTATCTATAGGCTTTCAGTGGCTAATAGTCATAGGTTATCCTTTCTAACTATTTTAGTTAGTTTTAGCAAGCATTGTGCTACTATTGTGAAGTAATCTTAAGTAAAGGCATTCGCCACTTAACAAAATTGTATTTATCAGTCTTGTCATGTTACATGTACGTAACTAAATTGTAAACTTTGTATAAGAAAAAGGATTATGAGTCGGAACAATAAATTAAGATTAAGCTGAAGTAAAATTGTATTTTTATTTGATTGTTATTCTGTTAGTCTGATAAAGCACACACCATGGGCACCTATACCTATATATATGGAATATATATACTTAAATATGTATAAGAATAGCTCTTTAAAAGAGTGGGTGGGTAAAAATGTAGGTAAGTATAATATATAACGTGTATATACTAGGTATTTTGGTTCCAAAATTAGCTCTTAAATGTGCATTTTTGTGTCTAAATGTTTCAGTCTGATAGAACACAATACACACCGTAGGTATATACCTAGGTACCGTAGGTATATAGCCATCCATTCAGTATTACACATATACCTACATAACATATATATGTTATGTAACATAACATAACATATATATGTTATGTAGGTAAATGTGTAATACTGAATGGATGGCTATATAACTGTGTGGGTAGGTACACACACATAGGTACATAATAAAATAGTTTACCCTACTTACCTACTAGAGGCGGTGCTGGTAAACAATAATGCCGGAAACCGGAAAGACCTATCTATTTCCGTATATACAATTTTTATCTAGGTTAATGCCTAATAAAAATATGGCGGCCAAGAATCAGTGATTAAAATTTGAGGATCAGATATTCGAATGTCAATGTCAAATGGACTGCTCGGCCGACAGTGCCAATCATCTTTCCTAAGCTCTTCAAACCTGTAGTATCTTTACTCGGAATCACGTATACCAGCTTGTTCCAAATCACATTCTTGATTTGGGCTAAATTCAATCAAGTCCATAGACGGTTACCCACATTAAAATTAGACAATGTAAAATGTCTATTATATTTTCGGGTTACAGTTCATAAATGAATAACCAAAAAGGAATAATGATAATATCAATATACATTAAACAGAAAAAAAAAACAGTTAAAGAATCCAAACATAAATTATAACCGCAAAATGGCGATAATTTTCTTATTGAAAATACGTTATTTGGTAATAACAACATTTTACTGTGTCATATATAATTAGTAACGGACGTTATTCGTATGTGCTGGAGATTTTCCCTGACACTTCTTTTAACTGGGTGGAGTATCATGTGTGATAGTACGATAAACAAGAGCCAGTTATTATTTTTCCCATTTTAAAAATTGACGAACAATATTAACAATGGGCAACTGGCGTCATGGTCATTCTTTACTAGAACAGTCAACCATAGTATCCTTTGTTCCAATCTCTGGCATGTTAAGAACCAATACTATTTTATACATATCATGTCAGGAAACAAGTTAGCCTTTGCACTTCAACCAGAAACAGACAAAATTATTCTAAATTTTGTTTTAAATATATTCCCAACGATGACTATTCCAAATTACAACAAAATAAATGGCAGTTTCACTAGCATTGTCAACAGGACGATGTGTTCAATCACCATTCTTTATATAGAATGTATGAAATCGTAACCAATTACGCAGTAATTTCTAATAGATTATAAATTTGCCGGGAACAGTAACTTTTGTCATACAAGCATATAAGTTGTAAGGCGTTTGTTGCCTTTACTTTCGATCAGAGGCAAAGTTTGAACTTTTTTGTCATGAAAAGAAAACCTTGTACATAATACGAGCATCTCGTTAGAAGGTAGATAGATCAAAAGCATTATATATAACAGTTGAATAAACACTGCGATTTTCTCTGCATACTTGTGATGCATAAACCTTAGCAGCTTACTAACGGAGTCTTCTATTGACCTTATCAAATAAGCTGCCGGATAATATGAGTACTATTTTGCTAAAGCGGTGTAGGATTATAACTAAATTATGTTAAATCATAATTTATATTATACAATTCTTATTAAAATATTACATATATATGTTGCCCATATAAATATTTTTATTCTGAGGAACATTAAAATTTCGCAAAAGCTCTAAACATCTACCTTGTGAATTATATAAATCTCGAGGATGCAACGGCGAAGTATAATTGATGGTTAAACAAACTTACCAAGTGAAGTTTGACCGTAATTATACAAGCCGTTGCATCCGAAGACCTGTGACCACCCGTGCCCTAATTTGTTGTCACAAACCCTTACAAATATTAAGTACCTACTAGTAGTTTACTTAACCTGTTTTGTGGCCTTAAAATTTTGCGAAATGTTGTTGTCTCTAAATCAAATGAGGTGACAGAGCTTAGTGGCGCCCTCTAGGGCGGGAGTTGTAAATAAGTCATTTTGTGCTTTTTATTTTTGACAGCTCTAAAATTGTGCTTGATGCCCAGCTCATGGAGTGGAACTACCTTGTGAATTATATAAATCTCGAGGATGCAACGGCTTGTATAATTACGGTCAAACTTCACTTGGTAAGTTTGTTTAACCATCAATTATAAAATATAACACAGTGCTACAATAAGTAAGTAAGGAACTACAATAAATATCTAATATAAATTATAAAAATATGACAAGGTCACAAAGACATGTTCATTGTTCGGCGCGGGGCGGGGACCGGGGCGCCTACTTACCTACCTAACTGTTCCGTGTTACGTTAAAACGAACCATCGAAATACAAGCAAATTTATTTATTTATTTATTAATTTTTGGGAATCTTACAGCTAGGTTTTAAAGTAGAAGTGCTTAAATAAATATACAGAAGGCCAATTACGAGTTTCCACAAATAGAAATGATACAATTTACATAAATAGAAGATATAGACGGACGCACGCACGCATAATAAACGCGCAAATACCTACTTACCTCTCTGAATTAACTGGTAGCTTACAAAACGACAATTCACCGTTTAATTTTGAATACAACCGTCCACTGAACAGTCATAACTTTATTTTGTTGCTCCATTTTTGCACAAAAAAGTTCACAGACTCGTGTCTCAAGCAGATGGCACTCGCGCTCGCGCTCGCGCTGATCTCAACTGTGCTGAGATATCGTGTCTCGAGCGCACTTGGTATGTAGATTGACTTCTGTACCTATCTGTTTTGTGGCACGACGATCAAACACGACACTTTTTTACGAGCGAATTTTACGAGAGTCGTTGAATACATTGATTATATTTCGTCGCTTCATTCTTCAGATACAATTAACCAGGTAGTCCCTTTAGCCTATAAGGCATGTCGCACGTTTAGAGAATCGATTTCAAATCGATCTTTTTTTTTGCTACAACTCTACCAACCCTTCGTCCAAACGTCATTCCTTTTGCGCGCGAGGCAGCGTTCGCACGTGCCCTACGAAAAATATACAAATTAATAAAATGTGTTAGATTCTGTGCATTACCAACATCGCTATGCCAAAAAGAAAGAACGACGATAAGAAACAACGTTACCATAAGAAAAAACATCGTAACAGAATTATTTACTCTTCATCGGAAGAGTCGGAAGGCTCAGGTTAGTACCAAATCTATATAAATTATCTAAATACATCGACATTAGTGCTCAACTATTGCGCCGAGAGGTTGACCGAGTGTCATCACGAAGGCAGCTTTTAATCCCTAGAGGTTAACCGTGTGTTAACACGAGGGTATTCCGAAATCGACCGAACGGCGATTACGGACATCTAGTGAGAAAATACTAAAAGTCAGACCGGGAGGTGGATCCTGTGTCCGCACTATGGTGATTCTATTCTAATGACTTCCATCTAACAGTCTTAAAGTTTAAAAGTAATTTTCATTTTAATTGCTATTTTATCAACTACCCTCAATAACATTTTGTTATTGTGTTATATTTTAGATATTGGGAATTTTGATATTGTCGATCCAGAGCCGACATGCACGATCGATCAGAGTGACATCTTAAACAATATTGAGGAGAATATAAGCAATAACGACCAACAAGTTTTGGTACAAGAGTTGGACCCAGATATTCTCACCGCCTTAGGCGAGACGGCGGCAGAGTCACCGAAATTCGGCCCAAAAATTCACGAAAAATTATTTCAACTTTGGCTACCCATTCTTCGGAAGGGGATGGACAAAGAAACAAAAGAGAAGCTTGTTAAAGAGTATCTGATACCGGAAAATTGTCCATTACTGCAAGCGCCCAAGTTAAACCCGGAGATTTCGGCCGTAGTAACTGAGGGTACTCGGATACGGGACAAAAGAGTTGAAGCGGTGCAGTTTCAATAGGGGATCGGACAACATTTCAGAAATTGTTTTAAATTAACTACAATGAATATATCCATGAAAAATACTATTTTAATTGAATAAAGCTCTAAATGTACCTAAAACTTTGTTTAAATATTATGTTTCAAATATTGCCACGCAAACGGTCACCTCAAAAATTGTGACGTCATATGTAGGTACAAGACGACAAACTCTTCGAAATAAAACTTGCAAAGAGATTCTAATACGTTTTGTGAAGTTTAGGGACTATATTATAGTAATGGAACGAACAAATTAGCAAAAATATATTTTATTAAAGCAAAAACATAAAATAAACACAAGCTTGACTCACGGCATTTGCCTACAAATGACGTCATGCGCTGTGATTGTTGTTTCGTTGGAGATGAAGAACAGATTGAAATGTCAGAATTATTTATTGATTTAAAAATATATATCATTATTATTTCACAAAAGTATGGATTGAACGATCTTTCTGGTTCGACGTACATTCGTTCTAACTACATTTTAGATTTTTTCTCGATTACTGTCCGATCCCCCATTAGGACAAAGAATAACTGCCCTTAATAAAGCTTTGGAACTGCTTGTAGATGGAGAAGACAGACTTCAAGCCATTAAACACCCAAGTGACAGTTGTCGATTATTATGCGACTTGCACTATATAGAAACGGAGGCAAGACGTAAGTTCTTTACTCCAGGTTTGGATAAGTCCTTTCTAACTATGATACAGGATATGGACAGGGACGAAACGGTTTTCGGCTCCAAGCTTTCCGAGAAGATAAAAGCCACGAAAGCAATTGAAACACAGGGCTTACAAATCAAGAAGCCTGTCCTAAACCCTAAGATGCCATCTACATCATCTTATCAGCCATCGTCGAGCCGCCCCCGCCAACAGGGAAACTGGGCCCTCCTCGCTTCTCGTCAAACAGGGGGAGGAGAGGAGGGCAAAAGCGAGCTGCACCAACTAGTCAAAGACCCCGCTCTCCCCGCTTAGGCAACGCTGCTCAACCGAAGTCATCGGCTCAAAACAAGCAGCGTGCGACAGATCTTCAACAATAGAGGTATACGCTGGAAGAATCAAACATTTCTATGATTGCTGGCTTTATATTACCGATAATTCCGAAATACTAAAGTGGATCTCGGAAGGTTTTTCAATACCATTTTGTAAGAGAGTAAGTAAAGTCTCAACTCCACGTAATTTTCTTCCTGACAATAATCACTCGGACATGTTACTATCTGTCAATAAACTTTTAAAACTCGGTGCCATAACCTCATGCAATAGATCCAAAGATGACTTTGTGTCTAGTATCTTTCTAGCCCCTAAACCTAACGGGTCTAAAAGATTTATTCTAAATTTAAAAGCTTTAAATAAGTTCATTTCTACGACCCATTTTAAGATGGAGGACCATAGGACAGCGGCCAAACGTGTACCTAAAGCAGGTTTCATGGCAAATATAGACTTAAAAGAAGCCTACCTTTTAGTCCCTATTAAAGAAGAACATCGTAAATACCTACGTTTTGAATTTAATGGAAAATACTTCCAATTTGACGCCATGCCTTACGGTTTGTCTGTTGCACCTAGAGTATTTACGAAGTAATCAACCACTTACGAAATCAGGGCTATAGTTCCATAATATATCTCGATGATATTTTATGCATAGGGGACACATACAAGGAATGCCTAGATAATGTTAACAAAACATTGGCTTTGCTCAAATGTTTAGGATTTGTCATTAATTATGAAAAGAACACCCTTGAACCGAGCCACGTGTGTAGGTACTTAGGTTTCATTTTTAACACCATTGATATGACTTTAAGCTTGCCGGAGGAGAAACGAAAAGGTATTATGCGGTTTGTTAGAAAGTTAAGGTCCCTGCCAAATTGTACAATAAGGGAACTTTCACAATTTATTGGAGTGCTTACTGGAGCTTGCCCAGCAGTAAAGTATGGTTGGTTATACACCAAAACACTCGAACGACAGAAATACCTAGCGCTTCAAAAACACTGATTTTGAAACAAAAATAAAACTCACTGACGTCATCTTACCCGACCTACACTGGTGGGAACAAAACATTACGTTCTACTGAGGCCAGATAAAACATTTGACCTGCACATTGTAGCTAACCCTCCCTTCATCAAATATGTTTGAACGATTAAAAACACCTTGGCCGGGTGATCATCAGACTCTACATTATGAAAAGTTAGTAACCCAAGAACTTTTAGAGTTTGAGAACTAAAGTATTTAGAATAGAGGTAAACTGTATATAGATGGTACTTGTTAGTGTTATTCAATAATAATTTTAAAAGCATTTAATTACTAGTTATATGGGAAGGGCCTGGGGTCAAGGAAGTTAGGAAGGAAAATGGGGTTGGGGGGAAAAGTATTGTAGGCTCCAGCCTCGCCAACAATCGTGAATGCCATCCACTGTGTGCATTCCCCAGGGAGCGGAGTAAGGAAAGACAAGGTATATTGTTATCTTAACTATAGAACAACAACAACCATTCAATCCAACATAATTGTATAATTATTAAAGGACATTGTCCTAATGTGTAATAAGAGCAAAGCCCATGTTTTATATAGTGGATCTAGTCCTGTGGTAGAAACGCAGAGCAATGCTCGCAGTAGTAGTATATTATAAATGGGTACTGCCCATAGTTGTTTTATAAGGGCAGAGCCCACAGCATCGCTGTAATTGGTTCTTGACCAAATGTAGTAATATTAGGGCAGAGCCACAATGTTGTTGTAAATGGATCTTGTCCAACAAAATAGTATAAATATAAGGCAAAGCCACAGTAACTGAAGTTACTTCTTCTCAGATAGACATTGTTTTCATGATGATATTGGTGAGGCCCCCAATCGTCTCCAGTACAAGACAGGGCCGGAGTTACTTGGAATTGATGGAACAGACTCAGTGTGAACCTCCACCTAGGTATCTACAGTTACACATCTGATATTCCTCCAATGCCGGTCACCATGTCCATAAGGAACCTAGGAGCACCACCAATTATTTACACCAATTGAAAATAGAATATTAATTTATAGTCCTTAGGATTTGCCCAATACTTAACTTGCAAGCCTATGGTTTTTTTTTATTTTGGTTATTAGGCTCCTTCATCGTTATCATATAAACAATCATATTGGACTGAAATAGTTTTCAGATATTCAAGTATGTAGTAATTCTTGGGAGAAATAATTAAAGGTTTGGTAGGAAATGATTAATTGGAAGAAGGATAGGACATCGAATTCTTCAATCATTAAATCCTAATTTAACCATAATTCGACGCTGTTGAATATTATGTTTGTGGCTGGATCGATAAAACAAAGACTCCCTATAGTAGAATCATTCCCTTATCTATCCATTTTGTAGAGTGTGCGTAAAAGATATCTCCTGCGTGTGTAGTAAATATGCTTGCAGTGGATAGTTTCACAAACCAGTAATCAGTTGATAGTGTCGCCTAAATTATACGAGTTGTGAGTTCGTATAATGACAACAAAAACATACTATGTTACTCATTTGCGAAAATACCTCCAGATTGTAATGTGGTATCAAATTATTGTCAAATTAAAGAAATTCAACTAAAAATTATTTAAACGATTTGACAACTTAGCGCGGTAGGATTATAGGATAGGGAAACATCCTAAGCCTTAATTGCACTAAAACGAACCTAATAGCCAATGCTCCTCCTTAATGATCAGCCGTATAGACCACAGCAAAGGCTGGCATAGAACCACTGAAGGGTAACAATGGCATCCGAGACATGTGACTACTGAACATTAAGTGGTGTTTAAATTACGCCTTTGCACCCTAAGCCTTATCTGCACTAAATCGAACCTAAAAGCCAATGCTCCTCCTTAATGATCAGCCGTATAGACCACAGCAAAGGCTGGCATAGAACCACTGAAGGGTAACAATGGCATCCGAGACATGTGACTACTGAACATTAAGTGGTATTTAAATTACGCTTTGCACATCTTAACTTCCAACACACATAGAACATAAAAGATATAGGTATAGGACTTTAAATATCTGCATCAGGTTCCTTTAAGCTGTTAAATAAACACATTAAAATATAATTATAGAATGTAAGAGACCACAACTCGTCCTTAAAACCTGTTAATAAAATATTGTAAATTTCCACACACACTAGACATGTAAAAAGTAGATATTAAATTTAAAAGTAACTGCAACTCGTTCCAAGCTGTTAATAGAACATTAAAATATAATTATAAAATGTAAGAGACTGCAACTCGTTCTTAAAACCTGTTAATAAAACATTGTAAATTTCCACACACACCAGACATGTAAAATATATAGAAATTAAAAGTGACCGCAACTCGTTCCAGGCTGTTAATAAAACATTTTTTATTTCAAACATAAGTCATGTAAAATATATAGAAATTAAAAGTCTCCACATCTCGTTCCAAGCTGATAATAAAACATTATAGATTTCAAACACAAGACACGTAAAATGTATGGAAATTAAAAGTGACTGCAACTCGTTCCAAGCTGTTAATAAGACATTACAATATTTTAATTCCAGTTGTACAATAAGTGATTTAATTTATTAATCAATAAAACTGCGCCATATCACTCATTATAACAACAAGAAACACCATTTTGGTTCATTTAGTTTTTTTTTTCTTTCAAAATAACTTAGAACGTACAAACACAACATTAAAACTTCTAATCGATTGCAAAATCAGATTATATATAATATATATATATATATATATTTTTATTCTAAGAACCAAAATGGTAGTAAACAGAATTGTCACAAACCTCCGTCGTTTTCTTTTGTTCTTAGAGTCGTCAGGCTATTATAACTTCTGAAATAAATATTATTAAAAGAGAACAAACGTACACACATACTCGCAGAGGTTTCTTCATTTTGATTGACTTTTTGATCAATCAATAACATAATATCACACAAGGCACTGATGGATAGTCACCTTTATCATAACCAGACAAATTGTTAATAAACCACTCGAAGGTTTATCCCAGTAATGTAACTCTAATACAATGCCTGCTCTAACACTCAATGATGGTAACTTACTGTTGGATAACAGCTAAACATTTTAAAACCAATCGAAGGTTTTATCTTTAATTACCGCAACCATCAAACGAAGTAACCAACATTGGAATATTAATTTATGTATTATTTTTTTTGATTGACTTTTTGATCAATCAATAACATAATATCACACAAGGCACTGATGGAAAGTCACCTTTATCATAACCAGACAAATTGTTAATAAACCACTCGAAGGTTTATCTCAGTAATGTAACTCTAATACAATGCTTGCTCTAACACTCAATGATGGTAACTTACTGTTGGATAACAGCTAAACATTTTAAAACCAATCGAAGGTTTTATCTTTAATTACCGCAACCATCAAACGAAGTAACCAACATTGGAATATTAATTTATGTATTATTTATCTATCACAAAATAACCGGCGAGCCTGACGACCCACAGAATCAGCTTTTCCTTCCGGAACAATCCATAGTGCTAAAAAGGAATGGATTAATTACCCCACCCCGTTCGATCTAATATAACGAAATTTTACATTATTATCGACCTAAAATCTAGAGTTCTAGATAGGTCACCTTTTTATTATTATATTTAATCGCGAGAAAAGGAGAAGCGTAAAAAGCGTTGCCCATCACAGTTGAGACATGTGTAACTATTCTTAATTCTAAAGACTTAAATATACACGTGGAGGCTGAAAAAAAATAACACTATTAACATGTCTCCTAATCCGGGTCACGACACGCTTTACGCATTATTTGATTATTTTTTTGTCACTCCTTTCCTTTTATCATTATCTTAAAGAGTAACATTTTCCACTTTTGGGAAATTGTTATGTAACTCTTAAAGGCAATGTCATGTTATACTCGAACAAAATTTATGAACTTTTAAAAATATGGACCAAAGAAATTCGCGTTCTGTGCTCATTCTCAAAAGATTAATTTTTGTATTAATAAACTACATTAAACCTTCACACGGAACCACTCCGACACATAGCAGTGATTCTTTGCAGTAATAGTATTTTTTAAATAAAAAAAATCCTGTTACTGTTGGTTTTTTTTTTTTTTGTTACTTAAATCGTAACTATCAATGTTTTTTTTTTCTTTAATTTTACAATGTAGCACAGTCCTAAATATTCCTAAACTTTCCCACCTTACAAACTAGCTGAAAGTTCTGTTGTATCATTCGCTTGATAATAAAATAAAAATACACAGAAGGTGTATTTACTAAGCTTTACATAGACTTTGTGTCTAAGCCTTGCCTTAAACTGCCCTATAACTTATAAACTAAATTCGAAAGACGTCTACAATTCGTCTAATTTAACTACCAGCTTAAGGCAATAGCTTGCAAATTTTTTGTAATGTGTAATATATCAAATATATAAATACATGTAAATACTTGTTTATTTTTTTTTCATTTGTGTTATGTACGCAGGAAAATAACATCGACATGGTGTGTATTTTGAAAACAAGTGGTGTAATTACTTATATCTAAATGTTGTAAATTCTTATCCTAAAGCTGTTCCTAAATTTTATTTTCATGATTTATTAATTCCTCTTGTGAGTAATAAATCATTACTTAGTAATTGAATAAGCGTTTCTATGGTTTATCGATTAAGTAAACACTTTATCGATAAACAACCTTCACCCAACCTGTGATTGTGTAATGCGAAATGACACAACAGAAAAACACAAGAAAATATAGTCCTAAATTCACACGAAATGAGTACAAAATATAACAACAGAAATTAAATAAAGTAACAACAAAGTATTTGTTAAATTTATATCTACTATTTAAATGAAAACATTTTAACAAATACTTCATCATTAACGAACATGATTATTAATATATCTCAGCTGCCCCTGAAAGACACATTTCACTGGAAATTAGCGGTGGGCGTTGCGCAACGTAGATAGTTATTGCAACTATTTATCGGCTCAACAGCCGTTAGCGGCTATCGTACTCCGACGAACCTATCTATTTCTTGGAAACTATCTATTTCGCGAATGCACTGCGCGGCACGCGCACGACAACGTTCGGTTAGTCTCGCTACTTGCTAAAACTCCTATCGGCATAATTCGGAAGTCGCACGCGGTTCGAACGAAACAGAAAATAAAATTGCTTTGTCACATTCACACGTTGCTATTTAACTTTCAACTTTAACTCGTATGAAATAAGGACACAAACTATAGATGTAACATACTGTTTGTGTTCAATTGAAAAGAAATTTAAAGTGTGAATATCGTATTGAAGAGAAAATGACCTTGACCCACTCGAATTCAATTAGTCTGTTGATGCGGTGTTGTTTTTAGACACCATAATTATCGCTGATTTTCGAGTTCACAAATGTGTAAAAATGTAAGATAATACAGCGTTAAGACGTACCTAGCTACTTACTATAGTAATAAAACTTTATTAATATAGTAACTGGGTACCTAAGTACATATTTCCAAGAGTTGTTGTAAACAGTGAATAAAAAGTTTTTGATTATATTTGTTTTGGTGAAGTGTAGTTAAAACAATTAGATTTAAGAATGTAAATATACTATGAAGTGTAGATAATGAACAATTCGATTAAGGAGTGTAAATATACTGTAAATAATAATATAAGTAATAAGGACATCGCACATTAACTTAACTATTAAGTGAATTTATAAAACTATACATAGTGCATAATGTCGCGAATTAACGCGAGTGTGCTATGGGACTTTTTTTTTTAAAAAAGACGACACTACTAAGAAGGCTAATTGTACAGATGCCTACTAAAGAGTCGCTTCGAACCGCGAAATAGCGATAGAATAGGATAGCACCTTGTAAAAAAAACCGCTATCAAAATAGATAGTTTTAAAAACCGCTATTGAAATTCAATAAATAGTTGCGTTTCGTTGCCCGATAAAGCCGCTAAGACCCACCTCTACTGGATATATAAAATATAAAAAAAATTACTTACAACCTCTGCTTGAAGATCACTAAACACACAATTTAAAATAATAAAAAGAATTTAATAATTTAAACTACTTACACAGCTCTATCTCGAAAATATTGCTATTTTATGGTAATTTTAGCTATCCAGCGCTATACAAGGCTACGGAGCCTTTATATTGCACACCTGCGTTCCCGACGGTGGTGAAATTCTGACTAACTCCTACCTAACCCCTGAAATACACATTTCACTGGAAATATAAAATAAATTACTTACAACCTCTGTTTGAAGATCACTAAACACACAATTTAAAATAATAAAAAGAATTTAATAATTTAAACTACTGACACAGCTCTATCTCGAAAATACTGCTATTTTTATGGTAATTTTAGCTATCAAGCGCTATACAAGGCTACGGAGCCTTTATATTGCACACCTGCGATCCCGACGGTGGTGAAATTCTGACTAACTCGGTGCGCCAGCGGCCCATATTTTTTTTCTATTGTTTTTCTATTCTTTTGTACGCCTAAGCACAACCCCTAAGCAAATTTCTTACTCACTCACTCCAGTGCATAATGTATCTTGTGTCTTTACCTGCTGCCATAAACTTAGAAACGATAACGTTTTATGACTTTGCCTTTAGCCTAAAATGACCCGTTCGCTAAAAGATTTAAGGAATATATTTGTATAGCCTTCTATCCTATCACCGTCCATTCCTGCAATACCATTGAATAATGATGTACTAAGTAAAGCTTATTTACCTTGAATTACTTATTAAGTGATGATTTAACTATAGTAATAATTATGTGTTACAAATAGGGGTTAGGTACATTCACCCCCCAAAATTTTAAAAGGCTTGTCCGATTAAAATTTTCGCAATTAGAGTCTATATAACAATATCATAAATAAAGGTAATTCTATAACTTCAATGGTTTTTTTTTTTAAATGGCCCCTCTGGCTCCCTACCAATCACATTTACTATGTTCACAATCGTTCAATGATTTAATGCAATATAATAGATAGGTTGTATTTGAATGAAGTGAATCCCTGCATTATATTTCAACATTAGATAAATGTAATTGAGCCATCTCACTAACTACCATTAAAGCTAATACAATGTAGTTGTTTTTATAGTTTGTCAAAATGAAATTAATATTCTTTTATTGACAATCAATCTCCTTAGTATTTCATAAAGTTTTACAGTTAATAGTAATAACAAATCGTAACATTTTCACTTTTTTGGATAAAACAAAATATTTAAAATTTACAAATGTTAACCTGGCCTAATTTAAATTATTTAACACAATCTGAATACGGTTTTAATGTTGTTCTAATACACCCTTTGTTATAATGTCTATGTCATTCAAATAATTAACACAGAACTCACTCATTTCTGAACTCAGTACAATTCGCAATATCTATTGCTCTGCTAAACTTCCTATTCCTAATCTCGAGTTCTTGCGGCAATACGTTGTATACATAAGATTTCCCGTTAGTCGTAAAGCCTGTAAACCTTTACTGTCGTCGGTTAATGGAATTTGAAAATATGCATTGTCTAAATTAATTACACTTTTATAACTAATACAATGAAATGAACTCAATACATCATCAAATACAGATGATTATTTAGAATCTGCAACCATGTTTTTATTTATCTCTCTTGCATCCAGTAAAACTCTTATGCATTCATCTCCTTTTAACGTAAACGTCAATTGACTACTGTATGGAGTAGCTATGCGACTCATAATTTTCTTATCTGTCACTTATCTAAATGTTTCCAATTCCTTGTCATTTGTAATTTCTTCTGTCTTTATTGGCAACACCCATTCAGTAGTATTATTTGAGGTTTTATTCAACCTGTCGTTACTTTGATTCTCAGTACATTGAGCATGTTAATAGTATTATGTTTCCTAACCAAAGGACTAAAATGCTCATTCACTCCTTGCTTAAAAGAAATTCCCGCATGATCTTTAGTCAAATTAAATACAATTTCGTGTTTACTTTAGCCAATAAAACCCTAGTGCAAACTTCCGCGCCAAAATTGGTATAATCAAAAATCCAATTTCTATACAAAATTTCCTAATTGTACTGGCAGTATTACTATTACTTGTTGAACCTTACAATTTTTTTTTTAAACTACTGCGCCCTTAATCTGAAATGGTTTCATAGAGAGTATTGACATTGTGAGTTTTGACTATCTGGCAAAAGCTTGAGATATAAAAGTAATGTCACAGAACATTGCCTGTATCTAACAATCCTCTAACTTGAAAATCAAATATTAATACATCAAGTACAAACCTGAAGGGCTCTATAATTTGTTTATTAATTTTATTGTATGTCCTACATAAATTCGGTCATCGAGAAGTCTGATTTTGGTTCTAGAGAATCCATAATTTTTCAAAGCATTTACATCTTTGTCAGAAATCTCTGAGTATCCTAACCCCCTTTTATTATTTTGTCAATCATACTTATAGGTATTAACATTCTCAACATAATTTGTAAGATATCCCCTATAATTGAGGCTGATACGATAACTAGACTTTTAGCGTCTAATGACTTACATTTAATTGTCATTACTATTGGCAACCGGGACGTTCTAAATTTCTACACAGTTTGTATTTCACTTGTATAAATTTTCTATTTCTTCTAATGTTTCCGCGCTACTTAACTCAGTGTTATTTGTAATTTGATACTGGTACTATCCTGCAAACAAGTTTCCCACTTTTATTTTTATAGCCACGCAAACCGGAACTATAATACACCCCCCAAACTATACACCCCCCATACTCTTATACACCCCCCATACTCTTATACACCCCCCAAATCTTATGTTTCTGTAATTTCCAAACTATCCTAACTTTAGTCTCATCAGCTCTTTCCATTTCACGAACACCAAATTGTAGGCTATAAAAAGCCTACACGTCTACAGTAAAAGGCAAAGCCTTTAACATCCTGGTCACGGCTTGACCATATTGTAGCTAACCCTCCCTTCATCAAATATGTTTGAACGATTAAAAACACCTTGGCCGGGTGATCATCAGACTCTACATTATGAAAAGTTAGTAACCCAAGAACTTTTAGAGTTTGAGAACTAAAGTATTTAGAATAGAGGTAAACTGTATATAGATGGTACTTGTTAGTGTTATTCAATAATAATTTTAAAAGCATTTAATTACTAGTTATATGGGAAGGGCCTGGGGTCAAGGAAGTTAGGAAGGAAAATGGGGTTGGGGGGAAAAGTATTGTAGGCTCCAGCCTCGCCAACAATCGTGAATGCCATCCACTGTGTGCATTCCCCAGGGAGCGGAGTAAGGAAAGACAAGGTATATTGTTATCTTAACTATAGAACAACAACAACCATTCAATCCAACATAATTGTATAATTATTAAAGGACATTGTCCTAATGTGTAATAAGAGCAAAGCCCATGTTTTATATAGTGGATCTAGTCCTGTGGTAGAAACGCAGAGCAATGCTCGCAGTAGTAGTATATTATAAATGGGTACTGCCCATAGTTGTTTTATAAGGGCAGAGCCCACAGCATCGCTGTAATTGGTTCTTGACCAAATGTAGTAATATTAGGGCAGAGCCACAATGTTGTTGTAAATGGATCTTGTCCAACAAAATAGTATAAATATAAGGCAAAGCCACAGTAACTGAAGTTACTTCTTCTCAGATAGACATTGTTTTCATGATGATATTGGTGAGGCCCCCAATCGTCTCCAGTACAAGACAGGGCCGGAGTTACTTGGAATTGATGGAACAGACTCAGTGTGAACCTCCACCTAGGTATCTACAGTTACACATCTGATATTCCTCCAATGCCGGTCACCATGTCCATAAGGAACCTAGGAGCACCACCAATTATTTACACCAATTGAAAATAGAATATTAATTTATAGTCCTTAGGATTTGCCCAATACTTAACTTGCAAGCCTATGGTTTTTTTTTATTTTGGTTATTAGGCTCCTTCATCGTTATCATATAAACAATCATATTGGACTGAAATAGTTTTCAGATATTCAAGTATGTAGTAATTCTTGGGAGAAATAATTAAAGGTTTGGTAGGAAATGATTAATTGGAAGAAGGATAGGACATCGAATTCTTCAATCATTAAATCCTAATTTAACCATAATTCGACGCTGTTGAATATTATGTTTGTGGCTGGATCGATAAAACAAAGACTCCCTATAGTAGAATCATTCCCTTATCTATCCATTTTGTAGAGTGTGCGTAAAAGATATCTCCTGCGTGTGTAGTAAATATGCTTGCAGTGGATAGTTTCACAAACCAGTAATCAGTTGATAGTGTCGCCTAAATTATACGAGTTGTGAGTTCGTATAATGACAACAAAAACATACTATGTTACTCATTTGCGAAAATACCTCCAGATTGTAATGTGGTATCAAATTATTGTCAAATTAAAGAAATTCAACTAAAAATTATTTAAACGATTTGACAACTTAGCGCGGTAGGATTATAGGATAGGGAAACATCCTAAGCCTTAATTGCACTAAAACGAACCTAATAGCCAATGCTCCTCCTTAATGATCAGCCGTATAGACCACAGCAAAGGCTGGCATAGAACCACTGAAGGGTAACAATGGCATCCGAGACATGTGACTACTGAACATTAAGTGGTGTTTAAATTACGCCTTTGCACCCTAAGCCTTATCTGCACTAAATCGAACCTAAAAGCCAATGCTCCTCCTTAATGATCAGCCGTATAGACCACAGCAAAGGCTGGCATAGAACCACTGAAGGGTAACAATGGCATCCGAGACATGTGACTACTGAACATTAAGTGGTATTTAAATTACGCTTTGCACATCTTAACTTCCAACACACATAGAACATAAAAGATATAGGTATAGGACTTTAAATATCTGCATCAGGTTCCTTTAAGCTGTTAAATAAACACATTAAAATATAATTATAGAATGTAAGAGACCACAACTCGTCCTTAAAACCTGTTAATAAAATATTGTAAATTTCCACACACACTAGACATGTAAAAAGTAGATATTAAATTTAAAAGTAACTGCAACTCGTTCCAAGCTGTTAATAGAACATTAAAATATAATTATAAAATGTAAGAGACTGCAACTCGTTCTTAAAACCTGTTAATAAAACATTGTAAATTTCCACACACACCAGACATGTAAAATATATAGAAATTAAAAGTGACCGCAACTCGTTCCAGGCTGTTAATAAAACATTTTTTATTTCAAACATAAGTCATGTAAAATATATAGAAATTAAAAGTCTCCACATCTCGTTCCAAGCTGATAATAAAACATTATAGATTTCAAACACAAGACACGTAAAATGTATGGAAATTAAAAGTGACTGCAACTCGTTCCAAGCTGTTAATAAGACATTACAATATTTTAATTCCAGTTGTACAATAAGTGATTTAATTTATTAATCAATAAAACTGCGCCATATCACTCATTATAACAACAAGAAACACCATTTTGGTTCATTTAGTTTTTTTTTTCTTTCAAAATAACTTAGAACGTACAAACACAACATTAAAACTTCTAATCGATTGCAAAATCAGATTATATATAATATATATATATATATATATTTTTATTCTAAGAACCAAAATGGTAGTAAACAGAATTGTCACAAACCTCCGTCGTTTTCTTTTGTTCTTAGAGTCGTCAGGCTATTATAACTTCTGAAATAAATATTATTAAAAGAGAACAAACGTACACACATACTCGCAGAGGTTTCTTCATTTTGATTGACTTTTTGATCAATCAATAACATAATATCACACAAGGCACTGATGGATAGTCACCTTTATCATAACCAGACAAATTGTTAATAAACCACTCGAAGGTTTATCCCAGTAATGTAACTCTAATACAATGCCTGCTCTAACACTCAATGATGGTAACTTACTGTTGGATAACAGCTAAACATTTTAAAACCAATCGAAGGTTTTATCTTTAATTACCGCAACCATCAAACGAAGTAACCAACATTGGAATATTAATTTATGTATTATTTTTTTTGATTGACTTTTTGATCAATCAATAACATAATATCACACAAGGCACTGATGGAAAGTCACCTTTATCATAACCAGACAAATTGTTAATAAACCACTCGAAGGTTTATCTCAGTAATGTAACTCTAATACAATGCTTGCTCTAACACTCAATGATGGTAACTTACTGTTGGATAACAGCTAAACATTTTAAAACCAATCGAAGGTTTTATCTTTAATTACCGCAACCATCAAACGAAGTAACCAACATTGGAATATTAATTTATGTATTATTTATCTATCACAAAATAACCGGCGAGCCTGACGACCCACAGAATCAGCTTTTCCTTCCGGAACAATCCATAGTGCTAAAAAGGAATGGATTAATTACCCCACCCCGTTCGATCTAATATAACGAAATTTTACATTATTATCGACCTAAAATCTAGAGTTCTAGATAGGTCACCTTTTTATTATTATATTTAATCGCGAGAAAAGGAGAAGCGTAAAAAGCGTTGCCCATCACAGTTGAGACATGTGTAACTATTCTTAATTCTAAAGACTTAAATATACACGTGGAGGCTGAAAAAAAATAACACTATTAACATGTCTCCTAATCCGGGTCACGACACGCTTTACGCATTATTTGATTATTTTTTTGTCACTCCTTTCCTTTTATCATTATCTTAAAGAGTAACATTTTCCACTTTTGGGAAATTGTTATGTAACTCTTAAAGGCAATGTCATGTTATACTCGAACAAAATTTATGAACTTTTAAAAATATGGACCAAAGAAATTCGCGTTCTGTGCTCATTCTCAAAAGATTAATTTTTGTATTAATAAACTACATTAAACCTTCACACGGAACCACTCCGACACATAGCAGTGATTCTTTGCAGTAATAGTATTTTTTAAATAAAAAAAATCCTGTTACTGTTGGTTTTTTTTTTTTTTGTTACTTAAATCGTAACTATCAATGTTTTTTTTTTCTTTAATTTTACAATGTAGCACAGTCCTAAATATTCCTAAACTTTCCCACCTTACAAACTAGCTGAAAGTTCTGTTGTATCATTCGCTTGATAATAAAATAAAAATACACAGAAGGTGTATTTACTAAGCTTTACATAGACTTTGTGTCTAAGCCTTGCCTTAAACTGCCCTATAACTTATAAACTAAATTCGAAAGACGTCTACAATTCGTCTAATTTAACTACCAGCTTAAGGCAATAGCTTGCAAATTTTTTGTAATGTGTAATATATCAAATATATAAATACATGTAAATACTTGTTTATTTTTTTTTCATTTGTGTTATGTACGCAGGAAAATAACATCGACATGGTGTGTATTTTGAAAACAAGTGGTGTAATTACTTATATCTAAATGTTGTAAATTCTTATCCTAAAGCTGTTCCTAAATTTTATTTTCATGATTTATTAATTCCTCTTGTGAGTAATAAATCATTACTTAGTAATTGAATAAGCGTTTCTATGGTTTATCGATTAAGTAAACACTTTATCGATAAACAACCTTCACCCAACCTGTGATTGTGTAATGCGAAATGACACAACAGAAAAACACAAGAAAATATAGTCCTAAATTCACACGAAATGAGTACAAAATATAACAACAGAAATTAAATAAAGTAACAACAAAGTATTTGTTAAATTTATATCTACTATTTAAATGAAAACATTTTAACAAATACTTCATCATTAACGAACATGATTATTAATATATCTCAGCTGCCCCTGAAAGACACATTTCACTGGAAATTAGCGGTGGGCGTTGCGCAACGTAGATAGTTATTGCAACTATTTATCGGCTCAACAGCCGTTAGCGGCTATCGTACTCCGACGAACCTATCTATTTCTTGGAAACTATCTATTTCGCGAATGCACTGCGCGGCACGCGCACGACAACGTTCGGTTAGTCTCGCTACTTGCTAAAACTCCTATCGGCATAATTCGGAAGTCGCACGCGGTTCGAACGAAACAGAAAATAAAATTGCTTTGTCACATTCACACGTTGCTATTTAACTTTCAACTTTAACTCGTATGAAATAAGGACACAAACTATAGATGTAACATACTGTTTGTGTTCAATTGAAAAGAAATTTAAAGTGTGAATATCGTATTGAAGAGAAAATGACCTTGACCCACTCGAATTCAATTAGTCTGTTGATGCGGTGTTGTTTTTAGACACCATAATTATCGCTGATTTTCGAGTTCACAAATGTGTAAAAATGTAAGATAATACAGCGTTAAGACGTACCTAGCTACTTACTATAGTAATAAAACTTTATTAATATAGTAACTGGGTACCTAAGTACATATTTCCAAGAGTTGTTGTAAACAGTGAATAAAAGGTTTTTGATTATATTTGTTTTGGTGAAGTGTAGTTAAAACAATTAGATTTAAGAATGTAAATATACTATGAAGTGTAGATAATGAACAATTCGATTAAGGAGTGTAAATATACTGTAAATAATAATATAAGTAATAAGGACATCGCACATTAACTTAACTATTAAGTGAATTTATAAAACTATACATAGTGCATAATGTCGCGAATTAACGCGAGTGTGCTATGGGACTTTTTTTTTTAAAAAAGACGACACTACTAAGAAGGCTAATTGTACAGATGCCTACTAAAGAGTCGCTTCGAACCGCGAAATAGCGATAGAATAGGATAGCACCTTGTAAAAAAAACCGCTATCAAAATAGATAGTTTTAAAAACCGCTATTGAAATTCAATAAATAGTTGCGTTTCGTTGCCCGATAAAGCCGCTAAGACCCACCTCTACTGGATATATAAAATATAAAAAAAATTACTTACAACCTCTGCTTGAAGATCACTAAACACACAATTTAAAATAATAAAAAGAATTTAATAATTTAAACTACTTACACAGCTCTATCTCGAAAATATTGCTATTTTATGGTAATTTTAGCTATCCAGCGCTATACAAGGCTACGGAGCCTTTATATTGCACACCTGCGTTCCCGACGGTGATGAAATTCTGACTAACTCCTACCTAACCCCTGAAATACACATTTCACTGGAAATATAAAATAAATTACTTACAACCTCTGTTTGAAGATCACTAAACACACAATTTAAAATAATAAAAAGAATTTAATAATTTAAACTACTGACACAGCTCTATCTCGAAAATACTGCTATTTTTATGGTAATTTTAGCTATCAAGCGCTATACAAGGCTACGGAGCCTTTATATTGCACACCTGCGATCCCGACGGTGGTGAAATTCTGACTAACTCGGTGCGCCAGCGGCCCATATTTTTTTTCTATTGTTTTTCTATTCTTTTGTACGCCTAAGCACAACCCCTAAGCAAATTTCTTACTCACTCACTCCAGTGCATAATGTATCTTGTGTCTTTACCTGCTGCCATAAACTTAGAAACGATAACGTTTTATGACTTTGCCTTTAGCCTAAAATGACCCGTTCGCTAAAAGATTTAAGGAATATATTTGTATAGCCTTCTATCCTATCACCGTCCATTCCTGCAATACCATTGAATAATGATGTACTAAGTAAAGCTTATTTACCTTGAATTACTTATTAAGTGATGATTTAACTATAGTAATAATTATGTGTTACAAATAGGGGTTAGGTACAACATATATACCGACGCTTCCAGAACGGACTGAGGTGCTTTTTGTAACGGAAAACGAGCAAATGGTGGATGGAAACATGAAGAGGTATCTCTCCACATTAACCACTTAGAATTATTAGCCGTTTTCTTAGGTTTAAAATGTTTTGCTAGCACACAGTTTAATTGTTCTATATTGCTACGTGTTGATAACACTACAGCCTTATGCTACATCAATCGCATGGGTGGAATTCGGTTTCCACACTTGAATAATCTGACAAAAAGTATCTGGCAATGGTGCGAGAAGCGAAATATTACAATATTCGCGTCCTATATTAATACACACGAAAATGTTGAAGCCGACGAAGAATCGCGAAAAACCAATGAAGACACAGAGTGGGAACTATCAAATTGGGCATTCCAAAGAATAGTTCAGACTCTGGGTGAACCAGAGCTTGATCTTTTCGCTTCTCGTACCAACGCCAAATGCAGTTCATATATTTCATGGAAACCCGACCCCGACGCTATGACAATAGACGCCTTCACAATTAATTGGCAATCTACATTTTTCTACGCATTCCCACCGTTCGCTCTAATCCTAAAATGCTTAAGAAAGATCATCAACGAAAAAGCGACCGGAATTCTAGTTTTCCCTTACTGGCCTGGTCAAGCTTGATCCCGCTACTTAAAAAAATGCTCATCTCAGAGATTTTCTTTGAACCCAATGAGGACCTCTTACGCTCAAATGACAGATTACGTCACCGGCTTCACAGCTGCCTTTTCTTGGGGGCCGCGAAGCTCTCAGGGCAGCATTTACCAGACTAGACACCCCGGACGTCGCGTTAGACCTAATGCAGGCGTCCATTTCGGATAATACTATGAAACAATATTCAGTTACATACAAGTTATGGTGGCAGTTTTGCCTCGAAAATACTATAAGTACTTTCGAAGCTCCTTTATCATCAATAATTGCATTTTTGGTAGATCTGTTCAACAAAGGAGCATCATACGGAGCAATAAATAGTCACCGATCTCCCCTATCATTACTTCTCGGAAATAACGTAGGATCAGATGAACGGATTAAACGTTTATTAAAAGGCATGTACAGACAGAAACCATCTCGGCCTAAATACACCACCACTTGGGATCCAAAGATTGTACTAGATTATGTTTCGAATTGGTGCCCCAATACTGACTTCAGTCTTATTAAACTCACTTAAATAAATAAAAATAAAAATAATTTATTTCGGATAAATCCATAGACGTGTTAGTAACAATTTTTCTTAAACCTATGTTAGTAGAGTGGAAAAATACATGACATTATTTGGTCCTGCCCGTGACAATACCTATCCAGTATCTCTGGATAGGACAATCATAGCGGGATGCAATCATTTTCAGAACACTGTTGGAGCTACCTCGTAGACGGTGAAACATTGAGGCTACTTTTTTTCGCATAATAGCGTGGAAGCCGTCCACGCGCGCTTCGGCGAACATTCCAGACGCGCTACAACGCCATGGCAGTCCCAACAGTGCTCTGAAAGCATTGTTGTATTGCACCCTAAGGGTGTTGTAGGCTCGTTGCGTATACTGAACCCACAGGCTGCTCGAGTAGAAGCTTTGACAGTATGCTCTAAAAAGAGTTATTTTAAATTCTCTTGTGCTTCGAGCAAACCTGCGAGCCAGCATATTGCTTCTCACCGCAAACGCCCTTCGCTCTCTTTCTACATCCAGATCATCTTTCAGATCTTCTGTCAACATGTGCCCAAGATATTTAAAAGTTTCCACAACTTTTAAAGCAGTGCCTTCAAGTACAACTTGAGGCACATTTGTAGGCTTTTGTTTACCCGCCTTGAAAATAAGTATCTCACTTTTTTTAGAGTTGTACTTTAGGCCATGCTCAGCTGCGTATCGTTCACACGTGCTAACAAGCGTTCTTAGCGCATTAATTGAGGGAGCCAGCAGCACCATGTCATCAGCGTAACTAAAATTGTTGACACAGGTTCCATCTATGTAGCATCCTACATGGATACTGCTAAGTCTTTCAATCAACTCGTTCATATATAAGTTGAACAAGCTTGGAGACGTCAAGCCACCCTGTCGTACTCCACATTCTAACTTATATTCGTCGGACAAAGTATCAACCCACCTCACCTGATTTATCTGGTTTTTATACCAGTACCTCAGTAGGGAGACGCCTTCCACCGGCATGCCTGTCTTGCTCAGCTTTTTCCAGAGCATATCATAATCCACCAAGTCAAAAGCTTTTGCTTAAAATCGAGAAAACAGGCATACACAGGCGTCTTCCTCTGGGTGTAGTACCTGACAGTATGCTTAAGGCTGAAAATAGCACTCTCGGTGGACAATCCCGCCCTAAATCCAAACTGTGCGTCATTAAGGCGCAAGTGAGCCCCGAGACTGCGGTTAAGCACACTGTCAAGTATTTTTGCTGTTGTAGTTGCAAGTGAGAAGGGTCTGTAATTAGATTCGTCCGACACGTCTCCAGTCTTGTTCTTTACTATCGGAACGACTACAGTTCTCATCAGTGCCTCCGGAAGGAACGAGTGACCTAGACAGAATTTAAAAAGCATTGCTAACACACTAGGTAGGTGAATGCCAGCATGTTTGAAATGTTCGATGCTAAGGCCGTCATGACCGGGAGATTTACCTCTCTGCATACTTCTTATCACTATACCAATGTCCTTAGCCGATAAGGTAAATTTACGCTCCGAACGTGGCATTTCGACCTCACCATCGCCCACCTCAGCCACCGACGCCCCCAATGGTGACCGCACCATGAAGTGGTCTTTAAACTTGTTAGCAATGCTTTTGCTATCGCTGTCACCATCGACGCTCACAGGGGTACCTGACCTTGGGTTTAGTTTATTTGTTTGCTTCCAGAAGCTCTTAAAGTCACCCGCAGAATGATTTGAGGCCAGGATATTCATTTTTATTTGTTCTTGCCTATCCTGGCACCACTTCAGCTTAGACTTAAAAAAACTTCCTACTTAGAAAATATCAATTTTATTAGCTTTGTGTACTTCCCATCGGGTTCAAACTTTCTCCCTTATTTTATTAGGTTACAAACATCAGTAAGACTCCATCAGGTATACATATCGTAATGTCCGACATGATCAAAACCTCGGCAGCAAACCGAGAACAGCCAATGCTGTTGTTACCCTATTTTGCAGACAACCCAAACATATGTCCGGCAAAGACCCCCGAAGATTATCTTTTGATGACATCTGATTTACGACCCAAAGGTATAGAAAATCTACTAGTTACGCACAAAAAGCCAATCAGAAAAGCATCGTCACAAACTATCAGCAGGTGCTGAAGCTCCACCTCGGCGGCGGCCTCCGCTGGTGTCTGTATTGACACGATAAAGACTGCCGGCTGGTCCAGCTCCTCCCTGACGTTCGCTAAATTCTATAACCGCCCTGTTACGGATGTATGAATGTTTGCTCGATGTGTATGTGCGACTAGTGGGTAGGTAATTCATACACCAATTTTATGTTGTATACCAATATATTAGAACAGCTTACAATACATACTTGTTAAGAACTAGATTGTAAACATTATAATGTTCAAATCCTGATTATTAAGTACTTACCTCAAGGTATTTAAATGTTTGATTTTATTGGAATGTTGATTGTTTACGAAGGTTAATATATTTTGTTTATAATTGTAAATAAAAGTTTTTGTGTTATACGCATATGTTTTACTAACTTATACATATTACTCCTGAAGCTTATCATATCTCTCGACATCTACCTGGTTCATTGTATCTGAAGAATGAAGCGACAAATATAAGATCAAACGAACTTCTTGAAGTGAAGTTCGATCATTATTATATGTGTTGCTTCATTCGAAGATACAAAGCTCCCACCCACCCAAACCCAAGAAAAAACTTAATAACTTTAAACAGGAATGACGTTTGGACGAAGGGTTGGTAGTGTTGTAGCAAAAAAAAAAGATCGTTAAAAAATCGATTCTCTAAACGTGCGATCATGCCTTATAGGCTAAGAGAACTACCTGGTTAATTGTATCTTCGAATGGAGCGACTCATATAATAATGATCGAACTTCACTTCAAGAAGTTCGTTTGATCTTATATTATACGAGTATAATGGTGTTCTGTGTACGGATGTACCTTGACACAGATGTGTGAAGCGTGCGCAGGAGGCGTCGCGCGCACCGTGTACATGTGTGATGCGGGCGCAGGAGGCGCTGCGCGGCGTAGCGCGCACCGTGTACATGTGTGATGCGTGCGCAGGAGGCGCTGCGCGGCGTCGCGCGCACCATGTGTGATGCGTGCGCAGGAGGCGGTGCGCGGCGTAGCGCGCTCCGTGTACATGTGTGATGCGTGCGCAGGAGGCGCTGCGCGGCGTCGCGCGCACCGTGTACATGTGTGATGCGTGCGCAGGAGGCGGTGCGTGGCGTCGCGCGCTCCGTGTACATGTGTGATGCGTGCGCAGGAGGCGCTGCGCGGCGTAGCGCGCTCCGTGTACATGTGTGATGCGTGCGCAGGAGGCGCTGCGCGGCGTCGCGCGCACCGTGTACATGTGTGATGCGTGCGCAGGAGGCGGTGCGTGTGGCGGCGCTGCGCGGCGTCGCGCGCAGCGTGTACATGTTGTGATGCGTGCGCAGGAGGCGGTGCGCGGCGTCGCGCGCACCGTGTACATGTTGTGATGCGTGCGCAGGAGGCGGTGCGCGCGGCGGCGCTGCGCGGCGTCGCGCGCCTGCTGCGCCACTTCGCCGACGAGCTGCCGCTGCAAGAGCTGCCGCTGCTGCTGGCGCCGCCCGCCGCCCCCGCCGCCGCCGCCCAGCCGCCGCACCCAGGTCAGTGCCGCCGATTGACTCTTTTTCCCGAACGGATTTTCATATTAAAACTAGGTATTACTTACTAGCTGCGCCCCGCGGCTTCGCCCGCGTGGTAAATGATGTGTCGCAAATAAGAAAAGTAGTTGGCTGCTTGGCTGCGCTGTTATGATCTACCTTCTTCTGTTATGATCTACCTTATCCTACCTTCAGAAGACGCCACTGAAAGCAATTATTTCGCGGTAGATTTGTGATCTGGAGTCGTTAACAATCCTGAAAATCATCACCTGACATTGCGGTTTGGAAAAGTTTTACTACTACCCACTTCGACGTGAGGAAACACATAAAAAAAACTGCTAATTGCTTCGTTCATTTACATTTCACATGCATTTTAAACAGACTGCTTGGCATTTGATTTGAGCTGCCATCAGTGACTTTGAGAAAACTTTGGCAGAAGTCATAAACTGTTCTCAACCATTGAGGAATGACACTATAGAGTCCTTGACAGCGTAACACTTTTGGAAAGCAATAGTTTTTTGACAGTAATTTTGGAGTGTTTACCATACCTATGAAAAATTCTCCCATTCGCTTGAATGAAAATGTAACGTGTTCTGCGTTGCATTGCAGCCACTATAACTTCAGAAGTTCGTGGTTGGTCTGTAAAAGGCAGGACATCTGTACTATTCTGTACCCCAGAGTGAAAGAATAGGGATATAGGGAATATGCATATGTTGTCGAAAAATCTAGAAATTTCTTTTTATGATAGACTCCTGTAAACAGATCAAAAGGTGAAGGTCTCTTTTAGGTGGCCGAGTAATGAATACGTTCTAGCGTGGCCACAGAATAATAGTACAGATTTCGTACCTTTTATAGACCAACTACCTACGAATTTCTGAAGTTATAGTGGCGGCGCTACAACGCAGAGCTCAAATGAAATTGCGGTAACTACATTTCCTTACGGTATGCTTCTTATGCAATCATTAATATTTTGTTGTTAACCAGGTTTTATCTAGGATTAAACCAGTTAGATAAATAAAATAATCAAATAAAATATATGACACATTTATACAATATACACACATTCATTATTTCCATACAGGTAAAATTTACAATAGAAGAACTAGTATTTTGATATAATTTACAAGACTGCAGCACAACTGATACTTAGGATATAGGTAGATAGATAAACACAATGTTAAAAAAAAGCACTTGAAGTATTCTAAATAGCATAGTGTCTCAGTTAAATGTCATACTGTCGGAGTAGATCACAGACGTACTTATGAAAGTCAATTATTACATTGACTATACCACCGTATTGAATAGCACTAACTATACATAACTGTCAATTCACCACACTAACCCGAAACGGTTTGTCCTTTTGTGTCCTGAACAGCCTTGACGTTCACATGATGAAGTTTACGTTCATGAACTCGTTCTCATTATGTGGCGTTAATTAGCATTAGGAATCCGAGATTCGTTGCTTACATTTTTACTGTAGGATTGTGATCCATCAATGGAATTGGATGATTGGCCATAGTAATCGACAGCAAGGACCTGTAAGATAAATTTATTACACAAAATAAGAACTTATTTACAACATATGTTCTTACATAAGAGGCGAATGCCTTTACTATTAAAACAATTCTACTCTCTTCTTACTAAACTTTAACTTTTTAATTTCAAATTAAATAAAAACTATAATCATTAACTACTTTTATTACCTATATCTTAATTAAATGGTTTAAGAATGCACAATTTTAATACATTTAACATTTTACACAAATATGCAATTTGTTACCCGACGTAATGGGAACTGAAATATTTATACGATGGCCACACTGACACACGAAACTGCTCAATGTTGTTTTAACAAAATAACACCGAAAACTGAATATATCAAGCCAAATGCAGGTTCTAATAGTCGAACCCGATGTATAGCTACATCCACATAAATTATAGTTACCGAAAAACATCAATAAACACAAGAAAAACTTCGTAATTATCCCTCTATAGCATTGAGGTCTCACACTATAGAGGGATAATTACGAAGTTTTCCGACCTAAAAAAGGATAGCGCTATACAACAGGCTCTTATAAAGAACGAGGCACAACTATTATCATATTGTCTCTATCGCGTAACCCATTTTCTTAACATTGGTCATGACGTGTTAAGTCAAAATAGTGGCCCGGCAGGGTCGGCTTGTGGTTTTTTAATTTGTGTTGTGGTATTTCTTATTATTTTTAAGTGAATCTTTGTGAATGTGTACTAGAAACAATTTAGAATTGAACGTGAAAAAATATTCGGGTGTTCCATTCATGGTGAAGTGAAAATTGTACTGAAAGATTAAGTTTTCAAACGTATGTGTTTTTCTTGTGTTTGTTGATGTTTTTCGGTAACTATAATTTATGTGGATGTAACTATACATCGGGTTCGACTATTAGAACCTGCATTTGGTTTGATATATTCAGTTTTCGGTGTTATTTTGTTAAAAAAACATTGAGCAGTTTCGTGTGTCAGTGTGGCCATCGTATAAACATTTCAGTTCCCATTACGTCGGGTAACAAATTGCATATTTGTGTAAAATGTTAAATGTATTAACATTGTGCATTCTTAAATCATTTAATTAAGATATAGGTAATAAAAGTAGTTAACGATTATAGTTTTTATTTAATTTGAAATTAAAAAGTTAAAGTTTAGTAAGAAGAGAGTAGAATTGTTTTAATAGTAAAGGCATTCGCCGCTTATGTGAGAACATATGTTGTAAATAAGTTCTTATTTTGTGTAATAAATTTATCTTACAGGTCCCTGCTGTCGATTATTATGGCCAATCATCCAATTCCATTGATGGATCACAATCCTACAATAAAGTGTAAGCAACGAGTCTCGGATTTCTAATCCTAATTAATGCCACATAGTAAGAACGAGTTCATGAACGTAGACTTCATCATCATTTGTGAACGTCAAGGCTGTTCAAGACACAAAAGGACAAACCGTTTCGGGTTAGTGTAGTGAATTGACAGTTATGTATAGTTAGTGCTATCCAATACGGTGGTATGGTCAATGTAATAATTGACTTTCATAAGTAGGTACGTCTGTGATCTACTCCGACAGTGTGCCATTTAACTGAGACACTAGGCTATTTAGAATACTTCAAGTGGTTTTCTTAACATTGTGTTTATCTATCTACCTACATCCTAAGTATCAGTTGTGCTGTTGTCTTGTAAATTATGTTAAAATACTAGTTCTTCTATTGTAAATTTTACCTGTATGGAAATAATGAATGTATATCTATTGTATAAATGTATCATTTATTTTATTTGATTATTTTATTTACCTGACTGGTTTAATCCTAGATAAAACCTGGTTAACAACAAAATATTAATGATTGCATAAGAAACATGCCGTAAGGAAATGTAGTTACCGCAATTTCATTCGTGCTCTGCGTTGTAGAACCGCCACTATAACTTCAGAAAGTCGTTGGTAGTTGGTCTGTAAAAGGTACGAAATCTATACTATTATTCTGTGGCCACGCTAGAACGTATTCTTTACTCGGCCACCTAAAAGAGACTTTCACCTTTTGATCTATTTACAGGAGTAATCTATCTTAAAAAGTAATTTCTAGATTTTTCGACAACATATGCATATTCCCTATTGCTGTATTTCGTAAATTATCGTGGTACTTATCTTTCAGTCTGGGGTACAGAATAGTACAGATGTCCTACCTTTTACAGACCAACTACAAACTTCTGAAGTTATAGTGGCTGCGATGCAACGCAGAATACGTTACATTTTCATTCAAGCGAATGGGAGAATTTTTCATAGGTATGGTAAACACCCCAAAAATACTGTCAAAATACTATTGCTTTCCAAAAGTGTTACGCTGTCAGGGACTCTATAGTGTCATTCCTCAATGCTCTATAGTGTGAGACCTCAATGTTCTCAACAATACTGTCATTGTCAATCTGTCAGTTTGACAGTTAGTGTGTTTACGAAGACCGATTGAATTGATACCTAAGTGGACCATAGACAATCTCCGAAGTAACTTGAGCCGACCATTGAGGTCTTACACTATAGAGGGATAATTACGAAGTTTTCCGACCTAAAAAAGGATAGCGCTATACAACAGGCTCTTATAAAGAACGAGGTAGAACTATTATCATATTGTCTCTATCGCGTAACCCATTTTCTTAACATTGGCCATGACATGTTAAGTCAAAATAGTGGCCCGGCAGGGTCGGCTTGTGGTTTTTTAATTTGTGTTGGGTATTTTTTATTATTTTTAAGTGAATCTTTGTGAATGTGTACTAGAAACAATTTAGAATTAAATGTGAAAAAATATTCGGGTGTTCCATTCATGGTGAAGTGAAAATTGTACTGAAAGATTAAGTTTTCAAACGTTTGTGTTTTTCTTGTGTTTATTGATGTTTTTCGGTAACTATAATTTATGTGGATGTAACTATACATCGGGTTCGACAATTAGAACCTGCATTTGGCTTGATATATTCAGTTTTCGGTGTTATTTTGTTAAAACAACATTGACCAGTTTTGTGTGTCAGTGTGGCCATCGTATAAACATTTCAGTTCCCATTACGTCGGGTAACAAATTGCATATTTGTGTAAAATGTTAAATGTATTAAAATTGTGCATTCTTAAACCATTTAATTAAGATATAGGTAATAAAAGTAGTTAATGATTATAGTTTTTATTTAATTTGAAATTAAAAAGTTAAAGTTTAGTAAGAAGAGAGTAGAATTGTTTTAATAGTAAAGGCATTCGCCTCTTATGTAAGAACATATGTTGTAAATAAGTTCTTATTTTGTGTAATAAATTTATCTTACAGGTCCTTGCTGTCGATTACTATGGCCAATCATCCAATTCCATTGATGGATCACAATCCTACAGTAAAAATGTAAGCAACGAATCTCGGATTTCTAATCCTAATTAACGCCACATAGTGAGAACGAGTTCATGAACGTAGACTTCATCATCATGTGAACGTCAAGGCTGTTCAGGACACAAAAGGACAAACCGTTTCGGGTTAGTGTAGTGAATTGACAGTTATGTATAGTTAGTGCTATCCAATACGGTGGTATGGTCAATGTAATAATTGACTTTCATAAGTACGTCTGTGATCTACTCCGACAGTATGACATTTAACTGAGACACTATGCTATTTAGAATACTTCAAGTGTTTTTTTAACATTGTGTTTATCGATCTACCTATATCCTAAGTATCAGTTGTGCTGCAGTCTTGTAAATTATGTCAAAATACTAGTTCTTCTATTCTAAATTTTACCTGTATGGAAATTATGAATGTATATTGTATAAATGTGTCATATATTTTATTTGATTATTTTATTTACCTGACTGGTTTAATCCTAAATAAAACCTGGTTAACAACAAAATATTAATGATTGCATAAGAAGCATACCGTAAGGAAATGTAGTTACCGCAATTTCATTCGAGCTCTGCGTTGTATCGCCGCCACTATAGCTTCAGAAAGTCGTAGGTAGTTGGTCTGTAAAAGGTAGTAAGGAAATCTGTACTATTATTCTGTGGCCACGCTAGAACGTATTCATTACTCGGCCACCTAAAAGAGACCTTCACCTTTTGATCTGTTTACAAGAGTTTATCATAAAAAGTAATTTCTAGATTTTTCGACAACATAATATGCATATTCCCTATTTCCCTATTCTTTCACTCTGGGGTACAGAATAGTACAGATGTCCTACCTTTTACAGACCAACCACGAACTTCTGAAGTAATAGTGGCTGCAATGCAACGCAGAACACGTTACATTTTCATTCAAGCGAAAGGGAGAATTTTTCATAGGTATGGTAAACACTCCAAAATTACTGTCAAAAAACTATTGCTTTCCAAAAGTGTTACGCTGTCAAGGACTCTATAGTGTCATTCCTCAATGCAAAAAACTATTGCTTTCCAAAAGTGTTACGCTGTCGAGGACTCTATAGTGTCATTCCTCAATGGAGCCGACGAAGAACTTGCTTAAGGTTTACGGAGCAAGTGCAAAACACACAGTTTATATATTACATACATTTTGGAGCCAACTTTTAAAATGAAATGCGAAGCTTGTGAATGCGCTTAAGAATTGCAAAACCTGTCGCGGTAATTATCATTACCAATGCTCAGGTATTACTGGCGAGAATTATCTCAAAGAGTCGAAGCAATCTAAGAGTAACTGGAAGTGTCCTCAATGTTAAAATAAAGAGAAGAAAGGTGACAACTCAAATACACCAATAAAGTCTCAATCTCAACAGCAGATTGCATCCCCAATTATGGACTTATATATATGGCTTATTTTGACCTCAAATTCCAAGAGGTATCAACTAAGCTTTCCAAAGACATACAGTCAAAAATTGTTAGTGAGAACAAATTAACCAACAACCGAATCGACGGCCTCACTGAAGGTGTTGAATTCATAACAAGCCAATTAGATGAGCTTAAGAAGCACAACGAGGAGCAGTCGAAAGAGATATTGGCTCTCAAAGAAAAAAAACTGTACCTTGGAGCAGACAGCTAAAGATATGAACACTCGGCTTTCTCAGATGGAACGAAAGTCAAGAGACTGCAACATAGAAATACAGTGTGTTCCAGAAAGTAAGACCGAAAATGTGGTTAACATCGTGAAGCAAATTAGCCAGACTGTTTCGTTCAATCTAGGGGAGAATGACATCATGTCAGTGCACAGGGTTGCCAAACATCAAATTGATTCTCCAAGACCTCGATCTATAATCGCCAGACTGGCGACTCCTCGCATTAGAGATAACCTTCTAGCATCAATTAAGATGTACAACAAGTCGCACGTGCATAATAAACTGAACATATCACATTTAAAGATCGCTGGTGATAAACGCCTTATATATGTGGCTGAGCACCTATCCCCGGCAAATAAACAGCTTCATGCTGCTGCAAGAGCTTCTGCTGCCGCGAAGTGCTACAAATTTGTGTGGGTTAGGAACGGTCGCGTATTTGTCCGTAAAGACGTTCAGGCTAAGACCATTCATGTAAAAGACTTGGATTTTGTACATTCTTTATGAGACTAGGCAGGCACGAAGGTCAATTTTACGGTTTATTACCAAAATGTGAGAGGTTTGCGAACTAAAACAAATGAATTACATATGAGTGCTCTTTCACAAAACTATGATTGTTTAGTGTTCACTGAGACATGGTTGAACGACTCTGTTTTTGACAATGAGCTTTTGGACAGACGTTATAATATATTTAGGCGCGATCGACAAGATTGCACATCGGTTAAAAAAGATAGCGGTGGAGTGTTGGTAGCCGTGTTAAATAAATACGAAGTCCTTCGTAAGTCACAATGGGAATCAACATGTGAAGACCTGTGGCTCACATTAAAACTAGGCAAGGGTTCAACTGGTATTGTTTTCAATGTTTGTGTAGTTTATCTACCGCCACCTATAATAAAGGCAGACTACTTAGAGTGTTTTTTAGATAACATGACCAACATAATTACAAACGAAGCCTTACTAAACTCCCAGACGTTATTATTTGGAGATTTTAATTTGACAAACATCTCCTGGTCTCGTGACATTCATACTGCACTAATGACACCCCATTCTAGTAATAATTCACTGGAAACTTTATTTATCGATACACTAGCTTTTAACGGTCTTGAACAACATAACGGAATCAAAAACTTCAACAATCATACCCTTGATTTAGTGCTTAGCACCCCGGGAAATACAATCAGTGTTACTGGAAGTCACATTTCATTGGTCAAACAAGATAACCATCATCCGCCTCTTTATGTTAATATTGTAATTAAGAAGTGTAAACCATTAAAGAAAAAAATACTAAGACATTTAAATTTTTACAAATCTAATTACGAAACTATTAATGCTGAAATTTCGAAGATTAACTGGTCAGATGAGTTTAAGAGTAACAAACATGTGGATGAAATGGATGATACTTTTTATAGCATTTTTGTGCCTATTTTGAAAGAGAATACGCCATTGAATCCTCTTAGAAATGATAAGTATCCTGTCTGGTTTTCAATACCTTTAATTAAATCCTTAAGAGAAAAGGAAAAATATCACAAAAAATATAAAATTTATAATAATCTCCAGGATAAGCTTGCTTTCAATATAGCCAGAAAAAAATGTGATAAATTGTTGTTAGAATGTTTTGCCAAATTTAAGGATAACACGTCGTTGATGCTTAAGAAGCATCCTAAACACATCTGGAGGTATGTAAACGACTTAAAAGCTGATAACGGTTCTTTACCTAACCAAATGTATCTGGGTTCTAAGATTGCGGTTGGTGGTCAAGAGATTTGTAATTTATTTTCTGAACAATTCAACTCTGTATACAGATCAACCTCTTCTAGACGAGCTAGCACGTTGCAAAGTGTTTGTATTAACCCTGGTATCACGCCATTGTATAGTATACATATTACGGAAGATGAAGTGTGCAAAGCGCTTATGGCACTTGGTAACAAGGGAGCTGGCCCCGATACCCTCCCATCTATTGTTTTGAGAAGTTGTGCGAAAATGATTGCAGAGCCATTGGCAATGATCTTTCAGGTATCTCTGGCATCAGGAATTTTTCCTTCTAAATGGAAAGCAGCACATATTACGCCTATTCACAAAAAAGTGGATTTTGCTTGTGTGGAAAATTATAGGCCGGTCTCGATTCTCTCTGGTTGTGGGAAATTGCTGGAGTCATTGGTTGTTAAAAAGATTTATTGGCACGTCTCTCACCTTCTCAACATGAATCAGCATGGGTTTTTACCACGTAGATCTACTTCCACTAATTTAATTGGATATGTTACAGACATTCTTGAGGTATTGGACAAGGGCGGCGAGGCTCACGCCATTTACACAGATTTTTGTAAGGCTTTCGATATGGTTGACCATGTTTTGTTACTGGCTAAACTTCAGTGTCTTGGTTTCCATTGTTCTCTTTTACGTTGGCTTGAGTCATATTTACAGAGGAGGTCTTAACTAGTTGTAGCCAAAGGCTTTAAATCAGTGGAGACTGACGTTCCTTCAGGAGTGCCTCAGGGATCCCACCTGGGCCCTCTACTTTTTCTCATCTTTATCAACGACTTACCTGGGCTTTTGAAGTCGAATGCGAAGTTGTTTGCTGACGACTTAAAACTTAATAAAATTATAGTCGAATAGAGGGATGTAGAGGAGCTTCAGGCTGATATTGATATTCTTAGTCAGTGGTGTATGCAAAATAATATGCTTTTAAATGCATCAAAATGTTTTGTTATTAAGTTCTCTCGTAAGCATTTTCCTTTTCCGGCGAGTTATAAAATAAATAGTATGCCACTGTCTGAAGTTACATCAATACGCGATCTTGGAGTGATAATTGATAATAAGCTCTGTTTCCGTGAGCACATCGATAGTATTATAAAAAGGGCGTCTAAAATAGGTGGTTTTGTAACCAGGTAATCAATAAATTATTTTTCAAAAAAAACTAAACCGACTTCAAAACCACAAATGGCACTCAAAAGTAAAAAATAAATTAATATAATTATCATAAGCGCTACCCACTCATATATTTGAAGTCGGTGCCAGCCAAGTCTAATAGGTGGCAGATAAATACTATGTATATAGTAAGTACTACTTGTAGGTAGTATCTATCTACTACCTTTTAGACTTGGCTGGCACCGACTTCAAATATATGAGTGGGTAGCGCTTATGATAATTATATTAATTTATTTTTTACTTTTGAGTGCCATTTGTGGTTTTGAAGTCGTTTTAGTTTGTTTTGAAAAATAATTAATTTTACCCTCTTTAGTGAAAAACAAGTTTTAATTAAATTAATTTAAAAAGTTTTTAAAGACAAGCTTTTATGATCTAGAAGCCACATCATGACGAAGTTTAAAACGGGCTATCACAATTAAATGCATGTACAAAAAAATTTCATGTCTGTCCTATATCTCTGTTGAGGAGTTCCCTCGCCGGAAGTCTATCCTGGGTGTATCTGCCATGTCGTGATGGAATTTAGAACAGGCTATTATGGTTAAATCCATTTACGAAATGTTGTGTCTGTACTATTCACCGTTGAGGAGTTTCCTCACCGGAAGTCAACCCTGGGTGAAGCAGTAGAATACAAATCTCCACCTTTAGAAAGTTGGTTACGAAAAAAACAAGAATCGACTTGAAGATTAAACTTATATTTTTTGTTTTTGCTATTTTTTTCAAAAACTACTGAATGAATTTCGATAAAATTTATATGGGACCACCTTTGAAGTATTACCTACCAATCAAAAAAAGAATCATCGAAATCAATGCATAACTGGCGGAGTAATCGCGTAACAAACACACAAAAAAAAAAAAACATACCGTCGAATTGTAAACCTCCTCCTTTTTGAAGTCGGTTAAAAATCTTTAAAAATTCATTTCCTTCAATACACCTATACCAGAGTTTAGTTCGTAGTATCTTGGATTATTGTAGTGTCGTATGGAACCCAGTATACCAAATTCACTCAGATAGAATTGAACGAGTTCAGAAACGCTTCTTGTACCACGTGGCGTTTAATGACAATAGGTGCATGACATTAAGTCGTACGAGTCTAGGCTTGGCTATTATAATATGATGACATTAGAAAAACGTAGGAAAGTCTCAGACATAATTATGCTTTACAAGTTATTAAATAATTTAATAGACTGTCCAAAGTCTTAGAAAGATTAGCATTAAGAGTCCCACGTCCAGGTAGTCGTTTAGTAGACAGAAATACTTTTTCATCCCATCTATTCGAAAAGGACGACTTGGTTCGCCTTTATGTGCACCCAAAGGTGGTGTTTTCTATAAGAAACTTTTAGCGGGCAGTAATGAGTTTTTAATCCTCTTTATAAGTGCGCCGCAATTATCTTTGCCGCGCACTTTTTGAATTTGGAACATCTTAGTGTTCAGCACCAAAGAAATCGAACGCAAATATTGTTTGAATAAAGACTGGCTGGTACGACGGCCCATAGTCACGCCGCCGGATGAATGAAAGAATCATAATTGCGAAAATGTCTCAAATGTAAATATAAGTTTTTAGTTGTTTTAATAAAGGATACTATTTAATTTCAATTTAGTTGTTACTCTATGTTTTATTAAATAATAATATTACAATAAAATATGAGGCGCTTTTATTTTCTCATAGTGGGTGATGAAAAGTAGAGTGTATCACTCGGGCGCAATCTACTATTATTCTCCCAAGCTGTAAGACAAATATATTAAAGCACTCACCAATTTATCGGATGTGTGAAAATTATAGCGATGTCAAAGATAATTTTGATATTTTCAATAGTAGTTCGCTTACCTCAATTAAAAGTATTATTCGTAAGTTAGTTTAAGGTTTAGTTAGTGTGGTAATTTGTTGCATTTTTTCTTTTTACATCTACGTTCTTCCAATGTTGTTTGTATGTAATTATTATATTATATATTACTACTGTTAAGACTGTTAAGTTAAGTTTATTTATAATTTTATTTAAATGTGTATTTTAGTTTAATGGACCTTCAATAAAAAAAAAATATTTCCGAATCTATCATGATTCTGTATTTGCGAACTAGCTTCAATTGTTAAGCACGTGTCCGACAATTTCTTCTCGTATTTCCCGTGACAAACATGGGCTGCCGTATAAAATATACGAACTTGCCTAAACAGGCATGCCCATCACCGATTATTATGGAAACGACGACGGTGTATTGCACTATTACCAACGTCATTCACGTCTAAACTCACTATTTTTTTCGAACCATAGAATACATTTTTAACCGACTTCAAAAAGGAAGAGGTTCACAATTCGACGGTTTGTTTTTTTTTTGTGTTTGTTACGCGATTACTCCGGTTCGATTACTTCCGGTGAGGGAACTCCTTAACGGTGAATAGTACAGACACAACATTTCGTAAATGGATTTAACCATAAAAGCTTGTTCTAAATTCCATCATGACATGGCTGATACACCCAGGATTGGCTTCCGGCGAGGGAACTCCTCATCAGAGAATAGGACAGACATGAAATTTTTTTGTACATGCATTTAATTGTGATAGCCCGTTTTAAACTTCGTCATGACGTGGCTGCTAAATCATAAAAGCTTGTCTTTAAAAACTATTTAATTAAAACTTGTTTTTCACTAAAAAGGGTAAAATAAATTATTAAAAAAAAAAAATTAAACCGACTTTAAAACCACAGTAGGCACTCAAAAGTGAAAAATAAATTAATATAATTATCATAAGCGCTACCCACTCATATATTTGAAGTCGGTGCCAGCCAAGTCTAAGAGGTAGTAGATAGATAGTTACTACCTACAAGTAGTACTTACTATATACATAGTATTTATCTCTATCTGTTCACTTGCTGAGAAAAACAATCTTACATTAAAATATAAATGCCGGTTTTCTTAATGTACTTAGCCTAGTATACTAAATTAGCTCATATGGAACACACATTTGACTATTTAATTATTTAACATTAGTATAGTACTTATACTTAAATAACTTAAATTTACAAAATTATTATTGAGCAGGTAGACAAAAAAAAATGAGTTGTTAGCTCACTATGTACGCTCGCGCGTCAAACTTGAAGGCGCGGTGCAGCGCGGCGCGGTGGCACTGGCGGGGGGTTCCCGGGCCGAGTCGCTCGCAACCAGTTTTATAATGCTTGTGCCGCAGTGACAGATTTACTAGCGCGGACTCAGAGCGAGTAAATTAAGTGGTTGTGGAATGATTTTGGGATATATAATTAATATGGTTTTTTGAAATAAATGAATTTGGTAATCAATATCTAGGTACCTATTAGTGAAAAATCCTTTAAAATATGACTTTATAATAGTTTTTTGAAAATACTTAGAGATGTTATTTCTTTGATATCTTTTGGTAATTGGTTATACAGTTCAGCCCCTTCGAACGTTATATTTCTTTTGCCGTAATTAGTTCTAGGTGTTCTTAGACAGATGTTGTTAGCTTGTCTTGTCATGCGTTTTTGAATGTGCATCTTTTTTGTAAAAATTTTTTTTCAATACTGAATAGTTTATTGCCATCATATATGTATGTACATTTGAAGAGGTCTTATGAAAAGGTAAGTTAACATATGTGACCCTGACGGTATGGCAATAGGAGTAATAGGAGCGAGCGGACCGATCCATTAAATAAACATTGGTATTTTATAGTCATAAAAATAATTAATTTTATTAGTATATTGATTTAAAGTATCTATTTACTTGTCATTAAAAAATTCGTGTAAGTTGTAGTAGCATTTGTTAATTAGGTATTGTTTTAATTTTTTTAGGAAGATTGATTCGATGTTTTCAACTTTTATGTTGTCTGGAATTTTGTTGTAAATTTTTATTGCCATGACGTTTGGGCCTGAGCTAGGGATTTTTAGTTTCGAGGTCGGTAGCACGAGGTTGTGTTTGCTCCTACTTTCAAATCTTCGTACTTGGTCAATTTTTTTTTTAAACTGGGGTTATTTGCGTACAAATTTACAAATTTCCATAATATGTATCGAGTGTAGGGTTAATATATTTAATTGTATGAAGTGAGGCTTGCAGCTTTCCGGTTCTTTAATATTAGTGAGGATACGTATACATTTCTTCTGGCTTATAAAGAGGTTATGCGCATCGACACTATTTCCCCACAGTATAATGCCGTAGGTAAGTCTCGAGTACACATATGCGTAATATGCGCTCAAAGCTGTTTTGAGGTCTGTTGCTCGTCGTAATTCTCTTAACGCGTATGTGAAGCTCGACAGTTTACCTTTAATCTTTAATCTTTTAAGTTTACCTTTGATATTATTTGGGTATGTATGTCTTTCGTTAATATTTTCCTAATTAAAATACAAGTAGTATACTTGTAAGTTTGGGCTAGGTTCACGATTTGAGATTCTTTATAAATTTTGATGGTGGGTGTAAAATACTCATAATGATATAGCATTTTAATTAATTTATTTTGTGCTGTTTGTAGTTTTTGTAAGTTAGTTTTAGCTGCTGTTCCCCAAATTTCAATCAAATAATCTATATGAGACTTGACCATAGAATTATAAATAGTATACTTTACTTGTTTCGGGAGGCATCGCACCATGCCACGTAGCGCACCTGTAAGTGAGAGAATTAAGTCAAACTCAAAAAATGTAGAACCCTTTTTGGCTGACAGTTACATTATACTAAGTTATAATTAAGATTTTTTAAGAGCTGTGGTTTTTGTTGTAAATAAATAAATAAATAAATAAATTAAAAGCAAATCATGGCTAACCGTGTCGAAAGCTTTTTTCAGATCAATAAATATCCCTAAAGTTACCTTCTTTTGATCAATGTTGACTTTGATTGATGTGACTAAATCTGTAGTAGCTGCAAGTGTATTTGATCTTTGCCGGAAACGATATTGTTTTTCAAAAAGAAAATTGATGTTTGTTAGGTATTCACTAAGCCGATTGTGTAGAATTTTTTCAAAGATTTTTGATATTATCGGCAGTACGGATATTGGCCGGTGGTTGCCAGGGTCCATATTATTGCCTGATTTAAAAATAGGGTTGACTTTAGCTATTTTTAAAGTATCTGGAAATCGTCCTTCGTTCAGACAATTGTTGATGTATTCAGTTAAATTAGCAATGATTAGCTCTTTGACACATTTCACTACTTTTGTGCTTATCCCGTCAATTCCAGTACTTGTGTTTTTGTTCAAGTTATCTATTATTACGGCTACCTCTTTGAAAGTAGCAGGTTTTAATGATGTCAATTCACCACCATCTAGTGCTCTGTTGGTAGCTAGTGTGCACGTTAAATTATTATAATGTTGTCTCGGAACTTTACTTGCATGTTCTGCGCCTATATTGGAGAAGAAAGAGTTGAAATATTCACATATATCTTTGGGATTTGTAATGAGGCCAGTTGGACAGGCGAGCTTCGCTGGGATGGGATTATATTATAATATAAAGTTTACAACTCTATTGCACACCCCCTAGCGGTAATTTTGTAAAAATAAAAAATACGTAATTCATTATTTACTTTATAGTTTATTTAAACCGAGTTTTTAGTGAATCGAACCAAGAAATAAAATTTTCCATAAAAACTTTAGAACTCATTTGCACCCCTTACGGTGGTAGTTTAGAAAAGAGTTTTTTACTATTTGTTTTGTAGTTTATTTGCACCGAGATTTGAGTGAATGAAAACATCATACACACAAACTTTAGCATTTATAATATTATTAGGATTATGATTAAACCGAGTCAGGTCTCTCGTGTGCGGCAGGCCGTCTGGGTAGGTACCACAGCTTTGCCAGTTATTCTGCCACCAAGCAGTAGTGCGCAAGCATTACTGTGTTCCGGTTTGAAAGACATTGTGACCAGCAAAATTACTGGGCATATGAGACTTAATATATGATGTCCCGGGGTGCAGCGCTACGCAGTGATTTGAATGGTATTAAGTTTGTTTGTTATGGTCAGGCGTTGTGCTTGCCATCAGGCGAGCAGCGAAATTTTTTTTACATATTATATATTACATTATGTATTACATTATATTACATATTTGAACCGAGTTTTGAGTGAATCGAACAAAAATAAAAAATATACAAACATTATCACAGCTTTGCCAATTATTCTGTCGCCAAGCAATAGTGCGCAAGCGTTACTATGTTCCAGTTTGAAGGACATTGTAGCCAGTTAAATCACTGGGCATAATGAGACTTGACACTAGGGTGCTCGCGCCTTAAAATAGTCCTTGAGTGCGCGGGCGTCGCGCGGGTCACATGTGCCACCCACTACGATATAGTTTTTGTAACAAATCTTATGTGATACATGTGAAACAAGTAATTGTACTATAAATCAACTTTATTTCTTACTAAATTCTTAAACAAAAGTCATCAATTCGCTTTATTTATTTTAATTAAAATTTTTCTATAAAAATCGACATATTTTGTACCTATTAAATCAAACAGTTCTAAATTCTTAGGAACACAGTTATTTGGCAAAATAATCATCTTTTCACTTCAGTAGCTCAAACATGTAGGTTTTGCTGCCTGAAATCAGTGAGCCTAATGCGATTTTGCTCACGGAGTGAGACAAAGTAACTTTTTAATTTTTGTTTTCTGAAAGCCGCGAATATCTTATTCAGCCGTGGGTTAATCATGCAATTCGAAACATTCACACTCTATCTCTTTCCCGCCATTAGAAACGGAGAGAGACAAAGACCAGCCCTTTCGAAGTTGCGACTGTTCCGATTTTGAATTCGACCTCAAAGACAACACGTTCGGAATTACGTACTAACTAAAGAAATTTTGCAAAAAGATAATTATGTCTTTTAATGTAATTTATTGAATTTTTAACTTATTGTTGTATTTAAACGAACTCTCAGCTCAACTCAAACAGCACTCGCAGCAAAAAACGACTTTGCTCTCTTGTTGCACAAATAACTATTCTATATAGTTCACGAACCGTTCGTTCCTATTATATAGCATTTCCATTGCAGTTGGGGCACACTATAATTTGGTGATCTGGACAAACACGCCTAATTACACTTTCCACTTTGTTTGCGAGTACTTCGGTCTCTTGCTCTACTGCAGAAGTCACATCGTCCTTTTCCACCCCGTATAGGCATATTTTGCGCTTGTGGGTATTCTGGCAGTCCGAGAAGAAGCTAGGCCTACAATTTAATAGACCTGGGTATATTTTCTTCTATTATAGACACATCGTGTAACGTCGACGCCATTATAACCTATAACAATACATAAGTTTGTTCTTTTACTTCGTAAGACACGTAAATTTATAAGTATTTGGTCGAAAGCTATAAATTTGTTGTAAAACAAATGAAACAACAAAGTAACAAATAACTTACATGAAAATATGCTTCAGTTCCACTCGCGATAGTATGGCTTCAAAAACTTCCTTAAGTGGTCGCGCGGGTGACGTGCGTCACCCACTTTATAGGTGCACTGTAATGCACTTCAGTGGTTTAATTTTGCGGTAGGCCGTGAGTAGGTCGTCCCTGACATAACGAGAGGCACATGTCACTATGATGTTCTTTGGTGAACGATTATTGGAGTCAGCATGTGGTACCCGATGTACAGCTACTATCTGATGTGATGGTAAGTTGTATTTAATGACCTGAGATATGTTTGCCACTAATGAGTGGAGGTTTTCATCACGCTTCTCGGGTACATTCATTATTTCCAGGTCGATTTGTCTGGAACGCTGTTCCATGTCTGCCATTTTTTGTCAGTGACATGCTGTTGCAAAGTGAGTGTGTTTATTTGAATCTGCAAACTCTCGTTCTCATGTTTTAGCGTTTCTATTACCTGCGACTTGTCCGTGAGCACCTTGTTCATGTCCTCGTATTGAGTGGACATATACTGCATGCTAGATTTAATGTCGTCGACTACTTTGTGTATAGCTTTGTTTTCTAGTGTTATCTGCTCTTGAACGTGAGATAAAATGGTGGTAGTCGTCTCCTTTAACTTTAAGTCCGAGTATTTCTTTAGCTCAATACCTGAGTCACTAAATTCACCAATGTTCGAGGACGAGTCGGTCTGGGTTTGTGTAATGGGTGTGTTTGTGTTGTCGCCGCGTTTCTCAACTCCCTTGCAATCGGGACACTTCCATGAAGACTTGGTTTGCTTCGATTCCTTGTTGAAGTTATCGGTTGATATTCCAAGACACTGATAGTGATAATGCCCGCGCCGTACAAATCTTCAAATCATTGGTCTTCGTATTTTTATTGCAGGCTTTGCACTTGTTATTGGGTGACATTTTTAGTGTTGCCAGCTCAGCTAACCAATTCGATCGGTAGATTGGCAGATTTATGTAGTCGGTCGGATATTCCTCAAAAAAATGCAGGTAGGCGTCTAGTCAGCACCTAAATCGCACTACAGGTTTTGACCCTTTTTCACTGATTGAGCTATAATTAAGGTCAATCCAAACACTAATCGGTTGAAATGCACTATCACCAATGTGACAAATGTATATTTACATTCCGGAGGCTAATATAAACCACTTTTTTTACTTAAGTACGAGTGAAAAATAATGCGTCTTCTCCTGACAATGACCACAGATTATATCCTGTTTATCTTTATCATATCATCCCTCTGTGACAATGAGCAATAAACATCATATGCATGTTATGGCTGTAAGTTTTCCGAAAATAAATAAATAAATAAAAGGGTTTACATTTTTTGGGTTTGACTTAATTAAACATTTTCTACTGTTAAAGCGTGTGTGTGCAAGTGTGAGGGTGTGTGTGTGTGGTGAGTGAGTGTATAATTAGTGTTTTGGATGTGTGCATACCTGGGCCCCGATCGAAGCAAGGAGTCGCCAAGTTGTCATAGTGAATTGGGGCCCTGGGGATGCAAGCTTCCTAAGAGTCTACTTAGTACCAAACCAGGAGAGACGCTAGGTGTGTGTGGTGCATGTGTATGTGTGGAAATGTAGGGTTAAGTTACTTTTTAAATTTTATACTATATATTGACCGATTGCATCATTGATTATTTGGAAAATTTCGCGCTTGCAGCTTTCCTTACTCTCATAAAAAGCTACATAGGGACAGTAGACGCTAGGGGACAGACTGTTGCTGCTTATTGTCACTTAGAGGGAGGGTTCTCAATGGTGATGTTCTGGAGCAGATATGCTCGTCGTCCCAGCCGGGTGTGGCGCCGGCCGCCGGCGCACCGCGCGGGACCACTTGCGATGCGCGTCTGACGCGCGCACTCCGCTCTCTTAATATGATCGCAATTGAAACAGTAATAAAAGTAAAAGTATACACCTTAAAAAAAATAAAGAAACATTTTTGTATTATAATTTTATGAACCGAACAAATACCTAGCTCTGCACAAATAGAGCGCATGTCCGCTCCCCGCCGCCGCTGTTCACTCGCGTGCTACATCAATGCTCTACGAGTCGCGTGTGTGGCAAAAGGCGCGCCTACATACGCCTACATGCGCTGCCAGAAACGAGCTTATAAATCGCTGGTCTGAAACCGCCCTTACAGAGGTACTGGAGATACTGTGCCGGCACGCGGCGCTGTTTCGCGAGCGGTACGCGGCTGACGCGTCGCTGCGCCGCGCGCTGTGGGCCGCGGCCGCGGGCGCCGCCGCCGCGCTGCCGCCGGCCGCCGCGCGCCGCGCCGCCGCCGCCGCGCGCGCCGTCTACGACGCGCTGCTCGTCGATGTCGACGAGGGTCGCCTGCAGGTACTGCCCGCCGCCCCTCCGCCCCCCGCCGCCTGTAGACCCCCGCAGGCCCTTGTGAAAGTTACGATCGAGCCCACCACTTTTTGATCCAATCGTTTTTATGGCACACAGAATATATTAGAAACGGAGGTTTATCCGCGTATCGGCGACCGCGTCGCGCTCATCAAGTACACGGCTCTGCGCATCGCGTGGGGCGCGCGCGCGCGGCACGACGCGCGGCGCGCGCTGGACGCCGTGGACGCGCTCGCGGTGGAGTTCGAGCTGCGCGCCGCCGCCGCCGGCGGACTCGTGCCGGAGCACCTCGCCGAGGCGGTAAGCCGCGAGCGCGCCGCGCCCGCGCCGCGCCCGCTCGCCCGCCTCCAGCTCGCGCCCGTCCGCAGGTGGCGTGGTGCGTGGAGAGCCGCTCGCCGCACGCCGACGCGCTGCTGCAGACCGGCGTGCTGCTCCGCGCGCGGCTGCCGGCGCGCGCGCGCGCCGCGCTCGTGGCCGGCCTGCGCGCCGCGCCCGTCGCCGACGACGACGTGAGTACGCGAGCCTCTAAGAATCCGCCCCCGCGACCCTAAATGCAACGTATCGTGTGTCGTTTCAGCCGGGTCTCTCCTTCCTGATATCGGAGAGCTGCCGGGCGGGCGCGCTCGACGAGTGCCTGCCGCTGTGGCTGGAGCTGTTCGAGGACGAGGAGGCATCGCGCGGCGTGCGCGCGCGCTTCGTGCGGCGCGTGGCGCGCGCCCTGCGCGCCTTCGCGGCGGCGCCCGCACCCGCGGCCGCGGCCGCCGCCTCAGCGCAGCTGGACGCGGCGCTGGAGGCGCTGCTGCGGCTGGCGGCGCGCGCGTGCGGCGCGCTGGCGGGCGGCGCCCTGCGCGCGCTGGCGGCGCCGCTGCTGGGCGCGCTGCGCCGCGCCGCCGCGCCGCCCGCGCCCGCGATGGCGCTGCTGCCGCTGCTGGGCGACGACGACGACGCCGCCGCGTGCTACGAGGTACGCGATGCCGTCCACCTTCGAACGTCGTATTCCAGATGGTATACAGGGAAAACTCTAACAAGGTGTTTTGGAAACAAAAAATACTCCCACCTGTTGGGTGACGTGTACGTATCTATTGAGATGGGAGTTAACCTTTTTCTCAACGAGCAAGATCAATGTTGCAATTAATTAGTTGCTCTGTAATAACGCGAACCCATATTTATATGAAGCATTAACAAATGCCAAGCGAAAATTCCAACGAGGTTTACATGTTATATTATTTATTTATTTTATTTATTTATTTATTTACAACAAAAACCACAGCTCTTAGAAAAAGAATCTTAATCATAACTTAGTATAATGTAACTGACAGCCAAAAAGGGTTTTACATTTTTTGAGTTTGTGAGCGTATGTGTGTGTGTATATATGAGGCTGTGTGTGTGAGAGAGAGAGGGTGTGTGTGTGGTGTGTGTGAGTGTGTGTAAGTGTATAATTAGTGTTTTTATTTTTTTTATGAGTCTTAGCACAAACCTGAATGTGCAAGCTTCCTAAGTGTCTAGTACTATACCAAGATATACACTAAGTGAATATTGTGCATGTATATGTGTGTAAATGTAAGGTTAAGTTCGTTCCAAATTTTAGACACTAGCAATTTCGTCATTGATTATTTTGGAAACTTCGCGCTTGAAGCTTTCCTTACTCTCATAGAAAATGTCCGTCCCATCAAATTTTTTATTGTATGTCCTGTGCAATCGGCTGACTATAGAATTTTGAGCATAATTCGTACCTGTGCTCGTAACAGCAAACAGTTTAGTATGTCTAGTTCGTGTATTAGGGACATAATTCGTACCTGTGCTCGTAACAGCAAACAGTTTAGTATGTCTAGTTCGTGTATTAGGGACATAATTCGTACCTGTGCTCGTAACAGCAAACAGTTTAGTATGTCTAGTTCGTGTATTAGGGACATAATTCGTACCTGTGCTCGTAACAGCAAACAGTTTAGTATGTCTAGTTCGTGTATTAGGGACATAATTCGTACCTGTGCTCGTAACAGCAAACAGTTTAGTATGTCTAGTTCGTGTATTAGGGACATAATTCGTACCTGTGCTCGTAACAGCAAACAGTTTAGTATGTCTAGTTCGTGTATTAGGGACATAATTCGTACCTGTGCTCGTAACAGCAAACAGTTTAGTATGTCTAGTTCGTGTATTAGTGACATAATTCGTACCTGTGCTCGTAACAGCAAACAGTTTAGTATGTCTAGTTCGTGTATTAGGGACATAATTCGTACCTGTGCTCGTAACAGCAAACAGTTTAGTTTAGTCTATAGTAATAGTTATTAGACCATTACTTTAGTTTGGTGTCTTTGATTGTCATATGTGTTATTGTTTTTTTTTGTATTAAATCTGTTGGAAAACCGGTCGCATCTCCATTTGAGGCAGCCTCGGGTCGAGCGGCCGCCTCGATGCGAGGTAGCGCGAGTGATAGAGACCGCACCGCGAGTGGAGGCTTGCCGCGAGTGGAGGCATGCCGCGAGTCGAGACTTGCCGCGAGTCGAGGCTTGCCGCGAGTCGAGGCTTGCCGCGACTCGAACCCACCGAGGCGACCGTGCATTCGGTGTCGGTAAACTTACTTACGGGTAGATTAGTCCCTATTTAGAGAACAAATAACATTTCTGTTTAATGAAAACACACATTCCTTTTTATTATTTTACAATGACATCTCAGGCAAGACAGCTCTACATAAATCAAACTTATTTCTTTTTTTAATGGACACATATTGTTACAAAAGTATGCATCAAGTCAACTGAAGAGGTTGCATGCTTTAACACCTTCTCTCAATATATAGTCCAGAAAATTCCATAAGTTTGCGAAGCCTTGGTCTGGGCAACGGCTTTGTGAGAAGATCCGCTAACTGTAGCTCGCTGGTGACCTTCTTCACTAGCAGCTCTCCATTAGTCACTAACTCTCTTACAAAGAAGTGACGTATGCGGATGTGTTTGGTGCGTCGGTGAAACTCGGGATTCTCAGCTAACTTTATCGCTGCTTCGTTATCAATTTGTAACGTAGGAAGGCCTTTGAGTTGCACGAGACTTCCTATGAGCCGAGTTAACCATACACATTCTCTCGCAGCTTCACTGGCAGCAACCACTTCTGCTTCCGTGGTCGAAATTGCGACACTTTGCTGCCTCTGACTCATCCAGGAGACTGGTCCACCAGCATATAGGCAAAGTACTCCAGAAGTTGATCTTCCAGTTCCAATATCACCTGCGTGGTCGGCATCACAGTATGACTCTATAATTCCTTTTTTATAGTTCTTTTTATACATAATGCCGAGGTCAGGTGTGTACTGTAGGTATCTCATGATACGTTTTACTCTGACACAATCTGCTTGAGTCGGTTTCTCCAGACTCCTTGACACCACGCTGACCGCGTATGCAATGTCAGGTCTTGTTCCAACCATTAAATAGGCAAGTGCCCCAACTACTTGCCGGTAGTTCTTCAGAATGAAGTCATCATCTTCATTTTGTGGCACTATCTCTTCCTTAGTTATTGGCGTAGTCACAGGTTTACAGTCCTGCATTCCAAATCTGTTCAAGACTTTTTTGACATAAGATGTTTGATGTATTACCACATCATGACCTTCTCTGGTTGAAATCTCAATTCCTAGGAAATACGAAGCTGGCTTGGTTGTTATTTTAAACCTTTCTTTCAGCTCTTCAAGAAACTCATTAATGAGTTCTTGATCTGTTCCAGCTACAAGTCCATCATCAACGTAGAGAACCACAATCAGTTTCCGGTGGTCTTTCTCTCTTACAAATAGACAAGTATCAGCTTCACTAATTTTAAAGCCAACTTCCTTGAAGAAATTTAGAATTTTCTGATTCCAGCATCTAGGGGCTTGCTTTAACCCATACAGACTTTTCTTCAATAAGCATACCCTTCCAGAACCATCGTCGTAGCCTTCGGGTTGCTTTAAGAAAATTTCTTCTTCAGAGAGTGTTCCATACAAAAATGCTGTCGATACATCAAACTGACATATTTTCATACCTTCGCTAGCTGCGATGCTAATTACAGTTCGCACTGTGGTCATTTTCGCAACAGGGCTAAAAGTTTGATCAAAATCCTCCCCTTTCTTCTGGCGAAAACCCTTAGCTACAAGCCTTGCCTTGTATTTGTCAACTGAACCATCAGCATTCAGCTTCACACGAAAAACCCATTTGCATGGAATAGCTTTCCTATTTTTTGGCAATTTTTCAAGAACCCATGTTTCGTTCTCCTTTAGAGAGTTCATCTCGCTATCCATTGCTTTCGTCCAAAGCTCTCTTTCTTCACAGGATACTGCGTCTTTGTAACATGTCGGTTCGACAAATCCCTTTGCGACCATGACATAATCATTGAACCTGGCTGGACGTTTGATTAAAGACCGATCTCTCAGTATACGATCACTCTGCGCGTTTATTAGTTGCTCAAGATTATCTTCATCTTCTTCAACATCGTCATTTCCAATCAACTGCTCAAAATCATCATCAACAACATCGTCATTTCCATCAACATTCTCTCCCCTTGGTTCAATTGATTCTTCATGAGTCGACACCGCATCATCAAAATTGTCTTCTTCGATAACAGGGGTATGACTATCCATTTGACAGTCCATTTCGTTATCAATCGTTACGACTTCATTGTTGATCGAAGCGGGGGGTGTCACTTCCTCGTTATATTCCCTTCGTACCTGAAGAGGAATTTCCACTTCTGTGACTCCATCGACTGCCTCTTGGAATTTGGTTTCCAATGGCTTTTCGTCAAAAGTGATGTCTCTTGACCTGACTATGTGGTTTGAATCCTTGTTCCAAAGTCTATAACCGTCATCATTATCGTATCCAACCAGTACGCATCTCTTAGCTTTCTTTTGCAGTTTCTTCCTATTCTGCTTAGGAACATGCACATAGCACTCAGAGCCGATAATTCTCAGGTGCTTAATCCGTGGTTTCTTCCCAAACCAAAGCTCAAACGGCGTCTTGTGTTCCACGCAAGTTGGTCCTGTTCGGTTCAATACATAAACAGCTGTCTGTACCAACTCCGCCCACAAATGTTGAGGCAACTCTTCATGTGCATGCATCATTGCTCTAGCTGATTCTACGATTGTACGGTTTTCTCTTTCGCTACACCCATTTTGTTCGGGCGTATACGGCATAACAAGTCTTTGATGTATTCCGTATTTCGATATCTCTGTCCGAACTGATTCATTATCGAACTCTCCACCGTTATCGCTAAGGAACTCCTTTATCGTGTGTCCTGCTACTCTAGCTTCAGCCAGCATTTGCTTCAGCTTTTCAGGTACTTCTGATTTTGTTTTCATAAAGTAGACATAACGAAAGCGGGTGTATTCATCTTTGAACAATACGAAATACCGGAACTTTGAGACTGAAGACGGGAAAGGACCGCAAACATCCGAATGTATGCGTTCTCCAGGCATTTGAGCTTTTTCTCTAGTACCAAACTTCTGTCTGTGTGCCTTTCCGAAAAATACATCCTTCGCACAGTATGCCATTATCCTTTGCCTTTATGTTCAGCTCTCGCTCTATAAGAGCTTTCACATGCCTTTTATCCTGGTGGCCCATGCGTTCATGGTAAAGCTGCAAGGTATCTACTGCATTTACTGATGCAGCTACCTTTGGTTCCACTGCTACACAGTTCAGCTTATATAGCCCACCATTTCTTTTCCTGGTTCCAGTCACGGCGACAATTCCATTCACCTTCATAGAGCACGTAGTTACTCTTGACTCAAACAAACTGTTTGTGTTCTTGTCCTGTGTCGCTAGCACAGAAAAAAGATTCTTGCTAATGCAAGGAACTAGCCAGACATCGCTGAGTAAAAACTCTTTTCCACCATTAGGGTTTATTTTAATTGTCCCTTTTCCTAAGGCCTCTATAACATTTCCATCAGCCGTAGTAACTGTGTGAGGTTCACTGAAAGGCTCGAAACTTTCGAATAAATCTCTCCTCATCGTAACATGATGTGTAGCTCCGTTATCTACAAACCATCCTTCACGATCTTGGCTCCATTCAGTCGTATTTATTAGTACTATCATATTTGTGCTTCCATGACTGTTCCCTCTATCTTGCTTACTATTATTTGGACAATCTTTCCTAAAGTGACCAACCTCTTTACAGATATGACATCTAAACTTGGTGACTTTTTTATTCCCTGATGTCTGTTCCTTCGTTTTCTCGATACTTTTCTTATATGTTCTTGTGAAAAGCGCTTCACTAGACGTGCCTTCTTTGCTTCCTGTCAGTGCTCTTTCATGCGCACAAAGTTGGCTGGTAATATTCTCAACAGTTCTTTCCTTTTTAGACATCAACATCCAACTTGACTTAAATGAAAAATAGTTCTCTGGCAGTGTATCTAAAATCTTGCATATTAATAGTACTTCTGGTAATTGCTTACTTTCTTCAGACTTTAATAATTCCTGATTCAGTTTATGCCATAAATTTTTCAATTTTGAAACATGAGTTGTCATGTCATGAACAGTGTCTTTTTGAAATTTAAAGAACTCCATGCAAACTTCATATAACTTGTCGTCATTGACACCGTCATAAAGTCTATGTAGTTCATCCCATACCTCCTTAGGATGTGAGAATCTTATCACCTTGTCTAGTATTTCATCTGAAATGTTATTCGTAACCAGCAGTAAGGCAGTACTTTCCAGCCTAACATACTCTGATAACTTCTTGTTATATTCCGTCAAAGCCACTGCAGACACAGCATCAGCATCACCGCCCTCAGTTACAGGCTTCTTCGGTTTATGAGTGTTCCCTTGAATAATGTCCAAAAGACCGTCCATGCCCCGCAACAGAGCAGACATGCGGTACTTCCATTGTATCCAATTGTTTCCGTCAAGCTTACTTATTTGTATTTTACTTAGCTCCATGCTTAGTTTCCACTTTCCAACAAATATTCTAGCAAAAATGAAGGTCCCATAACCACTTACGGGTAGATTAGTCCCTATTTAGAGAACAAATAACATTTCTGTTTAATGAAAACACACATTCCTTTTTATTATTTTACAATGACATCTCAGGCAAGACAGCTCTACATAAATCAAACTTATTTCTTTTTTTAATGGACACATATTGTTACAAAAGTATGCATCAAGTCAACTGAAGAGGTTGCATGCTTTAACAAACTTTAATGCTCAAAAGTGCCTCAATGTGAGGCGCGCGCTCAGCGGAGACGGTCGTGTGTGTGCTCAATACGCGTCGCAATCGACAAAGATACATTGAGTTAATTAAGTCGTACGAGACAGCCACTGAGAAGCTAGTGAGCGAATAGATCGAGCAGAGGCGAGCTGCCTCGTTGCGTGAGCCAGCTCGACTCGAGGCCGCTCAAATGGAGTCCCGGCTTAATAAGTAAACATATAAATCAGGTCAGACCACAAAGGCCTTGCAATTGAAATTGAAATCGAAAAAATAAACAAAAAGCTATAATTGAACATAGACCATTAACTAAAGAAAGATTAGGAAAACTTAAACACAGCATAGAATCAAAATTAAATGTTACTGAATTTACAAATAAAAATCCTAATGATATTTATAACTTACTATACGATTCTGTAGTTAGCAAAGAATTCAATAAAATATGTTCCAAGAAAAAACTACAAGTAAACGGAAAAGTACAATTTAGTGACTGGGCAACTAAAGATATACGGAAAAGTAGAGACATTATGTTTGATTTATATTACCAAAAATCTTTGACATCGAGTGAGTCGGTTTAGTTTTTTTCGAAAAATATTTTTTCAAAAAAAACTAAACCGGCTTCAAAACCACAAATGGCACTCAAAAGTAAAAAATAAATTAATATAATTATCTTAAGCGCTACCCACTCATATATTTGAAGTCGGTGCCAGCCAAGTCTAATAGGTAGTAGATAAATACTATGTATATAGTAAGTACTACTTGTAGGTAGTATTTATCTACTACCTTTTAGACTTGGCTGGCACCGACTATGAGACTGACTACATATATATGAGTGGGTAGCGCTTATGATAATTATATTAATTTATTTTTTACTTTTGAGTGCCATTTGTGGTTTTGAAGTCGGTTTAGTTTTTTTTGAAAAATAATTTATTTTAACCTTTTTAGTGAAAAACAAGTTTTAATTAAATTAATTCAAAAAGATTTCAAAGACAAGCTTTTATGATCTAGAAGCCACATCATGACGTAGTTTAAAACGGGCTATCACAATTAAATGCATGTACAAAAAAAATTCAAGTCTGTCCTATTCTCTGTTGAGGAGTTCCCTCGCCGGAAGTCAATCCTGGGTGTATCTGCCATGTCATGATGGAATTTAGAACAGGCTATTATGGTTAAATCCATTTACGAAATGTTGTGTCTGTACTATTCACCGTTGAGGAGTTCCCTCACCGGATGTCAACCCTGGGTGAAGCAGGTGAAGCAGTCGAATACAAACCTCCACCTTTAGAAAGTTGGTTACGAAAAAAACAAGAACCGACTTGAAGATTAAACTTATATTTTTTTGTTTTTGCTATTTTTTTCAAAAACTACTGAATGAATTTCGATAAAATTTATATGGGACCACCTTTGAAGTATTACCTAGCAATCAAAAAAAGAATCATCGAAATTAATGCATAACTGGGGGAGTAATCGCGTAACAAACACAAAAAAAAAAAAAAAAAAAAAATACCGTCGAATTGTAAACCTCCTCCTTTTTGAAGTCGGTTAAAAATATGCCCCTCAGTTTCTTGCCGTATCTTCTGAGTAGTGGTTTTTTTCCGATACGGTGGTAGAGTCATTGTAATAATTGACGTTTATAAGTGCGTCTGTGACTACAAAATTGAAATAAAAAATTTTTGAATTTGAATTGAATTGAAATCACTTGCCATTCGACCAAAATACTAGCGTAGTCTGAACTGGGCGCGAGCGTCTCAACAGATACCATGTGAACTCGCAGCTGCTGGACATAGAGCGCATGCCGGACGAAGAGTCGCTGTGCGCGTGCGCGCTGGCGCTGCTGCACGCGCCCGCCGCCGCGCCGCGCGCGCTGCTGCTCGCCGCGCAGGTACGTAGCGCGTGCCGGACGACGAGTCGCTGCTGCTGCTGCACGCGCCTGACTCGCGCTCTGTCCGCACAGGTGGTGGTGTCGCGCGGCGACGCGGAGCCCGCCAGCCTGCGCGCGGCGCTGCGTCGGCTCGCCCGCCTGCTGGAGCGCGCCCCGCCGCCGCCGCCCGCCGACGCCGCCCTGCTCTCCGACGTGAGTGACCCCGCGCCCCGCACACCGCGCGCCCCGCGCCCCGCAAACCGCGCGCCCCGCGCCCCGCACCTCGCACGCCGCTCGACGGCCGCGAAGTTTGACGGACTGAAGTTTATTTTTAATTTCAGGTAATGCGTCAGATAGAGAAGCTGCGCTCGCGGCGAGACCTGGTCGGCAAGGAGGCGAGACTCTTGCACAGAGAGGTCATCATATTTTTAGGTAAGATAGTTCTTCCTGTAAGACGAGTACATGGAAAACAAACAGTATCCAATCCGACAGCAATACAAGTGAAATCATCGTATTCATTGACAATTGTTATGTCACCCTAAACGCTGACTGAAGGGGTCTTCCCCAACGTATGGAAAACTGCGAATATAATACCAATACATAAAAGCGGCTCTACCAAAAATGTTGAAAACTATCGACCCATATCAATCCTACCTGCCCTGTCGAAGGTATTTGAGCGTCTAGTTTATAATGAAATATATCCTGCCCTACATCATAACATTATACCCCAACAACTTGGTTTCGTGCAACGTAGATCCACAGTTTACATATCGTCGCCTTAGAGTGCTGACTTGCTAACTCCATGCAGTGTGTTTTGTGAGGAGACAAAAAAAACTGAATTTCTATTTTATAACTCACATGATGTAAAAACCTAAGATCCCGTTGGTAGATATATTTGTTAGCTTTATTAATTAATAGAAAATAACACTTGACGATCAACTGGATTCGAATTATGACACAAAAATGGAGTTAGAAAATTTGATTTTCAGAAAACAAGTTTATTTTTACTTATATGTGGGAGTTAGCATATTATCATTTTAAATAATAGTCTTAAAAGAAATACTTTATTAAAATTAGAATAATAGGTACACAGTTATAACAAATAATGAGTATAACAAATAATTATTAATATTCTCTGTGTGGCAAATTATCGTAAAACTGTCTAAAATCAGACGGGAGCGTTTGTTTTATAGCCTGCAAGTCTTCATACTTGCGAGCGCTGATTGCAATCCTGCCTTGGTGCAATGATTCCAGTTGCGTCCAGGTCTTCGGTTGTACACAATTTTTCCTTTGGGGTAATAACGCCCAAGAGTCTCCAAAACGAAGCTTATAATAAATAATTCCTGATGGCGAATATTTGAGCGCACGTATATCAGATACCTTTGGGTCTCCAACAGATCGCCCAGGACGAATATTTTTGTAACAAGCCAAGTTATCAAATTTTTTGAAAAATGTGTGTTCTAAATAAGTCACATCAAATGGTTTTTTTCGGGCACCTTGGATGATTTGAACATAGTCTGCCGGAACGTTAATATTTTTGGTACGCAATTTACGTTCTATTAGAGAGTGCATACTGTCCACCTCCATTTGTGTATGCCCCACTTCTAGGAACTTTTGTTCTATGGTTATATTATTTGTTATTGCAATGTTAAGGAGAGCGTTGGACAGTGTCGCATTGCGGTTTTGGTATCCACATCCATCTGAGTAAATAATCAATTGCATATTTTCCCAATTCTCAATTTGGGACAAAACTTTTTGTTCAATAAAGTATGTCCATATTGAAGCAAACTCTTCAGCACAAAGACCTCCCTCCGTCTCATTCCACAAAAAGCAATATCCTTCTTTGCTTATATTGTTGTAAAAACAAAGGTTGTGTACTTAAAGTTTAGTTTTATAATAAAGTACGCTAACATTTGATTTTGGGGCCAATAAAACGGCTTGCATATCCACTGTAAATACCAGACTGTGTTCTTCCTTGTCTTTTCTTTTCTCTTCTCTAGCTTCTTCTTTTTTCAGTATATGTAATTGGTACTCGCTTTCTTCTAACGTGCCCATTTTATATGCTGTGCATTTTTCACATTCATCTTTCTTTGGTTTAAATAATGAAATATTTTCCGCTGACAGAGCATCAAAGAAGACAGTAGAAGACAAAGGTTGAGTGCTATGTGTCGTGCACCAGTTCGACACGTAAAATTTGTACAAAGCTGATTTAGTGGACCAGTCCGGTTGAAGATATTTTCTTGATGTCGAAGCGCGGCAGTAGTGAGATTCCATTAATGGTAAAGAATTTATAAAATCTTGTAAAGATTGTTGTCTGTCTTCATATGGGTTGGCTCTTTCTTTAACAACTCTGAGTTGCCCAGGAGTGGAATCTTGCTTCATTTTCTCTTTCTATGCCAATACAGTCATCCTACCAATGCATAATGTGTTTAAATACATGGTTTTACATACCCTGACGTTTTCTTCATCTACTTTCAAATAGTATCGAAGCGATTGTGATCTTCGAGACGTTTCAGAGTCTTTTCTATGTCTCATTCGTTTTATAGGCAGCGATTTCACTGTGTGATCAACGTAAACTTTCTTTTCTCCCCAATCCAAGTTTCTCCAAAACATCCTCCAAATGTCTTTCCTCTTGTCTTCTGTAATAGTATCACATTTAATTACACTATTTTTTTTCTCACATTTGCATCTATCTTTTATATATTTCGGTTCTTTAACAGTTTCGTACACCCATTTTGAGTCTTTTTTAACTTTCCCATAATATTTATGTCCTCGCTCGCGCAGTTTTTTATTTTTTTCAGCAAACCAGTTGCTTTTATCGACTAGAGAACGTCTCTTTCTAGTTTTAGCCTTTTTCGGCAGCTCAATGTCTGATTCGTCGGAGCTGGATGAGTACGGAACTAATGTTGCTGGATTATTATTTGAGTTTTTACTAGTATCAGATATATTACTCGAAATGTTCACTCCTTCGTTAAGTAGTTCGTTGGAAACAGGGTCTAAAAAGGTTAAGCTGGCTGCGTCTAATACTTCTATTTGTACATTATCTACTATAGAGTAATTTTCTATATTATTCAGGGGCACGTTTACCAAAGGTTCACAATAGACTTCCGGAATAGTACTTTCATTAGAAGTGTTCTCTTTAATTTGTGTCTGTTCAGGTATGGACGAGCTTATTTCTACATTGTCAATAGCTAGATTGACTAACTGTGCACTTCTAGAAAATCTTCGCATCTGAAAGCAAAATAAAACCAAGGCATTGCAAAGCACCCAAAACCAAGCGAATTGATTTGATTCATTCATTCTTCAAAATTCTTTAGGAAGTCAATATTAGTAGGTATTACTAGGTATTATTTTTGGGTTATAAAACAAAACATGATCAAAAGTGCTATTTACGTAAAGAGCCATGCTATATATTTCCGAACAATAATAACATCCAACTCCTTTAACAAGACATACCAATAAGAAATAAAATGTGCTAACTCCCGTGCCAAACATGTGCTCATTAAATATTGTGTTTTAACTTGTTATAACGATAAAAACTACCAAAGAAACATGAAAATAATATAAAACAATACTCACCATTAATAAATTACGCCAGACATGAACGAAAAACTATAGTTTTGTTCTTAAAAGGGTTAGTTATACCCGCCGCGTGCGTCCAAGTTGCTCACTTGCCAACAAAATGGCACCGAATGATTGAGTTAGCAAGTTTTACGCGGGTAAATTTGAAATTCGTGGAGTTGACAGATATTATTGAGGCTCAAAAAGTGGCATTGTCGTGTGTTAAACGCAGTTAGAATGTTTGACGATTATGTAGTATTTGGCGTGCTCTATCTGTTCATACCAAATACTTAGTTTCGACCAAGTATGGAGTTAGAAGATCAGCACTCTTAGACGACGATATATTATTGAAGGCTTTGATCTAAATAAACAAATAGACAGGGACAGAACAAAATCTTGCTACAAAAGATTGCATACAACGGCATACACGGAAACCTGTGGAGGTGGTTCAAATCTTATATAAGTAACAGGACACAGAAAGTAGTCCTGAACTTGAGTCGGGTTTGAGTCCTACTCAGTACATATCAGTTCTGGTGTTCCACAGGGCTCAATTTTGGGTCCCTTATTGTTTAATTTATTCATAAACGACATCCATACTTGTTTTAGCTACTGCAACTTTCAGCTCTATGCGGACGATCTGAAGGTCTATAGAATAATCAACTCCGTTGATGATTCTACAGACTTTCAAAGCGATCTCGATAGGCTGTCTGAATACTGTATTCGCAACAAATTAGCACTAAGTATCAATAAATGTAAGACTATACCTTTACTAAAAAACAAAAACGTATCCACTTTGACTACAAACTTTGTAATAGTATCCTGGAAAGGAGGGACACCATTAGGGACCTGGGTGTTACCCTGGATTGCAAGCTACGTCTGGATATACATGTCACCAATATCACTAGCCAGGCATATAAGTTATAATTATGGATTCGTCATACGTTATCCAAAGACTTCACTAAGCATACTACCTATCTTCATCTATACCTACCTATCTTCTCTATCTATTTTCTCTCTAGATCTATGTGCTCCATCTTAGGCCACATCATCGCTTCATATCAAACAGATCTATTAGGAATAAAAAAAAGTAGGACACTAATTAGATCTCAACTTGAGTACGCCGTGTGTATATGGAATCCTCTTTATAAAAAGTACTCTGAAAGTATTGAACTCGTTCAAAAGAAGTTTTTACGCACTATGCAATAAAAATGTTTTGAAAGCGGCTCCCGTACTCTCAACTGTTAGACAAGTATAACTAACTTAGTTCCAGACGTAATTTGCTCGAAGCAATGATCTTACACGGCCTTTGTAACAACAAATTTGATTGTATTGACGTAGTAAACAAACTGTGTTACAGCGTGCCCCGTGGGCCGCAGAGGTCAGCGCGACCGCACCGCCTCTTTGTGCTCGGCACCTGCCGCACCGACGGCGACGCCGGGGTGCGCTCACCTCTGCGACGACTGCTCCATGCATACAATGAACAATTTAACTCAATGGATACATTTGCCCTTTCTGCTTTCTCTTATAGAAGGCAAGTCGTTGAGGAATTGTCCGGCGACTCAAGATAAACTAACTTATTCTGTTTAGCTCTATCGCGATACCCATAGATAATTTTAAGTATTAAAAATTACTAAGAAACCAAATGTTAACTTGAAATTAAGCACATTGTGTGACGGAGTATGTCTTCACTCCTGATGACTGTTATGTTGTAATTAATATTATTAACTCACTTACGGAGCCGAAACGTGGCCACTCACAATGCAAAATATCCATAAGATAAAAGTAGCTCAGAGAGCTATGGAGCGCGCTATGCTTGGAAACAGGTTGGCGGACCGCGTACCAAATGTCGAAATTCGACGCAGAACCTAAGTCGAGAATGTCGGTACGCGAATCGCCAAGCTTAAGTGGAGATGGGCGGGACATGTGGCTAGGCGGGGCGACGACGGTAGGTGGACCAGCGCAGTGACCGAGTGTTGGCCAACAGAAGGTTACCGATCTAGGGGCAGACCATCAGCCAGATGGATCGACGACGTGGCCAGGGTTGTTGGGAAGATGTGGTTAAGAAAGGCGCAAGACTGGAAGGGGTGGCGTGATGGCGAGGAGGCCTATACTCAACAGTGGGATAAAAAGGGCTGAAAAAGAAGAAGAAGAAGAAGATAGATAACTAGCAGTTAACGATGTGGGTTACTCTTACACCACTATGCATGCTAATATAGTTATAGTTAAGTTTCTTAGAAGTAACTGTTTGTTGACCCACATAAATAAATAAATAAACGAGTTTTTTAACGATCAAAGCTAGTTATGGAACGTGTTGAATCCATAATTGCTATATTGATTTTCTTAAGTCATGGTTTGTTTATTACGGGGACACGTTTTCAGAAACGTCTATTCTATTCTGTATGTCTGTAATTACTAAATGTAACGTGCGGACTCTAAAATTGTTGACATGATTACTTGCAGACGATTAACTTCGTCTAATGTTTTGATAGACGCAAAAATGTTCATATCGTCTGCAAAGCAAAGTAGACGCGAGTTTAGAAAACAAGATGAAACACGGAGACTGGTCGTATCACAAGGCGAGGGATTCTGAATGTAAGTTAATAGTTTATAATCAACAAGTCTCTAGTCCAAAATGTGTAGCCAACGCCTTTGAAAATTTCTTTTCTAACATACCGTTAGATGTCACAAAATCGCTTGATTCTAGTCCTAATGTAGCAGAGGCTCTCCTGAAAGATAATTTCCCATTAGACTTACCAGATTTTTAATTCAGACAACGGTAAAGCTACGGAAGATTTATGGGGCCTCTCCGTTAAAATGTTAGAGTCAATAATAGAAATCATCGCACCACATCTCATGGCTATATTTAATTAGTGCATTGATAGTATGGTACAGGTTCATTTCCCGATTTGATGAAAAAAAGTAAAGTTACTCTCATCTTCAAGTCAGGTAACAAAACTGACCCCTCAAGTTATAGACTAGTTTCTGTGCTTCCGGCAGGGCCGGTAAGATATTTGAAAAAATCATACTACGGCAACTATTGTCTCACTTGGCACTTGTTGGGCGGGCAGTTTTCCACAATTAGGCCGTTAGTCGGCCCTTTTTGCGTGATGGGGTGGCGGCAGCTAGTCCAGCCACCCGATGTCATTCAGAAAGGCCAGCAGCTCTCCGATTTCGGCGCAGGCTTCTCTGAACGACCCCGGCGCGCCCAGGAACTCTGCTCGCTGGGTCGCCACGCTGCTGCACTCCAGGAGCACATGCGGCGCTGTTTCGTCTGCCTCCAGGCAACCTCTGCACAGGGGGCTGTCAGTAACACCTAATGTAAACAGGTGTTTGTTTAGTGAGCAATGGCCGGTGACGATTCCGATAATTTTTCGGAGTTTGTCCCGGTTGAGATTGCGGAGTTTCCTGGAGTATCTCGGGTTTAAAACCGGGAAGCCCTCCTTGGATTGTCTACATTCTTTAATATTTACCCAGTAGTCTTGATGTAATTTGTTTGTTTGTTGTCGGATCCATGAGCGGATTTGGCTAAATGGGATCGGGATCACAGGTTCGGGACCCACAAAGGTGGAGGCCGAACCTCTTCTCGCTAATTCATCCGCCGCATCGTTACCTCTGGATCCACTGTGGCCTTTGATCCATTGAAGAGTAATGTGATTGCGTTTACTTACCTCCTTCAGCAGGTCATGGCACTGTAGGGTTAGCCCTGAAGAGTGGTCGAATCTCTGGAGAGCTTGTAGTACTGCAGTACTGTCTGAGAGTATCCTGATGTTAGAATCGGTTACCTTTCTCTGTAGTAATGCTCTTGCGGCCTGGATGATATCTACACATTCCGCCTGAAAGATGGAGTTCTGTTCACCCAGGATTGTTGTTATGTGGATGTTGAGGTCGTCCGAGAATGTTCCTGCTCCTGATCCTGTATTCATTTTTGAGCCATCAGTGTAAATTCTGACTTCATGGATTCCTGAACTGTCACTGGGCTCTGCATGTAGTCGGATTTCATAGTTTTTGGTAAAAACATATGTCTTAGGTATCCTGTCATATAATGATAATATCATTGGGTTGTTGCCTGAAAATTTTTCTGTTATGGTTGTGTGAGTGGCTTGTTTGCTTTCCTCCCAGAGTTTCATTGCTTTTAGTCTGAAAGCGGCGGCTGCAGCTTCTTGCTGTATGAATAGATGTAGAGGTGTAATTCCTAGTAGAGCCTCTATAGCCGCAGTGGGAGTAGTTTTCATGCAGCCTGTTATGGCTACGCATGCAAGTCTTTGGAACTTTTGTAATTTGCCTATAGTGGTGCTTTTAGTGGTTCTGGGCCACCACACTACAGAACCATATGTTAGAGAAGGTCTTATCACTGTGTTGTACAGCCACAGGGTTATCTTTGGGCTGAGACCCCATGTCTTACCTATCATACTTCTGCATTGCCAGAATGAGATGCTTGCCTTGTTTATCTTGTACTCTAAGTGTTTTGCCCAATTTTGTTTGCTGTCTAGTGTCACACCTAGGTACTTCACTTCTTCCGACAGTGTCAACTGTGTGTCGAACAGTGTTGGTAAGGTGTATCTTCCTAGGTTTCTTTTGTTTGTAAACATTATTAATTCTGTTTTGTTGGGATTGACTGTTAGGCCTTGCTTTATGCACCATTGTTCTACTATTTTGAGTGCATTGCTCATTATATCACAGGATACGCTAGAAAAGTGTCCTGTTATTAGGATTGCAAGATCGTCGGCATATCCCACTGTGTAGAACCTTTGGGCATTGAGTTTAGAGATAAGGTCGTTGACTACCAAACTCCATAGAAGCGGAGACAGGACGCCACCTTGGGGGCAGCCCCGAGACACCACTCCTCTGGTTTTGCCGTTGTTCTAAAGTCAAAGTCAAAGTCAAATATCATTTATTAAATAGGCACAAAAGTGCACTTTTAAAGGTCATAAACACATGATACAAATAAAAAATGTTAAAAATTGTAACTTATGTTAACAAGACTTTGAAAAAAAGGTAAGTATGTTTACCCATTTCTTTCCTATACTCAAATTGAAGTCTGAGTGCTGAAAAGAAATGCGAAAACTGACTCTACCAGTGCTTCGGAAATACGCCCGCTAGAGAAGATAGCACCAAGAAACTCTGCGGGGATGTCTTTTTTCAGCACAATTACGTATAAATTAGAATTAACAGAATGTAAAACAAGAAATGCGAGTGAGATGTCCGATTGTCATAGTATCAGTAACAGAAAAGTGTAAATAAAATATAAGTAGGTATGACAGTAGCAGTAGGAGTGACTAGAACAGACCAGTCCCCGCAAGCAGCACCCGTTCACGAGTATGACTTGTGGACCAGCCATTACCCCCCTCAACCATATTGGAGGGAAGGGAGTGACCCGACACACAGAGCCGCCGCAAGCAAAGACATTTGAGTGAGCATGACTGTAAAACCTAGTCACTTCCAACTCAAATACAATTTTTATAGCTTTATTTGAATGACTAACTACATTAGACATCTCTATTTGAACTGCTCTCTGGCTCAGCAGATAATTCATTCAGTCAATGTTGGGTCTACTTTGTGTCTGTTTAATGCTGTTAGTATACTGTGAAAGTTTGTTTTGTCGAATGCTCCCTCGATGTCTATGAACGCGCCCAGACATAGCATTTTGTTGTTAATGTCTTGTTCAATTTTGTTAACAACTTTGTGTAGTGCTGATTCAGTGGATTTACCCGTACTGTAAGCATGCTGTTGAGGGTTTAGCGGAACGGCTTTGAGTATTTTATCTCTCATGTACCGATCACATAGCCTTTCCAGTGTTTTCAGCAGGAAGGATGTTAGGCTTATTGGTCTGTAAGTCTTCGGTTCTGTGTAGTCACTTTTACCGGGCTTGGGGATAAACAGTACCTTAACTTCCCTCCATCTGAGGGGTATGTATCTTAAAGCTATGCAGGCTCTGTAGATGACAGTTAGCATGTCTGTTATAATCCCTGCACTCCATTGTAGTAGGCCCGGAAAGATTTTATCTAGGACTGGAGTTTTGTACGGTAAAAAAGTGCTTATCGCCCAGTGTAGTCTGTCTACTGTTACCACAGAGTTTGCTACATTCCAGTCTGCCTCTGTCGGGGGTCTAACAGAGACGTGATTGTTCCACTTGATCGTGTCCGATATTATACATCCTGGAAAATGTGTGGAGAGCAGTAGATTGTGTATTTCTGACTCTGTTTTTGTGAATGTATTATCCTGTTTTTTTAGGGACCCAATTCCCGTTGTTGGGGCAGCTGCTAGAATCTTCCTGATTCTGTTGGCCTGTGTGTTGGACTCTATGTTCGAGGTGTATTTCTTCCATGATCTACGACTGCTGGATCTTAATTTCTTTTTGTAAGTTTTTTGGGCTTCTTTGTATGCTGCCCAATCTTGCTCGTCGTAAGTATTCATGGCTCTGTTGAACAGTTTTCTTACTTTTGCTTTTTGTCTCTCTAGCTCCTTAGGCCACTTTTTCTCCTTTTTATTATTCCAGTTCGGAACTGACAAAGGGCAGGCCGTTTCGAAGCTGCTTTCGAGTGCTGATGTTAGGTTTTCTACTGCCGCTTCTAATTCGGCGTTGTTAATTATCGATAATTCAGCATTGTTTTCCCGTATCAAGCGATTCTGCAGTGTTTGCTTGAAAATCGCTTTATCAGTTTTCCTTGGGTTGCGAATTGGTGTTGGTAGTACTATGTTTGTTTGTAGTTCAAATCTGATCCATCTATGGTCTGAGCATGAGGATTCCATGGAAACCCTCCAGTTCTTAACAATATTATCTGAGTAGTTACCTGAGATCAAGGTGAGATCGATGATGGTGCGACATCTTTTTGTGACAAAAGTTGGCTCTGTACCTATGTTAGCTATAGAGAGGTTAGTAGTGAATAAAAAGTCTACCAGTTCTTCCCCTCTACTGTTGGATGTCGGCATACCCCACAGCGGGTGATGTGCGTTTGTGTCTGCAGAGAGTATAAGTCTGACTTTGTTAATTTCACAGTGTTTTACCAATTCTGTGACTTCTTTTCAATTATGACCTCCTCGGTATCCTCCCCTTTGATTACCAGGAGTCTGGCAGTAGCCAGATCCCTGGAACAGAACTGGGTAAGGGGCACTGCTGGTATTAGGTGTGGGATGTATATACACGCACGCTGTTTATGACATGTATTATCCATGATTAACTTACCATCCAGGTTGTTTAGACCACACACACGCCCTGCCCTGATCCACGGCTCCTGGACCAGGGCTATGGTCCTATTGTTGTTGTTCTCCAGCACTTTGCGTAGGTTAGCCGTAGCAGTGAGACTGTGCTGGAGGTTGGCTTGGATATTGTCTCACTTTAACGAACACAGAATATTGAACGAGAATCAGTTCGGTTTCACGAAAAGCAGATCAACAACTGATGCCGGGGTACATTTAGTTACCCATGTGCTTGAAGCTTGGGAGAGTTCACAGGATGCCATTGGAGTTTTTTGTGACCTCTCCAAGACTTTTGACTGCGTAGAGCACAGTACTCTGATTCCTAAACTCCACCACTACGGAATTAGTGGAACTGCTCTGGATCTTGTAGAGTCTACCTAATTGACAGGCAGCAAAAAGTTGGTATAAATGGCGTCACTTAATCTGGATCTTTAGTCAAAATGGGTGTACCACAGGGTTCAGTTTTAGGGCCGTTCTTGTTCTTAGTGTACGTAAATGACTTACCTTTTATGGTGAATGACCTTGCAGACATTGTACTTTTTGCGGATGGTACATTGATAATCTTTAAGTAGATAGGAAGGATAGTGAACTAGTACACGTAAATAATGTATTAGATATTGTGTCAAATTGGTTCGCTGCCAACAACTTGTTATTAAACGCGAAAAAGACGAAATGTTTAAAGTTCTCTTTGCCCAATGTTAGACATATAGAGCCAAACGTAATGCTTAATAGTGATAAACTCAACACAGACAAGGCGACGGTATTCCTAGGTATAGGCATAGACTCTAAGTTGCAGTGGGGTCCTCATATCGATGCTCTATCAGGAACACTTAGTTCTGCTGCATACGCGGTTAGTAAAATTAGGCAATTAACGGATATAGCTACGGCTCGGTTAGTTTACTTTGCATACTTCCACAGCTTAATGTCATATGGCATTTTGCTGTGGGGGTCTGCCGCGGTTACAGAAACTATTTTTATTTTACAAAAGCGGGCGGTTCGCGCTATTTATGAGTTGGGTCCTCGCGAATCATTAAGAGAAGTCTTTAAACAAATTAATGTATTAACTTTACCTTCTCTGTATATTTATAAAAATATAATGTATGTTCGTAAAAATCTGCACAAATTCAAGGTGAATAGTGACCACCACAACATAAACACTAGAAATAAGGATAGAATTGCAGTACCTAGGTTTAGACTGAGTAAAACGAATAAGTTCTTCATGGGCAATTGTGTACGTTTTTACAATAAAATTCCAAAATGTATAACGGAGTTCACAGAAAGTAGATTCAAATTGAGTGTAAAAAATATTCTAATGAAAAAAGCATACTATGCAGTTAGTAATTACATAGAAGACAAAGATGCATGGAACATTCCGCTTCTGCCAAGTAGCCAACTGGCACATAAGAAAAATAATATTGTCAAAAACAAACAAAATATTGTAACAAAAGTTCAGTTTGTTGCCGTATCTTTTGAGTAGTTCTTTTTCCGATACGGTGGTAGAGTCATTGTAATACTTGACGTTCATAAGTGCGTCTGTGACGACAAAATTGAATTAAGAACTTTTGATTTGATTATGTATGAAGAGAACCACCGATACAAGTCTCCCCGAATGCCAATGCGATGTAATTTCAGTAATAGGGTCTTGTAATGAATTCTCATGATGAGTGTGGAGTGAGGCGGGGAGGCTGTCGTCTCCGAAGCTCTTCAATTAATATGTTGATGACCTCATAGTTGGGCTCAGCAGCATGCGTGTCGGATGCAGCATTGGCGGTATTAGTGTCAATAACATTAGCTACGCGGACGACATGGTGCTTGTCAGCGCGGGGAATTTAGCACTCTGCTACCAGAGGATTTATTTGGTGTTCCTCAAACCAGGGATATAGAATGGGAAGGAGGGAGAAATGAATATGCCTGTACTCACGTGGATCCTTGTGGTCTGGTCCGTCAGGGGTAGAGGCCCAGCAGTGGGCAAGCACACATTCCGCTGCAGTGTGCACCCGCCGGTTTGGAGGTTATGTTATCCACGCGGCACTTGAGTGGTGGCGAATTCACCTTTCACACGTCGGAAACTAATAGGCACTACTCCCGAGAGGCACTACACACTTAGGCAAACCGGTAGTTCTAGATTTCTAAGGTTTTTACAGTTATTTAAGGAGCCATGATCGCGCGCCGCACATCGCTTTACACAGACTGGTCGAGACAGGCAAAGGGAGCGGAGGGGAGGGGAACGGGGGGGTGGTAGCCGCGACGGAAAGAACCTAAGGCTGTAGGTATCGGTTATGCGTGGCCTAAACAGTGCTGTTGGGTCCGACTGCGGGAGCGGTCGGAGAGCTGAGAGTACGTGAGACGTGCGCCGCGTCGCAGGGTCTAGCATGTAATGTCAAGTCAAGGAAACGAATGCCTGCTCTTACTACCACCACTACCTGTAAGTGTCCGGAATCTATCCCTCCACTTAAACTAAATGGTATACACCTGAAAAGGGTGTATCAATTAAAATATCTAGGTCGTTTTCTTACCAATGACCATAAAGACGATGTCGATATTGAGAGGGAGCGTAGGGCGTTGGCGGCCCGCGGTGTTGACCCGTAGGTTCGCCCGATGTACAGACGACCTCTTCAAGGCGTACTGCCAAGCTCTGTCAGTGTCACACGGGCAGTCTCTGTACGCCTCCGCACGGAATGCCTTGCACGTACATTACATTTTAGCTATTTTATTTGTTATAATTTTAATTGTGTCGTTCTTCTGTGATGTACTAATATAATTTTAAGTCTACCTACTAACATAGATAGATAGATAGATAGATAAACGCTTTATTGCAAACATTAAATTAAAGACATTACATAAAAACAATTAAAGAAAGTGTTACAATGGGCGGCCTTATCGCTAAAAGCGATCTCTTCCAGGCAACCTTTGGATGGAGAGGAATTATCAAAATGTTAAAGACGGGGATGTAAGGTCTACAATAATAATAACAACATAAAATGTCAATAAAATAAACTACAATACAATAGCAACATATGGATCCTTGTTGTCTGAATGGGTAAAAATATTGAATTGAATTGATCCTGCAGTTTTTTAACCAAACGTTCACTCGATAAGTGGAATAAAATATCTAAGGTTCGTCCGACAGAAACATGTTCTATAAGTGTACTACAGGTGATCGAAATAATTTTGAGCGTATGACATTAGGTCGATACAACGATAGATCATTCTATTACTAATCGAACAAACGATATTATTTAGTCAATCGTGTGTTTCTGAGATTATCGCGGACAGTCAGACAAACTGATAAATAATGTAAAAGATTGCATTTTGTGATTCAAAGATTGTATTGGGTTCTACTGCAAACATATACTCACAAAAAAATAATAATTTAAAAACCCTTAGGTAAATATTGGGACGGTCGGCACGACGCAGACAGCGATGACGAGGACGCGGCGCTCGCGAGGGCACGCGACCTGCTCGTGCTGAGCGTGCCGAACCCGACCGACGGGACTGTGTATGAGGTGAGCGTGCTACACTAGTACACGACGCGACGCAGAGAGCGGCGAGGGGACGCGGCGCTCGCGAGGGCGCGCGACCTGCTCGTGCTGAGCGTGCCGCACCCGACCGACGGGACTGTGTATGAGGTGAGCGTGCTACACTAGTACACGACGCGACGCAGAGAGCGGCGAGGGGACGCGGCGCTCGCGAGGGCGCGCGACCTGCTCGTGCTGAGCGTGCCGAACCCGACCGACGGGACTGTGTATGAGGTGAGCGTGCTACACTAGTACACGACGCGACGCAGAGAGCGGCGAGGGGACGCGGCGCTCGCGAGGGCGCGCGACCTGCTCGTGCTGAGCGTGCCGCACCCGACCGACGGGACTGTGTATGAGGTGAGCGTGCTACACTAGTACACGACGCGACGCAGAGAGCGGCGAGGGGACGCGGCGCTCGCGAGGGCGCGCGACCTGCTCGTGCTGAGCGTGCCGAACCCGACCGACGGGACTGTGTATGAGGTGAGCGTGCTACACTAGTACACGACGCGACGCAGAGAGCGGCGAGGGGACGCGGCGCTCGCGAGGGCGCGCGACCTGCTCGTGCTGAGCGTGCCGCACCCGACCGACGGGACTGTGTATGAGGTGAGCGTGCTACACTAGTACACGACGCGACGCAGAGAGCGGCGAGGGGACGCGGCGCTCGCGAGGGCGCGCGACCTGCTCGTGCTGAGCGTGCCGAACCCGACCGACGGGACTGTGTATGAGGTGAGCGTGCTACACTAGTACACGACGCGACGCAGAGAGCGGCGAGGGGACGCGGCGCTCGCGAGGGCGCGCGACCTGCTCGTGCTGAGCGTGCCGAACCCGACCGACGGGACTGTGTATGAGGTGAGCGTGCTACACTAGTACACGACGCGACGCAGAGAGCGGCGAGGGGACGCGGCGCTCGCGAGGGCGCGCGACCTGCTCGTGCTGAGCGTGCCGCACCCGACCGACGGGACTGTGTATGAGGTGAGCGTGCTACACTAGTACACGACGCGACGCAGAGAGCGGCGAGGGGACGCGGCGCTCGCGAGGGCGCGCGACCTGCTCGTGCTGAGCGTGCCGCACCCGACCGACGGGACTGTGTATGAGGTGAGCGTGCTACACTAGTACACGACGCGACACAGAGAGCGGCGAGGGGACGCGGCGCTCGCGAGGGCGCGCGACCTGCTCGTGCTGAGCGTGCCGAACCCGACCGACGGGACTGTGTATGAAGTGAGCGTGCTACACTAGTACACGACGCGACGCAGAGAGCGGCGAGGGGACGCGGCGCTCGCGAGGGCGCGCGACCTGCTCGTGCTGAGCGTGCCGAACCCGACCGACGGGACTGTGTATGAGGTGAGCGTGCTACACTAGTACACGACGCGACGCAGAGAGCGGCGAGGGGACGCGGCGCTCGCGAGGGCGCGCGACCTGCTCGTGCTGAGCGTGCCGAACCCGACCGACGGGACTGTGTATGAGGTGAGCGTGCTACACTAGTACACGACGCGACGCAGAGAGCGGCGAGGGGACGCGGCGCTCGCGAGGGCGCGCGACCTGCTCGTGCTGAGCGTGCCGAACCCGACCGACGGGACTGTGTATGAGGTGAGCGTGCTACACTAGTACACGACGCGACGCAGAGAGCGGCGAGGGGACGCGGCGCTCGCGAGGGCGCGCGACCTGCTCGTGCTGAGCGTGCCGAACCCGACCGACGGGACTGTCTATGAGGTGAGCGTGCTACACTAGTACACGACGCGACGCAGAGAGCGGCGAGGGGACGCGGCGCTCGCGAGGGCGCGCGACCTGCTCGTGCTGAGCGTGCCGAACCCGACCGACGGGACTGTGTATGAGGTGAGCGTGCTACACTAGTACACGACGCGACGCAGAGAGCGGCGAGGGGACGCGGCGCTCGCGAGGGCGCGCGACCTGCTCGTTCTGAGCGTGCCGAACCCGACCGACGGGACTGTGTATGAGGTGAGCGTGCTACACTAGTACACGACGCGACGCAGAGAGCGGCGAGGGGACGCGGCGCTCGCGAGGGCGCGCGACCTGCTCGTTCTGAGCGTGCCGAACCCGACCGACGGGACTGTGTATGAGGTGAGCGTGCTACACTAGTACACGACGCGACGCAGAGAGCGGCGAAGGGACGCGGCGCTCGCGAGGGCGCGCGACCTGCTTTTAATATTGATGAAATGTAATATATTATGACATTTTTATTTATGCCAACGTTTAATTTAAATTATAATTATTATTTTTTTTACTATTTGTAGCCTTGCATTTGACCGCTATCTCACCTGTTGTTAAGTGACGATGCGGCCGAGGATGTAGCACGCTCGCCTAGAAGAAACCTGTTCACTCTTGTCTTAACCACTGATACGTCACCAACTCAGCGCGGCACTTGTACAATTGATATGCCGCGCGGCGGGTGTCGAGTGTCGAAGTATTTGGGTTGTAAACAAAAAAGTTTCTATGAAACGATAGGCAACTTATGATTGTTATTTCAAGTAGACAAAAGAGGCAACATATTAAAATGTGTTTTGTAATATTTTATGACCTAGTTATTTTGTAATAGGCCATTATTTAACAAAATAGGTTTTATTTCGCTAACTAAAGCAATGACCCCTTATTTTTTCGGACTTAAAATGAGGCCCAATTCAGTAAGAAACAAACGACACCATAATATTTACTATTGTTCTTGAAAAGTTTTGAAATACGAACAATAATACCACAGCGCGATTTAAAAATTCGAACGCGGTAAAATATGACCGTTATCGCGTGCAATTTAAGGCCGCCAATTCACGGATGTTATTGTTTATATTTCAATGTTTGTGTTAGAAATACTTGATGTGTGTAGAATAGTCTTTCATTGTATTGACTATATTGTGTTGAATATATATTATGTATATGAGAGTTTAATTGAGGATAAAAATAAAATAATTATTTAATTACAACTTTTTATTAGTTATCAAATTTAGTTAAGTATCACATATTTACAAAATTAGATATTTACAACATTAGTGCGACACACGTACCGATTACAAAAAATGAGGTAAGTACCTATCGCTGGTCGTCTCATTTGTCCGGGTGTAATTGGCTACATTATATTTAGCCATTAAAAAAAACAATATGGCGGCCGAATAACATACCACAACAAAATACAAGTAAATTAAGTTAGACCAGGCCTATCGCACTCCGCACTGTAGGTACGAAGCTACAAGTACATACACCAGCAACGGGTCGTGCGGAGTTCAGTGGGTTTTTCAGTGAATTATATACATACGCTAACCCACTGTCCAAAGATTGTCCCGACGCACTGAAAAAAAAGGACAATATAAATTGAGATTCTACATTGTTATATGTACTGTCGATATTATGCAGTAGATTGGATTTGATCAGATATGCCGTATAAAAAAAAATACAGAAAAGCTAACCGATATGATGTAATCAGTATTTAGTACAGGTTATTTTGCAGTATACACGACAAACTTTTAATTAATTGATCGACCAAACAAAAGCTTCAAAAAACGATAAAAACAGCACCTCGGCTCTCTACCATAATAAAAGAGCAATAAAACGAGTTTACGTTTGGTAAACGGGTGGCGGGCGGCGCGCTCGTTAAGAAACAAAGGTCGTCTGCCACTTGCTAGCCAGGCGCGCGGCGATTCGATTAGACTATTCAAGTGTTTGTTTACGTATATCAAAATAGAAAATACATTTTTTGTGAATGAAAAGTACCTATGCATAACATATTTAAAGAATAACAGAACAAGCAAAGCATATACCACACCTTTCTTCCTGAAATAAGGAACGAGGCGCGTGTCCCCGTCCTCGCCCGCGGCCAACACCTCGCCCTCGGCCTTTTCCTCGCCCTCGGCCAACATCTTGCCCTCGCCCTCCTTCCTTTTCTTTATTCATTGTATTTGCTAAAATGCAAACATGACACAAAAACATTAATAAACATAAATAAAATGAATAAATAGGTTTTCTTCTTATTACCTATTTGTATAGAAATAGTACTAGAAACTACCCATCCGATGTTTACCTAATATAGGGAGTCCAACGCAAAAAAAAACCAAATCGGTTTATAAATGACGGAGATCTGAGGTAACAAACATAAAAGAAATCAATCCAATTGAGAACCATCTTCTTTTTTTGAAGTTGGTTAAAAATTAAATCGTCAAGCAAGGGGAAAACACAAAAAAAACAAGGAAACAAAATAAAAATCCTGACAAAAATTTGCAAATTCACTTTGTTTACATGACAATATTTGTCGTGCATGGCGAGCCTTATATCCAGTTAGAACCGGCGAACGCCCGCCATGACGTCGTGCCACTTGACTCATTTGTAAACAAATGCTTTGCTTACTTCGATCTCTTAACTAAACAATGATATATTGGTACCAAATTGTTCGTAAATAATCATGCTATATAGTTAATTCATAGTACATTATGTACAAACTAACAATACATTAGATTTGACACGTTTTTATTAATTTTATGGTAGTTCACACAGGAAAATAATAAGTTTTTGACATGTAACATACCATTTATGATTTGTAATTGATATGCATTATACATCAATCGAAAGGCCATAAAATGACAAACAAAACGGCGTATAATTCTAATTGAAAAACAATAGAAAAACCTACTTACCAAGCGCTTTTGTCACAACTAAATCTCCACACACAACACTCGTTTCACTTGTGATTTCAACCGCAGATAATAAAATTTTCAAATTATTTTATAACAACGCCACCTTACGTAAATGTCAGAAATTTCAATAGCTTCTAGACAGACTATAAACCATGGGCATAGAGGCAATCAAAAAGTTTCAATAAAACGAAAAGAGAGCGCGCTCTCTCCGAACCACTTTCGCGACTTGTTTAATCGAGATGTTTCGATCCGTGCCACTTTCGCGACTTGCATAGATGAGTGGTTAAAGACACCCAGATTTTAGCTATCCGGAAACCAGATGCCGGCAGAGAGTTCCACTCCTTGGCCGTTCGCATTACGAATCAAAGCGCTTGGTGCGAGCAGGAAGGATGTCAACCATAAATTGATGACGGCTTGCCGTACGTCTGGTTGTCCGGTGATAGAATGGGTATGGCGGAAAAGTTCATGTAATTCCGTCGCACACTCTCCGAAATGTATCCGGTAAAAGACCGATAGATTGGCAACTTTGCGCCGATGTTCAAGACTCTGAAGCTTAGTCTTAACCAGCGCATCGTCACTAATGAGCTTTTTGGCTTTTCTTTCAATGGTCTCTAAGGATTCGAGCTGGTATTTGGCGGAGCCGTCCCACAGGTGAGAACAGTACTCCATACACGACCGGACTTGTGCTTGATACAGGGTTAGAAGCTGTCCCGGTGTGAAATACCGTCTCACCTTGGCCAATATACCCAGCTTTTTTGCTGCTACTTTAGCCTTGGACTCTATGAAGCTGCCAAAGTTTAGGTTAGATGACAGGGTGACACCTAATAGCTCGAGGTGATTTGTTATCAGTACAGATACATTTCGGAAAGTGGGAGTCAGATGGAATTGACTCTTCTTTGCGGAGAAAAGACACGCCTGGGTTTTTGCTGCATTGAACTTGACAAGGTTAGCATCACCCCAATCAGATACGGCCTTCAATGCCAAGTTCATGCGATCAACCATGGCTTCTCTTTGAGAAAAGATCTGCACTCCACTGGTCCGTGAGTCGGATATATATCTCTCTACGACTGTGCTAGTCGTCAGCATACCCAAAGACACCGGGTTTTAGCAGATCGTTAATATGCAGCAGGAAAAGAGTCGCAGAAAGAACTGACCCCTGAGGAACTCCGGCAATTATTGCCAATTGATCAGACGAGCAGCCTTCAATGACAACTCGAATTGATCGGTCCCTCAGGAAGTCCGATATCCATACACAAAATTCAGTAGGTAGGCCATATGCTGGAAGCTTGCTAATAAGGCCGTCATACCATACCCTATCACAGGCCTTCGAGACATCTAAAGAAACTGCAAGTGCTTCTCCTTGCTTCTTAAGGCTCTTTAGGCACTCGAGTAGCGGTCTGGATATGTAGTCAGCAGAAGGTCCAAGCAATTGGCTGTATGGCCATCAGCATCTGTTATCCTCGTCGCCTCTTGGACCAGCTGGGTGAGATCTAGGGACACACTGCAAGCTTGCGCGTCTCTCTCCCGGCATGATCGGTGTACTGGTGCGGGAACAACCATTCTTGATGGTGGGCGCTAAAGTCCCCCAGTAACACCAGTTGGGCTGTAGGATACCTCTGCTGAGCCACATCGGCCGCCTCACTAAGGTGGTCTATGAGCCTGGTTGTGTCCTGGTCTCCACTATGCGATCGATAGACACAAGCATAGACAATTTTGTTTATTCCTGTGTCCACCAAAATCTACAGCACGGAAAAACTGGAGTCTTCAAGACAACGGAGACGCCGAACGCAGATGTCGTCCCGGGCATATAAGCATACACCGGCACGCGGCTTAAAGTTGTGCTCCAGAGTAAACCCTGGGAAAGACAAGTAAGCCACGTCGGAAGGACATCTGATCTGCGTCTCGGAGAGAAACAACAGGTGGGGCTTGTCAGTCTCGAGCTGGTGGTGGATTGCTACGAGATTTGAGTGCAACCCTCTGATGTTCGACAGATGCACTTTTAACGAGAGGGAGTGCAGCCGCTGTCGAAACTTATACTTTTTGTTGTTTCTCTGCATTGTTAGGGGAGTGAAGGGAGGTAGAAAGACGGCAGTGGAACGAGGAAACACTGGGTGGCCCAAGAGACACACATTGAGGCCAAACGCACCATTGGGGGACTAGTCTGGAGACTGCGGGGACGCCCGAGCCTCCCCGGGGATGTCCATCGGGCCCTCTCGTCCGGTCGCCGACCGGCACGATGGCGCTTCCCGGGATTTTTCGTCAGTTGGCGGGGCAACCTTCCGTGAGTGGCTAGCTCACTACTCTTGGGGCCAGCGAGCTGCGGTCGGCCAGCGGTGCACCGCGCCTCGGGTCCCGCTGCCCTCCGCGACTAGTCACCCGATGCGATACAATCGTTGTGCGTCTTGTGCGGTCCACCCCAGTAGCACTACTGTTCCGACTCGTCTTTCATTGTCTTAATATTTAAGTAAAACTTACAGCCAATACATGCATTTGGTAATTAAATTATGTTTAGGATAACTAGGCCAATTACGAGATATAAAGAGATAATATATTATCGTAATAATATAATATCGTATAAAATACAGCCGCTTGATGCAGATGACTCATGATAGGTATCTGATGATATATGTTACAGTATTACATGTTTAAGTTTATTGACTGCATTCATGTATCGTGTACTTAGTTGTCCATCTGTGGAAACTTTTATAAGCTACCACCCTGTCCATACATGTATACCTACATTATACTAAGTTTAGCTGTAGTTTTACTAAAAGAATAAATAAATAAATAAATGTAATAAATAATAAATGTTATTATATTTGTATGTAACGCGTCGTTACACCCGGCAGCCGGCACCCGGCACCCGGCACCCGGCACCCGGCACCCGGCACCCGGCAGCCGGCACCCGGCAGCCGGCAGCCGCGCAGCAGTCTAACACAAATTGTAAATATATAATTATTTCGCGCAGATGGACGTGTACCCGCTGCTGCGGCTGGGCGTAACGCGCGAGCACGCCGGCACGCTGCACGCGCTCGCCGAGCTCATCTGCGCGCACCGTGAGTAGCGCGGCGCTCCGTGCGCGAGCCACCCGTCGGGCCGAGGCTTCACTCACAGCGGTCGCGCCGCGTTCTGTCCAGCGTCGCTGCAGGCGGCGGGCGGCGCGGCGGGCGGCGCGGCGGGCGGCGCGGCGGGCGGCGCGGCGGGCGGCGCGGCGGGCGGCGCGGCGGACGCGCTGCTGGCGGCGCTGGCGCGCGTGCTGGAGGCGCGCGCGCGGCTGGCGGCGCGCGGCGCGGCGCCGGCGCCGAGCGCGCCGCGCCTGCCTGCGCTCGCGCCGCACCTGCTGCAGGTACGCGGTGCGGCGGTGGCGTGGCGGGGCGGCCCGGCTCGCGAGCCGGCCGGTCGCTGTAGACGGGCGCGTTCGCTTCCAGCGCGTCGCGGCGTGCTCGTCCCCGGGCGCGCGCCGGCTGCTGTGCGCCGCGCTGCAGCCGCTGCTGGCGCCGGAGGGGGTGGGCGCGGGGGCGGACCGGCTGCTGGAGCTGGCGGTGGAGCGCGCCGAGGCGCTGCTGGCCGCGGGGGCGGGTGAGCTCTCAGTAATATTCGACACGTAGCTTTCCTTGGTTTCTCAATGATCGTCCTGCATTCCATATCACGAGATTTAATTGATTCACATAATGATGTATTTTCGAGTTATCAAGTTGAGTGTGCCGGCGCGGCTGCACGACGTGCTGCGAGGGAGGCGCGGCTGCACGACGTGCTGCGAGGGAGGCGGCCGCGGCACGGGACCGCGCGTTGAGAAAAAAAATCAAGTCAATTTAGTTTGCCCTTTGACGTTACTTGCCAGAATTCGATCCTTATATTACTATAGCGATACTGTCGGATGGTGTTATAAAACAGGGGGAGTATTAAAAAAAAAACAAGTCTTTTCCTGGCTAAGAAAATAGGTTTTTAACCGACTTCAAAAAAGGAGGAGGTTCTTTATTCGATGAATTTTTTTTATGTTTGTTACCTCAGAACTCCGTCATTCTTTTTGCGTTGGGTTCGGTATAACTACGAAGTGGTTCCATATATATTTCATCGATATTTGAGGTACGCGGCGGGTAACGCGCTCGTGTGTCCGCAGCGGGGGCGGGGGCGGCGGCGGCGGCGGGGGCGGGGCTGCAGGTGTGCGAGGCGGCGCTGGGCGCGCTGCGCTCGCGGCCGCCGGCGGCGCGCGCGCTGCTGCCGCGCGTGCTGGCGGCGCTGTGCGGCGCCGGCGCCGCGGCCGGCCCGCTGCGCGCCGCCGCCGGCCCGCTGCGCGCCGCGGCCGCGCTCGCCGCGGACATGCGCTGGGCGCTGGACGCGCGCGCGCTGGCCGCCGCGTTCGCCGCCGTGCTGCGCGCGCTGGTGCGCGGCCGCGTGCGCGACGCGGACGCGCGCGCCTACGAGGCGACGGTGGCGCAAGCGACCGACTTCATCCACCGCACATTGGATCGCGAGCTCGAGGGCGGCCCGGAGAAGCTCCTGGACGAGTTGTTGGACGTTTGCGAGAGAGACGCCGACGCCGACGGAGTCAAGTGTCTCTACGTGGTGGCGGAATTCAAACGTGTGTTCCATGTGAGCGAGCGAGTGTTGAGGCGCGGGGGCGGCGCGATCGTGCGGGACTTGTTTCGTCTGGACAGGTCGTCGGGTTTCCAAACGGAAGTGGCGTTGCTATTTTTGACTGAATTTGCCGATGTTCTTCTGAAATCCCACACTCAGGTACTGTTGTTTTCTCAATATTGTGCAGCTTATAAATACAAACCTTTGATGTCTTCGGGTAAACAATAATAATGCAACAACATCGCCACAAAGATAAGGCTATATAGAAAACAAAAATTTCAAAAAAACACGTCAATTCTCGAGAGTTTTGCCTCGTTCCTCGCCCCGCGCGCTCACAGCGCCGCGCCTGCCACGACGCCGCGTCGCTGCACTGTGCACCGTGCACCGTGCACCGTGCACCGCCGGTCGTGTCGTGTCGTGTAGTGAACACCGCTCCCGCCTGCAGGAGAGCCTCGCGTGCCTCGGCGACGTGGTGGAACGCGCAGGCGCGGCGCGGCTGGCGGCGCTGGCGCCGCGGCTGGCGGCCGCCTGGGCGGCGGCGGCGCGCGCGCTGGGCGGCGCCGCGCCGCGCGCGCTGCTGCGCCGGCTGGAGGCGCGCGCCGCCCGCCTGCCGCTCGCGCGGCTGTCGGCGAGCGTGGCGGCGCCGGGCCGGCTGCCGGCGCCGGCGCGGCTGCGGCGCGCGGCGCCGGCGCTGCTTGCGCTGCTGGCGCTGGCGCCGCCGGGCGCGCGCGCGGCGCGGCTGCTGCCGGCGGCGGCGGCGCACGCGCGCGGCTGGCCGCTGGCCGTGCTGCGGCTGTACGCGGCCGGCGCCGGCACCGACCTCGAGGTACCAGTACAAGCAGGCCGCGCGCACGGCTACTCAGCCGTGCGCGACCACGCCGTCGTTGCCCGAGAGTGCAGTGAGTTGTCGCGCGTTAGATTCGATTTAGCTTGCGCTAATTATGAACTAACATAATTAGTGCAAGCTAAATGGAATATAATTTATTTATTTATTTATTTTCGGAAACTTACAGCCAATATATGCATATGATAATTAAACCATGTTAAGGATAACTAGGCCAATTACAAGTTTTCACCTATAACTAAGAATTAATATATCAGTTTTGTACATATGAGCAGTAACGCATACATTTGTAGTAAAGAGGAGGCAATCGAGGTTCCGATCTTATCTAGTTATAAATTGTAACATTCGTTTTCATAAATTTTAACACGGTCACGCAGAGTACAAAACGACGCACAGTCAGACCTGTTACCGTATAATCTGTATTTCTTTATGTATTTATAGTTCTCAGCTAGATCTTCTTGAGACAAGCGTTAAACCAGGGCGGATACTTACTGTTGACAGATATCATTTTGTACCGTACATATTTGAGTCGCAATCTATAAAGGTTTGTATAGAAAAAGTCAAGGGCATCGTCAAGGAAACCTTTCGATAAAATCTCCCGCCAGTCAATCTCGTCAAGTTGTTGACATGAGTCATCATAACGCCCAGACTTATAGAAAAACTTCGGCCTAGGCTTATTTAAGCAGTATTGTTTAGGAGTGAGGTCTAACTCCGCGAGGAGTGCAGGGTGATGGGCGTCCTCACGGACGAGAGGGTCTAAACAGGTATTTATTTTGGGTGACGTGTTCGAGAATATCAGGTCTAAAATATGGTTGTTTTTATTTTGTATAAAATTAAATTGAGAGAGATTACAGAGTGAGACGGTATCAAGAAAGCTTGTGAGTATATCACCAGAGAAGGTCGACGGTTTAAGTGAGAGGTCGTCTACTCGGTGCAGCCAGTGTATTGAAGGCAGGTTAAAATCACCTACAATAAGAAACTGGTCTTCAGAATTGTACGAAACGATATCGTGCAATTTGTTTGCAAGAAAACTTAATTGCGAAGTTGCGCTGAAACCTTGACCTCGATTACAGAGGTAAATACAACAAATATGTAATCTATTGGGCGCGGTGCGCTCGCCAGCTAGGGAAATAGTTAACCAGATGTGTTCAGCAGACGAGCGCCAGTCAGGGTTGGCTGCAGCAGCTCGCGCGTCACAGCGATAAGTGTAGGCCAGGCCCGAGCGACTGCGAAGTGCGCTCGTACTCGCGGTCGCGCCGAAAAACAATATAAGAGTCATCAAAAAGCTCCTCATTTTTAATGCTGGGCAAAAGCCCCTCTGTCAGACATATTATTTCATAATCGTTAAGTTGAATATTCCTAAAACAACGTCAGTTTTTGTTCGTAATCCCCGAACATTTTGGTAATAAACTTTCAAGTAGCTATGCTATATATATAATATATTGTATTTTTAGACGTAGTAGTCATTGCCGAGATTACTAAGTAAACAATAGAACGGGGCTCGTAACAACTTAGGTTATAATAGTACAACGGAATTGTTATTGTATAAGATTTGATTAAGTAGGTGTCTACAATCAGATTGTAATTAAAAGAGAAATATTGTAATAAGTTGTTGTATGAATCACAGGCACAAAACTCATTAGGCCGTGGACTGTTCGGCACGTTAGCAAAGCGAGGTTATAATTATATCGGAACAATGGGAGCAGCAGCTGTTTATCCAGGGTGCATAATACGCAATAGTATCGACATAGCAGCTATAATTTGTAGAAAATGATTTGCATCCCAATAAATAGGTTATTAATAAGGCTACGTGAACGGCGAGTTTCAAGAAGCAATCTTTTTGTACTACGAGAATAACATCAACAAAATGGTAGTAGAGTACCATAGCATCGGTACTTAAATAGGACGTAGGCAGTCTATGAATACATAGGCAGTAAGTAGACGAGTGACAGAGTTAACAGTATAGTTATAAATAAGCCGATGAAAGATGTAAAGTGATTGGTTATGTCGGGGTTACTTGGTTGAACTATTAGGTAAGTATTCTTATGCAATGTATATTGCAATATAAAAACGACGCAAAAAAAGGATTCGACGAAGAATCATAGTGGATTCGTATGAAATTAATAAATATTAACAGAGATAGAAAATGTAAACAAGTTGCAATGCAAGCAATAATGAAACTTAAACACAAAGACGTAAGGTTCAAAATAGCAGACGCAGAATTAGTTGCATTCGACTGGTACCTTACTTGGGAGTGCAGCGGCCCGTTGACGTGCGAGTCATTGGCTATGAACGCGGCCATGGGTCTCAAACTTTTACACAAAATCACTTTATGATGTAAACTAAGGTCGATCAACATATTCTTTTCAGGTCTTCTTCTGTTCTCACCGCCACAATGGGGGAAGTAGTGTTCTTGCGAAGCATAATTTTGCAGTGCTTCACCCAAGTAAATTGGTAGTGGTTCTCCTTTGTTGCAGCTTTGGCTATGGAGAGAGGATGCTTGTTGGCCGCGGTCAAGTAGTCGTTCACAAAAATTCTTGTGCTCTCTTGGAATTTTGTAGTTTCCGTTTGTGATGTGGACGCACGTTGAGAAACAAATGTATGATTGTAAGAGAGTCAAAGTCGATAATCATTTATTAAATAGGTACAACATCCACTATTAAACGCCATAAACACCAAGCTTTGCCAGAAGGGCATTGTAGCCAGCCAAATTACTGGGCATTATGAGACTTAATATCTGATGTCTCGGGGTGATGAGCGCAATGCAGTGTTGCATGCTTTTTACGGTATAAACTGTGTTATAGGTAGTATAAGTAGCTATAGTTTTAACGTACATAGTATTCTAGATATAGAAGTTCACCAGTAAACATGGGTCAGCTAAACTCGTAGTTTCAATGGATTAGAAACCACCACATTACCTGCCAGACCAACGCACCACATTACACTGCAATTGCTATAGGCAATCGTGGCGCTTACCATCAGGCGAACGAAGATCCATTAAAAAAAAAAAAACATAAATATAAATCGAATTAAAAATATGTTAAAAATTTCAACTTAGTTAACATGACTGAAAAATGTTAAGTATGTAGGTATGTCTATCCATTTCTTTCCCATACTCAAATTGAAATCCGGCCCAGAAAAGATATACAAAAACTGACTCTACCAGTGCTTCGGAAACACACCCGCTAGAGAAGATCGCACCTTCAAGAGAAACTGCAGGAATGTCTCAACTGCAGAGTTGACACTCCTGCCTTACTATCTATAATCGGCATTGAGGTTCCCAACAGAACGACGCTACGGCGTAACTACCTTCACCTTCATATCCCCACCTGTCACACCAACTATAAACAAGATTCTTTTATACCTAGAACGTATAGAAACTTTAATCAAACCTACTCCAAAGACATTGACATATTCAATAGTAAACACTATATCTTCAAAATGTATACACAATATGTATCATAATATGTGTATAAGCCCGAAGGGTGCACATTCTGCACGTCACGGCGAACAATGTTAGTTCTACGAGTTTTTAAATTTCGCAGTTTTTCATTCATGAAAAGTTCTCGTAAAGATTTTTCCGCGAAATGTAAAAAACACTACGTGATAACCATGTAACAGCTGTTTTGTGACAAGGTCAAGATAATTGTTCTCATCTATGTGACGAAGGATATACTTTTTATCCCGAAAATACGAACAGTTCCTCAGGAAACAGCTACAAACCGAATTCTACGCGGACGAACTATTTACGGGTTTTTTAGTCCAGTGACGTTGCACCTGTCTATTGAATTGTTTGAAATTATTGACATAAAGCTATGAAGCCGTTTTAGGAGCCCCGTATAAATTTTGTCCAGCCAAAATTTATACAACTGGCTTGCATAAACGCACCCCAGATATTCATCATTCAAATTCATGCAATGAGGTCTAATGTATTAACGACATTAGACCTCTTTATCTTTGCATTAGATTGTAAGTTATCTGTCAATCATTGCAGTGACTGTGGCAAAACTGACAGCAAAACCTATCGTCTAACTAAGGCCTAGCGCACACCACGGTTTTATGTCACGCGATAAGTTTGTCGCAGAAATGTAACGTAAGGGTAGTTAGTGCGCGCATAACATCGCAAGCTCGCACTAAATCGGCATTCCACTCTCGAAGTGTAAAAATTTCGGCGCCCGTAGAAGTCCAACAATTTTCAGTAACTTGTAAAAATGCTTAAATCTTCATTCTTTAGTAGCCAAACAATTTTCTGAAGTATAGTCGAAAACCATTGTGCTTCAAATAAAAGAAATATTTTACATATCTTTCTGAGGTGAAAGGATTTTTCTTCCTCCACCTCTTCTGAAGGAACAAGATAAGACAAGCAACTTGTACGAAATCCATTTTAAAAATGAACAATTCATCGATTTTCTCGTCGTAATGCGTCCAGTATCTTCTGCGATATTTTGCAGAACGATTTTCAAATCGCGTTCCAAAAAAAATATGGTGTGCGCTAGGCCTTATGGACGCCTTTGATGTCACTGGAGTTAGTCTCGTGTCGTCCTGCGTCTGCATTCGTTACGAATGCATCCTTCGATTCACGAATTTCTGTTTATCATTACGATGTCTGCGATCATAACAGCATGCGAGGCCCTGAACTGATTCGAAACGCATAGCGCTCGATGGCCCGCAGGGCATACTTGCTTCTTTCGTAATGGAAGGCACATCAAGCCTTTCCTTTAAATTTGTTAAAATCGGCAATGAATTTAGTAAACAGTGATGAAATAGTGTCCAATTTAGTCTGAATACCTAAGAACATTTAGTTGTGAATACATACTTTGATTTATTTACAATGTTTAAGTCATGATTATGCAGTCATAAATCGAGTCAATGATAGGCCGTATTCCTAGCTACTGCCAACCTAGGAGACCAGTAAAAAAGTACGTAGTTAGGTACCTAATCTTTCATAACTTTTCTTAATTGTTGATTCTGTAAAAACTTTCATGATATCTTACTTAACTTATTAAATGCATAAGATCCTAAGTGGACTTTTAACTTTTAATTTGTGGCATAGTGTGATAGAAGCGTTTGTTTGTGCCTAGCGGCTGGAGACGCAATAATCTGATTCAAGTTAGGGTTGTTGCAAATTTCTGAGATAAAAACAATTAACTTTTGTATGGGGATTTCAAATACGCTATATCCAACCTTTGTACACGTCAAGTTAATCGCATGCTCGGTCAGAATAGCCCAACTTCGGGTCTATATATATATTATGGTACACGATGTATACAGAAACATTTTTAGCATTGATGAAAGTAAATCCAAAGCTCGTAGTTACTCACATACTTAATGAACATAGGATCGTATAACATATAGCCGCTTGATGCAATCGATGCAGATGACTCATGATAGGTATCTTTTTTTTTTACCCTTTACAGGTCTATGTTTAGCCACTATCTTGCCTGATGTGAAGCGATGATGTGGCCTAAGACGGAGCACGTAGATCTACAGAGAGACGGCAGATGAGCGGCTGCTCAGACCCGTCTCCCCGATGGTTCACCGAACATCATCCCGAAACACGACTAGGTCGCTAATAATCTAATTATATATGTTACAGTATTACGTTTTTTTTTTTTAAGGTAATAAAGTTGTATAATTCACATCTTTACAATTGAATATTATATATATATATATATATATATATATATATATACGTAGTATCTCTAACAAGTCTGTGTATTAGCAAATTTATTGAAACACACAGAATTATTACGTTTAAGTTAATTGACTGCATTCATGTATATCACCCTGTCCATAGATGTACACCTACATTATACTAAGTTTAGCTGTAGTTTTACTAAAAGAATAAATAAATAAATAAATGTCTCTTTTTGTCGTATCGCAGGCGCACGCGTGCTTCCTGTCGGAGCTGGTGTCGGCCGGGCTGCGCCTGGCGCCGCCGCGCGCGCTGCGCCGCCTGCTGGCCGCCGCGCTCGCGCAGCGCGCCGCCGCGCCCGCCGCCCGGCCCGACTTCTGCGCCGACTTCATGCCGGCCCTCGAGAGGTGAGTGCGCGCCTCGCCCCCCGCCGCCGCCCCCGCCCCGCCCCCGCCGCGCGCTGAACGACCGCTCCGTCCGCAGCCACCTGCTGCGCGCGCCGGCCGCGCTGCGCGGCGCCGAGGCGGTGCTGCTGCGCGACGTGGTGTGCGCGTGCGCGCCGGACGCGCCGACCGCGCGCCGCGCCGCCGTCTGCGCGCTGGCCGACCGGCTGTGGGACGCGCACGCGGCGGCGGCCGGCGCGCCCGCCTGCGCCGCGCTGCTGCGCCGGCTGGTGCGGCTGGGCGCCGGCGCGGACGCGCGCGCCGTGCGCTGGGCGCTGGCCGCCGCGGCCGACCCGCGCACCGACCTCGACGAGCGCAGCGCGCTGCTGCCCGCGCTGCCCGGCGGGCCCGCCTCGGAGTGCGTATCCCGCGCCGGCGCCCACCGACCCGCCGCGCCGTCTCCTCCGGGCTACAACGCGGTGTCGTGTCGCAGGGAGGCGTACCTGTCGTTCGCGCGCGCACTGCCGGCGCGCCTGTCGGAGTGCAGGGGCGTGTATGCGCGGGCGCTGCGCGCGGCACTGGACGCGCTGGCCGCGCCGGCCGCGCCGCCCGCCGCGCCGCCCGCCGCGCCCTCCGCCGCGCTGCTGGAGCTGGTGGCGGCGCTGGCCGCGGGCGGCGGCGGCGAGTGCTGGTGGGAGGGCGCCGTGGCGGCGTGCATGACGTCGCTGGCGCTGCGCGCGGACGCGGGCGCGCTGCGCGACGCGTGGCGCGCGCTGGAGCGGCACGCGCCGGCCGCGCGCGCCACGGACCTGCTGCTCGTGCCGCTGGTGAGGTGAGCGCTCTTACTTTACTGGCGAGTGCTCACACCGCGCTGTGTCGAAGTGATATATGTTTTCAGCTATTCCTCCCCGCGAGTGTGCGAGGAGTTCTTCGCCGGTACCATCTGGGAAGTGTTCGAGTCGCTGCGCGGGGGGCGCGCGCCGGCGGGGGCGGGGGCGGGGGCGGCGTACCACCGGCGCGTGCTGCGCGACACGCGGTACGTCACGCTCGTGCGGCTCATGGTGGAAAAGGTATATCCGGACGGAGTCAACCGGCATACTCGGCTACGATTGAAAGTCGTCACACGCCATGTAACTCCACGTAACGCCAGGTGCCGCTGCGCGCGCTGGAGTCGCCCGCGTCGGCGCTGCACGCGGCGGCGGGCGCGCGCGCGCGGCCGTGGCACGCGGTGCGCGAGGCGTGCAAGCTGTGCGTCGCGCTGCAGCGCCGCGGCGCGCCGCCCGGCGCCGGCGCCGGCGCGGACACGGCGCGGGCCCTGCTGTGAGTAGGCGGCTGCAGGGGCGCGGGGCCGCTGCCGGGCCGGCGCGCGTGACCGGCGTGCGTTCTGTCCGCAGCTCGTTCCAGCAGGCGGCGTACAACGCGCTGGTGGCGTGCGTGTGCGCGTGGCGTGCGGACGCGCAGCTGTACGGGGTGGTGCTGGGCGCCGCCGCCTGGGACCGCCTCGTGGCCGACGAGCCCTACCGCCTGCCGCTGCGGCCGCGCCACGTGAGTACCCGCGCACCGCCGCACGTGCACACCCGGCTCCATTATATAATACGTACCTCCTGCGGCAGGCCCGGCGCACGATCCTGGCGGCGGGGCCGGCGGCGGGCGGCGCGGCGGGCGGCGCGGCGGGCGGCGCGGCGGGCGGCGCGGCGGGCGGCGCGGCGGGCGGCGCGGCGGGCGGCGCGCGCACCCGCGTGTTCCTGCGCACGCTGTCCGAGTGCCCGCTGGAGTTCGATCTGTTCGACGAGGACGAGCCGGTAAGACGAGAGCGTTAGAAATTATAAAATATTAGGGTAAAAATTAAAGAACTTATTACATTTTCTAGGGCTTACTTTAATTTCTTTTTCATAGTAGGTATCTTTTCATTCAAATTCTGTTAGATACAAGACTCCCGGGGTTGAACCTTAGTCGAGAGATTAGCGCTGCCGTTAGTTATCGGGATTGACACAGTGGCTCTTGTGAAATAAGTACACTTCAGGCTTCTTTCAAAGCTCTTTATTTAGTTTAATCATTGTTCGATGCAATCGAACTCATGCTGAGGCAGCCATACTTACGGCGCGCGGCCCGCGGCCCGCGGCAGTCACTTCCGAGCAGCAACCGGGGCATTCAGTAGCAATAGTTTATTTAGCAGCATTATCATCATTAATTAATAGTATTTATCATTAAAACTAGTGGTGAATAAAACATAATTATTCTCGTAAAACAGTGTTTCCATAGTCACGTCCACAGACTCACTTCGCGTGCTATCTCGCACATTTTCGAACCGGATTATTACAACCGGGACGCCACGTGTCGAGTTTTTTGAACTTTCGGTGGAGTTTCGGTATCAGTGAATTGGATTGCAGTGTTGTGTGTGTCCTTGTGGAAAGTGACAGCCACATCGCGGGGAGAGCGCCCCACGTGTGGCCAGCAGCAAGCAGCAGCAAGCAGCAGCAAGCAGCAAGCAGAGCATACCTACAGCCAGGGGTCGGCGTCGGGAGCGACCGACATCCATTGAGCAAAAAGCCGAGAGATTGAGTAAGATCTTTCTTTAAAAGTTATCTATCAAGCAGCAAAATGGAGACTTTATATTTTATTCAAACTGAGGTTGGAGAGAAGATAAGAAAGCTTCTGGTTAATTTTAAAAAGGATAGTGCAGAGCGTAAGACCATTGATTATTGTAAGCAGCGGTTAGATATGTTGGAGTCGTACTGGAGAGACTATCAAATCAACCATGAAAAAAGAATTCCCTACGAAAGGTCGAACCATCAATATTTTGTTAATTCGGAATTTGAGCGAACCCAAGACATTTATTTAACGACCAAGCGGCTAATAAATCAATGTTACGAAGAGCAATTTCAACAAGATGAGCAGCGACAAGGACCATCTAAGCAACTAGAGGTACCGCAGCAGGCCCGTCAGGAAGCAGCAGCGAGTGGCTCTACCAGGGAGTCACAAGAACGGACCAGAGCCCCGATCTTGGAATCGAAAGGATCGAATAGCAAGCTAGATGACATGTTACGTAAGCAGTCTGTTCATTTTAAAGCATTTATGAGAGCGGTGGAAAACACAGAAATTGAGAGCATCGTAGAGAAATGGGAATTCGAGGACGCCCTTCGAATTCTTCAAAGTCGTTGGACAGCAATCGACAACCTACATTGGGAGATAATCGGCGAGCTGGAAGAAGAAGATGAAGCTTATGAATTTCACTTTAGCAAGCACGAAAAAATATTTAAGAACTTGAGAAAGGCCATCAACTCTAGAATCTGTTCAACATCGTACCGCGACAAGTCCACCCCACAAATGGACATCCCTATATTTTCGGGAATCTACCATCAATGGGTCTCTTTTAAGGACCTATTGAGCGAAACAATTCATAAAAATCCCTCGTTATCAAATGCACAAAAAATGCAATTTTTAAAAGCTAACGTTTGTAGAGAAGCCGACCGTTTAATCCAGCATCTGCCCATCAGCTCGGATAATTATATTGTCTGTTGGGAGATTTTAAATCACAGATTCGACAATAAAAAACTCATATTTACATCGTATGCTAACGTCTTTCTAAACTTTCCCAATGTCCAGCAGCAATCATTTTCATCGATTAAAAAGCTACATGACGTCACGTTAGAGAGCCTTCACGCCATCAAAAACCTTGGCGTTGACATCAGCACGTGGGACCCTGTTCTGGTGCATATCTTGTCTCAAAAGTTAGATAGTGACACTTATTCAGAGTACATAGAGTCATTAAAAAATTCGAGAGAGCTGCCTGAAAATAAGTTTACGTCACTCGAAGCATCGCGACGAAGACAAGACATGGGACAGAGATCTCAGCATCTTCAGCAGCAGCATAATCTACCATCATCGCCAATGAACAAAAAAGCATTCCAATTTCAATCACCTAATAATTATCATAATTTAAAACGCAATTATTATTCTAATAATCAGTTAAAACCTTCACTAACGTCAATGCATATATCAGCAAATAAATGTCCACTGTGTTCCGCTGACCATGCCCTCTCCAATTGCAAGCAGTTTATTGACCTATCGAATGAAAAGAAACTTAAAACTGTGAATCAATTGCGTTATTGTATAAACTGCATTTTCGATCATAATAGAAATAAATGCCATTCAATGAAAAGGTGTCACACGTGCTCTGGAAATCATCATACCGCATTGCATGATTGTTTTGCTAAGCAAAAACCTAGCTTCACCCCAGGCCCTAGTTATAAAAAATCGCCTTTCTATAAAAATGAAAAGGAGATGCCTAGCAACAACAACAACCAATCTCACGTATCGCAGCAAGATGCGTCTGAAATATTGTTAGCGACCGCGATGGTGAAGGTAACAGCAGCAGATGGTACTCAACAAACTATGCGAGCCTTGATCGACTAAGGCTCACAAATATCTTTAATCAGCGAGCGAGCAGCGCAACAACTAGGTCTGAAACGTCAGCAATGTAAAGGCGTAATATTTGGCGTAGGAGAAAAAGAAAATAACTGCAAGGGAATGTTAAAAATAACTTGTCAATCTATTTACACAGACTTTACATTTAATGCCAATGTTTTGATTATGAAGAACCTTATAAAAAATCTACCGAATCGTTCATTTGATAAACCTACCTGGTCACATATAGCACACATCAACTTAGCAGATCCAGAATATAACAAAAGTCGCGCCATTGATTTATTATTGGGAGCGGATATCTACTCGATGATTATGTTAGACGGGATCATTCGAGGCCAGGAATTGAAACAACCCTTAGCTCAGCAGACTCATATGGGATGGTTACTGTGTGGGGGCAGCGTCAATACTTTCAATGCAATATTATCTTAAATAACATTGAAGATATCTATCAGTTTTGGAAAATCGAAGATATTCAGGAGCAAAATGACATGTCAGCAAAAGATCAGGAGTGTGTGGATTTTTATCTTTCTACAACAAAGCGATTAGAGAACGGACGTTACGAAGTTCGACTACCCAGCAGCAAGCACTTGACAAACTGGGGTCGTCGAAAGAGATAGCATCAGCATAATTTAGAAATCTAGAACGTAAATTGAGCAGGCAAGAACATTTAGCGGAGCAATATAAGAAGTTCATGAGCGAATATGAGCAGTTAGGTCATATGAAGGTAGCGTCACCAAGCAAGGGTAAAGAATGTTTTTTGCCTCATCATGCGGTGCAGAGAGCCGAATCCAGCACAACCAAATTACGCCTAGTTTTTAACGCGTCCGCCAAAACATCTTCAAGCCACAGTCTTAATGACCTGATGTATAAAGGGCCTAACTTGCAAAAGGATCTGCAAGCCCTGTTACTGAAGTGGAAACAGTATCGTTATGCTTACACGGCCAACATCGAGAAGATGTATAGGCAAATACTTATCAGCGAAGAAGATCAAAGGCTACAGCAGATACTGTAGAGAGAAAAGCCAGAGCAGCCTATTAAAGCTTATCAATTGACCACTATTTCGTACGGAATGACCATAGCTCCATTTTTGGCAATTTTCACACTCCATAAACTAGCCGCAGATGAACAGCATAATTTTCCAAACGCAGCAAAAAGCTTGAAAGAAGAGTTTTACATGGATGACCTTGTGTCCGGAGCCCATATGATTATTGAAGGACAACACAAAATATCCGAGTTAAACCATGTATTAAACAGTGCCGGATTCGTGTTAAGAAAGTGGTCAGCAAACGATGAGAAGCTATTAGGGAATATAAATAAGAATCAGCAAAGCGAGCAAGCATCGTTTGCATTCAAAACAGATAATAATAGTACATCGAAAACGTTAGGCTTGAGATGGGATCCAGTCAAAGATGAATTTTCCTTTCAATATGACAAGCTCAACCAGGACACATCAAAGCTGACGAAGCGGATGCTGCTTTCTGAAATATCTAAAACTTTTGATCCCCTTGGGATGTTATCCCCTCTTACAACAAAAATGAAACTGCTGTTTCAGAAAGTATGGCTAGAATTAGATTTGCAATGGGGCGACCTAGTGCCAGACAAAATTAAAGATGAGTGGATCACATTAAAAGCAGATTTAGAGAGCATCAACCATTTTAAAATATCGCGGTGGCTTCATAGCGAGCTAAATAACGTTATTGAATTGCATGGGTTCTGTGACGCATCCACAAAAGCATACGCCTGTGTTATATACGCACGAGTAGTTGCGGAAACTCAAGCATCGGTAGTGCTCGTAGCAGCCAAAACCCGGTTAGTACACAATAAATAAATTATTTTTCAAAAAAAACTAAACCGACTTCAAAACCACAAATGGCACTCAAAAGTAAAAAATAAATTAATATAATTATCATAAGCGCTACCCACTCATATATTTGAAGTCGGTGCCAGCCAAGTCTAATAGGTAGTAGATAAATACTATGTATATAGTAAGTACTACTTGTAGGTAGTATTTATCTACTACCTATTAGACTTGGCTGGCACCGACTATACTAAACTAATACTATGTATATAGTAAGTACTACTTGTAGGTAGTATTTATCTACTACCTATTAGACTTGGCTGGCACCGACTTCAAATATATGAGTGGGTAGCGCTTATGATAATTATATTAATTTATTTTTTACTTTTGAGTGCCATTTGTGGTTTTGAAGTCGGTTTAGTTTTTTTTGAAAAATAATTTATTTTAACCTTTTTAGTGAAAAACAAGTTTTAATTAAATTAATTCAAAAAGTTTTTAAAGACAAGCTTTTATGATCTAGAAGCCACATCATGACGAAGTTTAAAACGGGCTATCACAATTAAATGCATGTACAAAAAAATTTCATGTCTGTCCTATTCAGTTGTCAGTGTGTTGTCAGTGTGTTGAGGAGTTCCCTCGCCGGAAGTCAATCCTGGGTGTATCTGCCATGTCATGATGGAATTTAGAACAGGCTATTATGGTTAAATCCATTTACGAAATGTTGTGTCTGTACTATTCACCGTTGAGGAGTTCCCTCACCGGAAGTCAACCCTGGGTGAAGCAGGTGAAGCAGTCGAATACAAACCTCCACCTTTAGAAAGTTGGTTACGAAAAAAACAAGAACCGACTTGAAGATTAAACTTATATTTTTTTGTTTTTGCTATTTTTTTCAAAAACTACTGAATGAATTTCGATAAAATTTATATGGGACCACCTTTGAAGTATTACCTACCAATCAAAAAAAGAATCATTGAAATCAATGCATAATTGGCGGAGTAATCGCGTAACAAACACACAAAAAAAAAAAACCAACCGTGTAAACCTCCTCCTTTTTGAAGTCGGTTAAAAATAGTGACGGTTGCATACCCATACCTCCATCAAGCACTACATTTCAGGCGGCGAGGGGTTACGGAGATGTAGAGCGACGTATGCTTCCTCTAATATTAAGCTGGGCGGTCACAGTCCATAAACTACAGGGGACCACCCTCGAAAGAGCTGTGATCGATCTCGGTAAAAAAAAATTTGTAAAAAGGGAAACATATGTGGCACTAAGTCGTGTCAGAAGTTTAGAAGGCATCGTTTTGTCAGATTTGGACGCCAACAAATTATTAATTCGACCACACGACGACAGAGCGAAAAACGAGATAACGAGGCTACGAAATCTGCCCTCTGACAATTAAGGCCACACATAGAAACACACCTGCTCCTTTTTTAAACTTTAAAAATAATATTCTAAATTGGTTTATAAATGACGAAGTTCTGTGATAACAAACATAATAAGTAAAAAAACTCCTTTTATTAATTAGTCGGACCACAATGCGACGATTCTGAAATCACATTCATTCAAATAAAAAAAGAATTTTCCAAATCGGTTCATAAATGACAAAGTTCTGAGGTACCAAAATAAAATATTTATACTCCTCCTATTTTAATTCGAAGTCAGTTAATAATGGGACCAATCTAGAAGTATATCCTTACTAATAAAATAAGAATTTTCCAAATCAGCTTGACGAAGTTCTAAGTTAACAAACATAAAAAATATACTCCTCCTTTTTCTAGTCGGTTAATGATGGGACCAATTTGGAAGTATGTCCTTTCAAATAAACAAAGAATTTTTCCAAATCGGGTAATACATGACGAAGTTCTGAGGTAACAAACAAAAACAAGGAAAAAATATACTCCTCCTTTTTTAATTTGAAGTCGGTTAAAAATGGGACCAATGTGGAAGTATATCCTTTCATATAAAAAAAGAATTTTCCAAATCGGTCCATAAATGACTAAGTTCTGAGGTAACAAACATAAAAAAAAAAAAAAAAAAAAAATACAACCGAATAGAGAACCTCCTCCTTTTTTGAAGTCGGTTAAAAAGAGGTGTCACTGCCGAGGTTAGAATTATGTGCAGCTGAATTATTAGCTAAACTCATGACGAAAGTTACTAACACCATCGACAGCATTGAAACAAAGATATTTGGATGGAGCGACTCGATGGTTGCAATCAGTTGGATACAGGGCAGTCCAGGCCGTTGGAAGCCTTTTGTAGCTAACCGCGTCAAGAAAATTAATACTTCAATGCCACCTGAGTCATGGCATTACGTTAAAACAAAAGAGAATCCAGCTGACGCGGCTAGCAGAGGGCAGTCGTCATCGCAATTGAAAGAACTCGTTGTGGTGGCACGGTCCAGAGTGGTTATCGAACCCCGAGTTCAAACCCAAACAGCAGCTAACCTATGAAACCAATCTAGAGATCAAAAAACAATATACTTTCTTATGTCCGAAGCGTGCTGGAATACTGCAGTAATGTATGGCATCCGAATTACATAACTTATATACAAGACATAGAACGTATACAATCGAAATTTGTCAAGGCGCTTAATTACCGCACACAAACTAAATCTTGTAGTTACGAAGAATCATGCGACCTTCACAAGTTAATGCAGCTAAAAGATCGACGTACATTGTTGCAAATTATGTTTCTTCTCGATGTTCGCAGTAACAGAATAGATAGCCCCGAATTAACATCTCTCTTTTTACAACTCAGAACACCTTCAAAGCGTACTAGACATACACCCTTGTTTCATGTTCCAGCAAGCCACTCCAACTATGGCCAGAACTCCGTTATTGGCCGTATGCTCAGTAGCTACAACAAAGAATTTTCTTCCATCGACATATTTCATCTTGGTAAATTATGCTTCAAAAAACAAATACTCTCAACAATTAACAACAGAAATAGTTGTTAATATTATAAACTATCCATCTTGGCCAAGAGCTGGAGGAATCTGGGAAAGATCAATTCAAAGTTTAAAGCAGCATTTGAAACAGTTATTGGAGAGCAGGCCTAAACTTTCGAAGAATACAGCACCATCCTAGCACAAATTGAAGCTACTCTTAATTCAAGGCCACTTTGCCCACTATCCGCAAATGTCGAGGACCTTGATTTCTTAACTTCAGCGCATTTTCTCAACCAGCGACCCGATACGACTCTCCTCGAAACAGCTCACGATGCTAGAACAAAGTGGTTTCTAGCGCACAAGATATTCCAAGACATTTGGAAACGATGGAAGACAATATCTTAGCCAGCTATCTGTCCGGAGCAAATGGTTAAAACCACAAGATAATCTGAATTTGGAGATTTAGTCACAATTCACGACGACAATTTTCCAGCAGGGAAGCCAGTAGGCCGAGTAGTCGAAGTCCACCCCGGAAAAGACAGCTACGTAAGAGTTGTCACTTTAAAAACTAGAAATGGCTATATGAAGAGACCGGTAATAAGATTATCACGATTACCTATGAAAGAAGCAAACGAAAGCAAGTAAGAGCAGCATAACGGTGAATCAGCAAAGCAAAAAAGCAGCGAAGCAAAAGAAAATAAAGCAGAAGCAAAAATCAGAACGCAGAGTAGCACAAAAATTCTCCCTAAAATGGTCAATGTAGCATTGTCACTTATATTTTTTATGAGGGTCTTATCGTCTTCGGAAACAGCGTATGAGCAGAAGTAGCTTAGTAACAATCAGTCTTTATATTTCGACTCTGTGGGGAAAATGCATCTCATTCGCGACAATTGGAAAGTCGTAGCCTATTATGACATGTCTCCTTATTGACGACATGTCGACGAAATGACGGAATCGAGCCATTGTCAGACTATCTTATTACAAATACGTCACGACTACAATAAACTGCAATATTATAATCAGCTGTTGTTGAATCAGCAACATGACACTCGGTCGAGAATGCGTCGTGGGCTTATCAACGCGGTTGGCTCCGTGGCACGTCCACAGACTCACTTCGCGTGCTATCTCGCACAATCATCATTATTTTTTTTTACAAAATATAGGCCTTCGTTTGACCACCATCTCGCCTGCTGTTAAGAGACGATGTGGCCGAAGATAGAGCACGTAGATCTAGAAGATACCTATTCACTCTGGCCTTGAAGATACCCAGATTGTAAACAGAGAAGACGGCAATGAGTTCCATTCCTTAGCAGTACCATGGACCAAAGCAGTACGCACTATAAATGTGGAACCAAAACGCTTTGTACGAATTGGCGGAATGTCTACTAAATAAGTGATATTTTGCCGATCTTCTACTCGTTCTGTGATGGAAGGGGGAGGGTGGAATTAGGTCGTGAAGCTCCTGTGCACATTCACCGAAATGTATCCTATAAAAGATTGAAAGACATGCTACCTTACGCCGATGCTCAAGACTGTGCAGCTTTGTAGCGACCAGTCGCTCGTCACCAATTAGCCGCTTTGCACGTCGATCTACAGCCTCCAATGCTTCTAGCTGGTATTTGGCTGAACCGTCCCATAGATGGCAACAGTACTCCACACACGAACGGACTTGATCATCATTGACGGTCTTAAGGTACGTCACAAGGAATCTACCACCGTATCGGAAGAAGAACCACTACTGAGAAGACACGGCAAGAAACTGAGGGGCATCCCTTTAGAGCTTTCATTACAATTGATAATAATGTCTTATTCAATACACCATTTAGATTTTACCAACAACTATTCAAATACCTAATTCAATTAGCAATACAATGATTCTTACATTTAAAAGTATTGAAAAATACATCGTACCTTAATTCATTCAGACGTCCGATCGCTCCGCTTGCCAACAAGCGACTGAGCCGTGCTCCAAGTTGTTACGCCTTTTATAATTGTCAGTCTGACAGTTTCAATCTCGTTATTTTAGTCTATGGTCAATGGTGATCAGTCAAATAAAATTGAAATAATCTGGAATGTCAGTATTCGCTCGAACCGGTAGTGGTGAGTCAGTATCAACATGGGTGGTGTCCCTCGCGGCTCGCGCTTTACGAGCTTACACGCGCGTCAACTCCATACGAGTCGCGCGTGTGGCACGTCGCGTGCTCGGGATCGTGCAGTGCGCGCTCGTCCGCAGACGGAGCGCGCCGAGCTGCAGCTGGACGACGGCGCGCTCAACCGGCACCCGTGCGCGCCCGCGCTCACCGCGCTGCTGCGCCACCTGGGCGCGCGCGCGCCCGCCGCGCCCGCCGCCTGGCGGCCCGCGCTGGCCGCCGCGCTGCGCTCCGCGCGCACCAACGTCCGCTGGCTGCTGGCACAGGTAAGGCGCACCCGTCGGCGCCCCGTGACGCGACACCCTCCCCGATGTAACTCGGCCCGTCCGCCGGCAGTGCGCGGTGAACGCGCGCGAGGAGCTCGCGCCGCACGCCGCCGAGCTGGCGCCGCCGCTGCTCGCCGTGGTGCTGGACACCGCCGCCGCCGACCGCCGGGAGCCGCTCAACGCGCTGCACCTCGACATCGTGAGTGTGCTGAGTGTGTGTGTCGCCGGTGAGTCGGAGCCGGCACTACATAGTATACGAGTGCCGCTCGCGTGCGCAGCTGGAGACGGCGGGCGCGTGGGGCGGCGCGGGCGCGGCGAGCGCGGAGGCGGGCGCGGCGGCGCGGCTGGCGGTGCTCGCGGCGTGCGGCGCGGCGGCGCCGGCGGCGGAGCGCGCGCTGGCGGCGGCGGCGGCCGCGCTGCTCGCCGGCGGCGCGGCGGCCGGCCTCGCGTGGGAACACCTGCACCACCACTTCGAAGGTAACACACACTCGATCCTTTTCTGTCTGTTGTGGCTCCTTCCTAGATTTGATCACATCATGAAATGCACGATCGTGTTATAAAATTTATTTGTTTATTTATTTTTTCTAGAGGAAAACAAACGGTTAAATATACAATATCCATTAAATATAAAATATACAAAATACTAATTATACAGGGTTCGGCACTCGAAGTGTTACTAATACAAAATGCTGTAATTTTGTTAGTTATGAGCATATTTATTTTAAAACTTCAGTATCGAAAAGAAAGTATATAAAATAAATAAAAAAGAAATTATTGTTCAATATGAGCACCTTTAGCGCGGATAACAGCATCGAGTCTGACCGAGAAGGCTTCACACGCTGCACGAATGTGGTCTGCTGGTATTTTGTTCCATTCTCGGCGGAGAGCAATCTTTAAGGCGTCGACCGTCTCATATTTTTTTGTTGACACTTTGGCTTCTAGAATTGACCATATGGAAAAATCCATTGGGTTTAAGTCCGGGGAATATGGTGGCCATAGTTGCGAAGAAATGAAGCTCGGAAGATTTTCTTGTAAAAAAATTTGGGTTTCACGTGCTTTGTGGGATGGTGCCGAGTCTTGTTGAAAGGTCCAATGATTTCTACCAAATTGTTTACGTGCCCAAGGTAACAAAGCATCGTTTAAAATGTTTTTACGGTAGATCTGCTGGTTTATCTTTACACCCTGGTCAATGAAAACGAGAGGTGAGCGTCCCGTGGCAGTTACCGCAGCCCAAACCATCACAGATGCTGGTGCTTGCTTTCGCAAGGCAATTCGTTGGTCTAAATTGTCATTTGATTTACACTTTAACCATACTCGATCATTTTGTTTGTTCACATATTGCTGAACCGTAAAAATTTTTTCATCGGAAAATACCAAATTTTCAAGCATGCCACCAACGTGCAAGTGCTTTATGTTCTTAGCTCTTTCTAGACGAACTGCCTTTTGTGCAAGTGTTAGGTCTTGCACTTTTTGTAATTTGTAGGGCTTCAGTTGAAGTTTATTTTTCAATATGCGCCCTATGCTCCGGGCAGATACATTAAGACTTTTCGCCAATTTAACTGCGCTTTGTCGTGGATTTCGTTCAATTCTAGCCTTTACCTTTCGAACCATTTCTGATGATGTTGCTGTTGTTGGATGTCCACCTCCATGGCGTTTTTTGATGCTACCCGTATCATTGTAACGCGTGATGGTCCGATACACAAACATTTTGTTCAAATGTAAATGTCTTAGCTCATTAACGATGACTGACTGCGATTTTCCAGCCAAATACAAAGATATTTTTATTTATTTTACTTTGTGGTTTCATAAGTATTATGGTCCCCATTTATATTACAATCTAGCCAATTTATTAGGCTAATGAGTAATTTGCATTTAACTTAAACTGATAGGTAGGCTAAAACTAAGAATGTGTCCATTAACACTTTTCTTATTGTCTCTATTAAGGTGAAGTCACACTGTTCTTGTTTTCATTATATAGGTAGCACTTGTACTACATATTATCACTAATTCACTAATCACTAGACACTACACTAACTCAAACGGTTTTGCTCTTTTAAGTCTTCTCACTATATTCGTGTGGTCGAGGAGCTGGATGGCCTCGACGTTTACATGATGATGAAGCCTATGTTCGTGAGCTTCGGCGTATTTTTTAATAACTTTATCGACGAACTCTACTTTGAGATCCCGATGGAGATCGTCGTTTCTTATGTACCAGGGTGCGTTTACAATTTCCCTTAATACTTTATTTTGGTATAATTAATGTGTTGCTTTGTTTGGTACAGCCCCACAACTGTATACCATAAGTCCAAACTGGCATTAGGACTTGTTTGTATAATAATAATTTGTTTTGTGTTGACAGCGTAGAGTGTCTTCCAAGCAGCCAATACATATTTTTATAGCGTAAATCTAGTTCTTCTCTTTTTTTCTTGACGTGCGCTTTCCAGCGAAGCTTTGCATCGAGCGTCATGCCAAGGTATTTAGCTGTATTTTCATACGGGATTTGCTTGTTGTTAACGTAGACTGGCGAATAGTCATGCATTTTGTTGCTGAAGTCAATGTGGATTGATTTGGATTCATTTAGTTTAATCCTCCATTTTTTGGTCCAGTCATATACTTTATTGACAGCCTTTTGTACCTTTTCTGCTGCTTCTTTATGGGTGTTTCCTACAGCCATTATAGCAGTGTCGTCAGCAAAGGTCGCGATGGTGTTAATTTCTAATTCGGGGATATCACTGGTGTATATTAGGTACAGGATCGGACCTAAAACACTTCCTTGTGGTACTCCAGCTTTTATTTGTTTCAGCTCTGAGTAGGCGTCTTCTTGTTTTATTCTAAACAGCCTATTTGAGATATATGATTCTAGGATATCTGCAAACTTCTTCGGTAGACGCATTCTCAGCTTGTGTACAAAGCCGTCATGCCACACCTTATCGAAAGCTTGTGCCACATCTAGGAATACAGTAGAGCACACTCTTTTATCTTCAAATGTTTTTTCTATGATATTTGTTATTCGGTGCACTTGATCTATAGTTGAGTGCTTTTCCCGAAATCCAAATTGATGGTCTGGAATGAGATTCGTGCTGTCTATAATCGGTTTAATCCTTTTGAGCAATATTTTTTCATATAATTTGGACATTATGGGTAGCAGGGAGATAGGACTGTATGATGTAGTTTCATGAGGCGGTTTTCCAGGCTTTGTTATCATTATTACTTCAGCAACTTTCCACTAGTCTGGTACATATTTTAACCTAAGAGCGGCATTAATTAGGGTTGTTAGCTTAACTATACCCTTTCTTGGAAGATTTCGAAGGATTTCCCCTGAGATTAAGTCATACCCAGGAGCTTTACGTGGGCTTATATTATGTTTGATTTCACGTACGATTTATCTTGGTGTTGCTAGTTTTATACTGTCTTCATTATTACAATAAAGGATATCATCCATAGTCAAGGTTTCATTAGTATCACTCTCATTTGGTAGAAAGATATTTTCTAAATGTTCCGCAAACCTTTTAGCTTTTTGCTCATTGTTAACTGCCCATTCCCCGTTTTCAAGTTTGATGGGTGGGATTTGGGTGATTGGTCTTTTTAGATTTTTAGTAGTCTTCCAGAGAGAGTATTCTGTGTTACGGTCACTAGTCAGCCCCTGAAGATATTTACTAGTGGTATTGTCGTTAAAAGTTTAAATTTGCTGCTTAACTTCCTTTGCAAGATTGTTTAGCTGTTTTTTATCTTCAGGACACCTAGAATGGTGCCAAATTTTTCTTTGCCTTCTTTTTACAGCTATAAGTTGTTTGATATTTGTAGGGTATATGTGTCCCTGAGTTTTTTTGTTAATCTCTGGTGTATTTTTCCAAGCTGTTTGTTGAATGTTCTCTATGAATTTTTCCAGTTCTATATTTAGTTGTTCTGGTGTTTTAAGTGGAACCTTGAGGTCTACTTGTCTATCTAGATCTATTTTAAAGCTCTCCCAATCTGTCAACTTATTAACAAGAGATGGAGCTTTATCTTTATCCAAGACTTTCTCACTTATGTCTAAATATATTGGAGAGTGATCTGAATTCATATCATAGCTCTGATATGTTCTCATGTAGCTTAATGATATGTTCTTAATTACGAAAAAAATCTATGAGGTCAGGAACTTTATGGGGATCTGTTGGCCAGTAAGTGGGCATTCCAGTAGATGTAGCATCACATTTCAGCTCTCTTATGGCACTTAAAAGCTCTCTACCCTTGGTTGTCGATAGTCTGGAGCCCCAGTATGTATTTTTAGCATTATAGTCGCCTCCTAATACAAATCTATTACCGAGGCTCTTAAGAAAGGTCATATATTGATCTTTTTTTATCATGTGCCGAGGTGGGCAATAGATTGCTGATATAGTTAAGGGATATCTCTTTGTTTTAAGACATATCGCCACAGCTTGAATTTCTTTCTCCTCGTATTTTGTCTCTTCATAATGATGGAGATTTTCTTTCACAATTACAGCACTACCACCTCTTGCAGTGTTATCTGGGTGTATTGCGTGATAGACTTTGTATCCTTTAAACTTAATGTATGATTGTTTTGTAAAGTGCGTCTCGGATATTAGACACACGTCAACATTTTCTATATCTAGGACTACTTGTAATTCAGCTTGATGTATTTGTAGCCCATTTGAGTTCCACGCCATGATTTTGATAGTAGAATTCATTTTTTAGCCTTAGATGTAGCTGTTTTAGTGCTATTTTAAATTTTCTTCAATCGTTCATCGAATGACAACATGAGTTTTAAGATGTCATCTAACTTTTTGTCAGTTCCAGGTTTTTCTGTTTGTGATGTCGGAGGTACCTTGCCCGTGCTTTTTAAAGCAACATGGGCGTAAGAGACGTTCTTGTCACTTATTTTGTCAATGTTAATTTTGCTTACAATGCATGGCTTATTTTGGCCAGGGCCATCATGTTTTTCCTTATTGTGTGCATTACTTTTTAACCGACTTCAAAAAGGAGGAGGTTCACAATTCGACGGTATGTTTTTTTTTTGTGTGTTTGTTACGCGATTACTCCGCCAATTATGCATTGATTTCGATGATTCTTTTTTTGATTGGTAGGTAATACTTCAAAGGTGGTCCCATATAAATTTTAACGAAATTCATTCAGTAGTTTTTGAAAAAAATAGCAAAAACAAAAAAATATAAGTTTAATCTTCAAGTCGGTTCTTGTTTTTTTCGTAACCAACTTTCTAAAGGTGGAGGTTTGTATTCGACTGCTTCACCTGCTTCACCCAGGGTTGACTTCCGGTGAGGGAACTCTTCAACGGTGAATAGTACAGACACAACATTTCGTAAATGGATTTAACCATAATAGCCTGTTCTAAATTCCATCATGACATGGCAGATACACCCAGGATTGACTTCCGGCGAGGGAACTCCTCAACAGAGAATAGGACGGACTTGAAATTTTTTTGTACATGCATTTAATTGTGATAGCCCGTTTTAAACTTCGTCATGATGTGGCTTCTAGATCATAAAAGCTTGTCTTTAAAAACTTTTTGAATTAATTTAATTAAAACTTGTTTTTCACTAAGAAGGTTAAAATAAATTATTTTTCAAAAAAAACTAAACCGACTTCAAAACCACAAATGGCACTCAAAAGTAAAAAATAAATTAATATAATTATCATAAGCGATACCCACTCATATATTTGAAGTCGGTGCCAGCCAAGTCTAATAGGTAGTAGATAAATACTATGTATATAGTAAGTACTACTTGTAGGTAGTATTTATCTACTACCTTTTAGACTTGGCTGGCACCGACTTTATGAAAACCATATAAACATAAAAATAATTTATGAAAACCATAGAAGGCTTTTTTGTGTTTTTATTTCGGATTAACTGGATTTCCTTAGCTGTAGCACATTCCCTGTAGTTAGCTGGATGTGGAGCTCCACAGTGAACGCATTTAGGTTTCTCCTCTCTAGGTTTTGTGCAGTCTTTAGTAAGGTGTTTACCTGTGCATTTTACGCACCTCGGTTCTTTGGAACAGTACTTTTGCGTATGTCCATAGGCCTGACATCTCTTACACTGGGGGACCAGTTTTGTAGTTTTTAGGGGCTGTATTTCCACTACACATCCCATGACAGTTTTAATGTTATAAATTTTATTTATTTCCTCTTCGTTGGAGCATAAACATATTGAGTGGCTCTTTAGATTTCCAGCTCAATTTGTTGACTGCTTCCATAATCTTATAGCCTATGCTCTTCAGGTCTTCTACAATTTTTTCTGGTTTGCAGGTAGAATGCAATTTTTTAGCCATGACCCTTATTGGTCTCTCTTGTTTGTTTTCATATGAATGCCAGAGACAATTGTTGAGGGTGAGGGCCTTTGTTAATGCTCTGTACGAGTCGTCGTTTGTGACATTAACTTTGACAGTATCACCGTTCAACATTTTAATACTGAATGCGTCGTCGGGCTGGTTTTCCAACAGAAAGTCATAAAATTTCTGATAATTTTTAATGCCATCTACTATAATAGGCGGTGGCAGAAGAGATTTTTTGCTTTTTTCTTTAGCTCTATTATCTTCATTGCTCGTATCATGAGTGGGCGAGGTGTTCAATTTTCTTTTTTTCTTGTTTTTGTCCGAATCCACTCTGTTTCTCGAGCAAGACTTTCTTCATCCGTGCTACATTCAGCTCGAGGAGCAGAAGTCTCCATTGTGGTGGGTGGCGGAGCCGGTGTTACCGAGCTAGTTTCTTCATAGCATTTCAGTTGCTGTTGCAATATTTCGATTTGACTTTGTAAGTCATTGACGAGGCTCATAAGCTTTTCACGCTCTGCTCGTTCTTCTCTATAATGCTTAAACAAGAGATGTTCTGTCTCAGTTGACAATTTAATGCTTTTATTTGGTGAGTCTTTTGATTTCGAAGACATTGTTAAGGTATATCTTCGCCTTAACAATAATATTCGCCGTCAGACGTAACCTTGCGAAAAAACCAGGTCATCGCGGTGCGGCCGTCTCGACTGCTTTGTTGTGATTCGTAAGCACTTTACACTGTTGATGCAGACGCCACGCGCGGTCGCGAGCGACACTACTGGTTTCAGCGAAAATCGAACGAACACTGAAATACAAAGATATGACACTGTTTTGTTTGACTTCCATCTGCAAAACTTTTTTTAACAACGACAAAAAATAATAGGCTTTTGTTAGTTTATTAACAATACAATAGACTAAGGAATGTGAAAATATGGGCGCCATACTGTAAACAGTTTAGTTGCTATAGCAACGTAAAGTTAGTAACACTTCGAGTGCCGAACCCTGTACATGTTACAGTATTACATGTTTAAGTTTATTGACTGCATTCATGTATCGTGTACTTAGTTGTCCATCTGTGGAAACTTTTATAAGCTACCACCCTGTCCATACATGTATACCTACATTATACTAAGTTTAGCTGTAGTTTTACTAAAAGAATAAATAAATATAAATGAATAAATAATGTTCATTAAAATATTTCATAATGAGCACCTATTTTACGAATATTACATGTTCGTGGCGTTAGGGTGGCCCGAGGGCCACCCCCGCCGCACCCTAACCTACCGAGGACTGCCTCTTATACCGTTGGGGTGGCCCATGGACCACCTATATATGCGTTTAAGTGCTAAAAACAGTCTGGTGCCCAATCAAAAAATCAAAAAAGTTTGGTGCACAATCAGTATTTTTGGTGAACGGTTAAAAATTATCCTTTTATTATATAATTTCTTATTAATTTAAATTTAATATTAATATCATATTGAGTGTGAACCATTGATATGCATGCTGTGTTCGCCGTTCGGCTGATAATTTTTTATACCTTTAATTGCGTTCGGTCCGCTAGATCCAGTTTACCTTTTGGTCTAGTTTGTTTGTTACGCCCAATTCCCGGATTCTAGAGATTTGTTAAACGTTCAGACGAGAGTGGCGCTGAGCGCAGCGTGCGCGTGCTGCGGGGCGTGACGCGCGCCGGCGCCACCGTGCGCGGCCTGCTACCCGCGCTACTGCGCCGCATGGCCGACACCCGCCGCTGCCGGGGGAGCCAGGTACGAACGTACAGAGGAGAGCGGCGTGCGCGTGTTGCGGGGCGTGACGCGCGCCGGCGCCACCGTGCGCGGCCTGCTACCCGCGCTACTGCGCCGCATGGCCGACACCCGCCGCTGCCGGGGGAGCCAGGTACGAACGTACAGAGGAGAGCGGCGTGCGCGTGTTGCGGGGCGTGACGCGCGCCGGCGCCACCGTGCGCGGCCTGCTGCCCGCGCTACTGCGCCGCATGGCCGACACCCGCCGCTGCCGGGGGAGCCAGGTACGAACGTACAGAGGAGAGCGGCGTGCGCGTGTTGCGGGGCGTGACGCGCGCCGGCGCCACCGTGCGCGGCCTGCTGCCCGCGCTACTGCGCCGCATGGCCGACACCCGCCGCTGCCGGGGGAGCCAGGTACGAACGTACAGAGGAGAGCGGCGTGCGCGTGTTGCGGGGCGTGACGCGCGCCGGCGCCACCGTGCGCGGCCTGCTGCCCGCGCTACTGCGCCGCATGGCCGACACCCGCCGCTGCCGGGGGAGCCAGGTACGAACGTACAGAGGAGAGCGGCGTGCGCGTGTTGCGGGGCGTGACGCGCGCCGGCGCCACCGTGCGCAGCCTGCTGTCCGCGCTACGGGGGGCCTCTATACCTAGCGATTTAACCCCCATATATGGTCTGCGATATTTTAAGATGAATTAAAAATATCATAAAAATAAAATATTTAGCTAGCGAAGACGGCGGAACTGTTCGGCGCGGCCGCTGCCACAAGCGATGTGGAGGCGCGGCACGCGGCGTGGCGCGAGTTCGGCGCGCTGGCGGCGCGCGCGCGCGCGGCCGGGCACCTCTCCGACTACCTCAACATGCTGCACTCCGCGCGCTGCACCGACCCGCTGCACGTGAGGTGAGCGCCCCCGCGACCGCGCCCCTGCGACCGCGCCCCCGCGCGCACGGCTTAAGTTACGACATGTTCTCGAGCGCAGGCCGGTGGCGGACCTGTTGGCGAAAGTGCCGAGCGAGCGCGAGCGGCGCAAGTGCCTGGCGATCCTAGTACGATGCGCGCGCGCGCCGCGGGCCGCCGCCGCCGCCGGCGCCGCCGCCGCCGCCGCCGCCGCCGCCGCCGCCGCCGAGCTCCGGCGGCTGCCGCAAGAACTGCGGAGGGAGCTCGACGACGTCTGCCCGGAGAGAGCCTTCGAAGGTGAGCGGCCTTAACGTGGCGTGTACCGACCTTTTTGAAACTAGATCTCTGAATCGGCCGATCGCGAGAATGTCCTTTACCCACCTTTGAATTCCACCTAACCTAATCAAACCTACTCCAAAGACATTGACATATTCAATATTAAGCACTATATCTTCAAAATGTTTATATACAGAAACTTTTTGGCATTGATGAAAGTAAATCCAAAGCTCGTAGTTACTCACATACTTAATGAACATAGGATCGTATAACATATAGCCGCTTGATGCAATTGATGCAGATGACTCATGATAGGTATCTGATGATATATGTTACAGTATTATAAATGTTTAAGTTAATTGACTGCATTCATGTATATCACCCTGTCCATACATGTACACCTACATTATACTAAGTTTAGCTGTAGTTTTACTAAAAGAATAAATAAATAAATAAATAACCGTCTTTCAGAGGCGTTCGGAGTGGGCGGGGGCGCAGACGCGGACGACGAGCCGGCGGCGAAGCGCGCGCGGCCCGCGGCCGCGCCCGCGCCTGCGCCCGCGCCCGCGCCCGCACCCGCGCCCGCGCCCGCGCCCGCGCCCGCGCCCGCGCCCGCGCCCGCGCCCGCGCCCGCGCCCGCGCCCGCGCCCGCGCCCGCGCCTGCGCCCGCGCCCGCGCCCGCACCCGCGCCCTTGCGCTCGGCGCTGCTGGGCGCGCGCGGCGAGCGCGACGCGGGCTCGGAGCGCACGCGCGCGCGCGCGCTGGCGCGCCTGGCGCCGCGCGACCGGCACGCTTTGCTGGCTGACAAGCTCGCCACCGACGACATGGCACTCAGGTACATACGTGAATAAAAAATAAATAAATACGACAGCCGCACCGGCCGCCCGCACACATACCCATAAATAAGTTTTGCCCGTTTCCGTCAGGTTCGTGGAGTGTTTCTACGCGTGCGTGTACCTGCCGAGCCGGGAAGCGGCAGAGGGGGGCGCGGCGGGGCGCGGCGCGCTGCTGCTGGCGGATATGCTGGCGCTGCTGCTGCGCGATGCGCGCGCGGACCCGCGCTGGCGGCTGGCGCGCCTGCCGCGCCGCGTGCTGCCCGGGTGAGTGCGACGGTGGAGGAGGGGGGCGTGAGACGTGCGGCCCCGCGCTGGCGGCTGGCGCGCCTGCCGCGCCGCGTGCTGCCCGGGTGAGTGCGACGGTGGAGGAGGGGGGCGTGAGACGTGCGGCCCCGCGCTGGCGGCTGGCGCGCCTGCCGCGCCGCGTGCTGCCCGGATGAGTGCGACGGTGGAGGAGGGGGGCGTGAGACGTGCGGCCCCGCGCTGGCGGCTGGCGCGCCTGCCGCGCCGCGTGCTGCCCGGGTGAGTGCGACGGTGGAGGAGGGGGGCGTGAGACGTGCGGCCCCGCGCTGGCGGCTGGCGCGCCTGCCGCGCCGCGTGCTGCCCGGGTGAGTGCGACGGTGGAGGAGGGGGGCGGGAGACGTGCGGCCCCGCGCTGGCGGCTGGCGCGCCTGCCGCGCCGCGTGCTGCCCGGGTGAGTGCGACGGTGGAGGAGGGGGGCGTGAGACGTGCGGCCCCGCGCTGGCGGCTGGCGCGCCTGCCGCGCCGCGTGCTGCCCGGGTGAGTGCGACGGTGGAGGAGGGGGGCGGGAGACGTGCGGCCCCGCGCTGGCGGCTGGCGCGCCTGCCGCGCCGCGTGCTGCCCGGGTGAGTGCGACGGTGGAGGAGGGGGGCGGGAGACGTGCGGCCCCGCGCTGGCGGCTGGCGCGCCTGCCGCGCCGCGTGCTGCCCGGGTGAGTGCGACGGTGGAGGAGGGGGGCGTGAGACGTGCGGCCCCGCGCTGGCGGCTGGCGCGCCTGCCGCGCCGCGTGCTGCCCGGGTGAGTGCGACGGTGGAGGAGGGGGGCGTGAGACGTGCGGCCCCGCGCTGGCGGCTGGCGCGCCTGCCGCGCCGCGTGCTGCCCGGGTGAGTGCGACGGTGGAGGAGGGGGGCGTGAGACGTGCGGCCCCGCGCTGGCGCGTGGCGCGCCTGCCGCGCCGCGTGCTGCCCGGGTGAGTGCGACCGTGGAGGAGGGGGCGTGAGACGTGCGGCCCCGCGCTGGCGCGTGGCGCGCCTGCCGCGCCGCGTGCTGCCCGGGTGAGTGCGACCGTGGAGGAGGGGGCGTGAGACGTGCGGCCCCGCGCTGGCGGCTGGCGCGCCTGCCGCGCCGCGTGCTGCCCGGGTGAGTGCGACGGTGGAGGAGGGGGGCGTGAGACGTGCGGCCCCGCGCTGGCGGCTGGCGCGCCTGCCGCGCCGCGTGCTGCCCGGGTGAGTGCGACGGTGGAGGAGGGGGGCGTGAGACGTGCGGCCCCGCGCTGGCGGCTGGCGCGCCTGCCGCGCCGCGTGCTGCCCGGGTGAGTGCGACGGTGGAGGAGGGGGGCGTGAGACGTGCGGCCCCGCGCTGGCGGTTGGCGCGCCTGCCGCGCCGCGTGCTGCCCGGGTGAGTGCGACGGTGGAGGAGGGGGGCGTGAGACGTGCGGACCCGCGCTGGCGGCTGGCGCGCCTGCCGCGCCGCGTGCTGCCCGGGTGAGTGCGACGGTGGAGGAGGGGGGCGTGAGACGTGCGGACCCGCGCTGGTGGCTGGCGCGCCTGCCGCGCCGCGTGCTGCCCGGGTGAGTGCGACGGTGGAGGAGGGGGGCGTGAGACGTGCGGCCCCGCGCTGGCGCGTGGCGCGCCTGCCGCGCCGCGTGCTGCCCGGGTGAGTGCGACGGTGGAGGAGGGGGGCGTGAGACGTGCGGCCAGGCGCTGGCGGCTGGCGCGCCTGCCGCGCCGCGTGCTGCCCGGGTGAGTGCGACGGTGGAGGAGGGGGGCGTGAGACGAGCGGCCCCGCGCTGGCGCGTGGCGCGCCTGCCGCGCCGCGTGCTGCGCGGGTGAGTGCGACGGTGGAGGAGGGGGGCGTGAGACGTGCGGCCCCGCGCTGGCGGCTGGCGCGCCTGCCGCGCCGCGTGCTGCCCGGGTGAGTGCGACGGTGGAGGAGGGGGGCGTGAGACGTGCGGCCCCGCGCTGGCGGCTGGCGCGCCTGCCGCGTCGCGTGCTGCCCGGGTGAGTGCGACGGTGGAGGAGGGGGGCGTGAGACGTGCGGCCCCGCGCTGGTGGCTGGCGCGCCTGCCGCGCCGCGTGCTGCCCGGGTGAGTGCGACGGTGGAGGAGGGGGGCGTGAGACGTGCGGCCCCGCGCTGGCGGCTGGCGCGCCTGCCGCGTCGCGTGCTGCCCGGGTGAGTGCGACGGTGGAGGAGGGGGGCGTGAGACGTGCGGCCACGCGCTGGCGGTTGGCGCGCCTGCCGCGCCGCGTGCTACCCGGGTGAGTGCGACGGTGGAGGAGGGGGGCGTGAGACGTGCGGACCCGCGCTGGCGGCTGGCGCGCCTGCCGCGCCGCGTGCTGCCCGGGTGAGTGCGACGGTGGAGGAGGGGGGCGTGAGACGTGCGGCCCCGCGCTGGCGGCTGGCGCGCCTGCCGCGTCGCGTGCTGCCCGGGTGAGTGCGACGGTGGAGGAGGGGGGCGTGAGACGTGCGGCCCCGCGCTGGTGGCTGGCGCGCCTGCCGCGCCGCGTGCTGCCCGGGTGAGTGCGACGGTGGAGGAGGGGGGCGTGAGACGTGCGGCCCCGCGCTGGCGGCTGGCGCGCCTGCCGCGTCGCGTGCTGCCCGGGTGAGTGCGACGGTGGAGGAGGGGGGCGTGAGACGTGCGGCCCCGCGCTGGCGGCTGGCGCGCCTGCCGCGCCGCGTGCTGCCCGGGTGAGTGCGACGGTGGAGGAGGGGGGCGTGAGACGTGCGGCCCCGCGCTGGCGCGTGGCGCGCCTGCCGCGCCGCGTGCTGCCCGGGTGAGTGCGACGGTGGAGGAGGGGGGCGTGAGACGTGCGGCCCCGCGCTGGCGGCTGGCGCACCTGCCGCGCCGCGTGCTGCCCGGGTGAGTGCGACGGTGGAGGAGGGGGGCGTGAGACGTGCGGCCCCGCGCTGGCGGCTGGCGCGCCTGCCGCGCCGCGTGCTGCCCGGGTGAGTGCGACGGTGGAGGAGGGGGGCGTGAGACGTGTGGCCCCGCGCTGGCGGCTGGCGCGCCTGCCGCGCCGCGTGCTGCCCGGGTGAGTGCGACGGTGGAGGAGGGGGGCGTGAGACGTGCGGCCCCGCGCTGGCGGCTGGCGCGCCTGCCGCGTCGCGTGCTGCCCGGGTGAGTGCGACGGTGGAGGAGGGGGGCGTGAGACGTGCGGCCCCGCGCTGGCGGCTGGCGCGCCTGCCGCGCCGCGTGCTGCCCGGGTGAGTGCGACGGTGGAGGAGGGGGGCGTGAGACGTGCGGCCCCGCGCTGGCGCGTGGCGCGCCTGCCGCGCCGCGTGCTGCCCGGGTGAGTGCGACGGTGGAGGAGGGGGGCGTGAGACGTGCGGCCCCGCGCTGGCGGCTGGCGCACCTGCCGCGCCGCGTGCTGCCCGGGTGAGTGCGACGGTGGAGGAGGGGGGCGTGAGACGTGCGGCCCCGCGCTGGCGGCTGGCGCGCCTGCCGCGCCGCGTGCTGCCCGGGTGAGTGCGACGGTGGAGGAGGGGGGCGTGAGACGTGTGGCCCCGCGCTGGCGGCTGGCGCGCCTGCCGCGCCGCGTGCTGCCCGGGTGAGTGCGACGGTGGAGGAGGGGGGCGTGAGACGTGCGGCCCCGCGCTGGCGGCTGGCGCGCCTGCCGCGCCGCGTACTGCCCGGGTGAGTGCGACGGTGGAGGAGGGGGGCGTGAGACGTGCGGCCCCGCGCTGGCGGCTGGCGCGCCTGCCGCGCCGCGTGCTGCCCGGATGAGTGCGACGGTGGAGGAGGGGGGCGTGAGACGTGCGGCCCCGCGCTGGCGGCTGGCGCACCTGCCGCGCCGCGTGCTGCCCGGGTGAGTGCGACGGTGGAGGAGGGGGGCGTGAGACGTGCGGCCCCGCGCTGGCGGCTGGCGCGCCTGCCGCGCCGCGTGCTGCCCGGGTGAGTGCGACGGTGGAGGAGGGGGGCGTGAGACGTGCGGCCCCGCGCTGGCGGCCGGCGCGCCTGCCGCGCCGCGTGCTGCCCGGGTGAGTGCGACGGTGGAGGAGGGGGGCGTGAGACGTGCGGCCCCGCGCTGGCGGCCGGCGCGCCTGCCGCGCCGCGTGCTGCCCGGGTGAGTGCGACGGTGGAGGAGGGGGGCGTGAGACGTGCGGCCCCGCGCTGGCGGCTGGCGCGCCTGCCGCGCCGCGCCGTCGAATTGTAAACCTCCTCCTTTTTGAAGTCGGTTAATAACTATAGTGAAAGTCAAATAACAGGAAAACACAAAATGCGACTTATAATATTATACTACGTGTGGAGTGTGCCGCGCACAAACGGACCGTACCCGACGCGGTGCTCGGTGCTCGGTGCTCGGTGCTCGGTGCTCGGTGCTCGGTGCTCGGTGCTCGGTGCTCGGGGTAGGCCTAACGTGTATGCACAAACAGCTCGCACAAAATGTCAATAGGAAGGTACTTAAATTGCGAATAACAATATAAAAAGAAATATATAAATTTAGTGACATACAAAATATTCATTTACAATGAGATAACTAAAGACGTCATTTGTCTACTTTAAACATAAATTACACATCCCCGATTATAAAAATAACTGCAAACATGCACGCCTGCTACCCATGTCGCTGAAAGAGAAGTCGCCGACCCAAACTTTCCATAAACTAGGTTGCAACAATATAAATTGTAGTGACCTTCTATCAAAGATCAAACTTCAAATACCAACTCATATCGCCACCAGAGAGAGTATCACCTTAAACTTCACGTCGACCGATGCATGACCAATTATAGGCAGAATTCTTACTTCATTAGAGTATATCAATTTTCTATTTTTTTATTTCACAACTACAAAAATATAACACTGACATTGGTTTTTAACCGACTTCAAAAAGGAGGAGGTTTACAATTCGACGGTATGTTTTTTTTATTTTTTTGTGTGTTTGTTACGCGGTTACTCCACCAATTATGCATCGATTTCGATGATTCTTTTTTTGATTGGTAGGTAATACTTCAAAGGTGGTCCCATATAAATTTTATCGAAATTCATTTAGTAGTTTTCGAAAAAAAAAAAAACAAAATATATAAGTTTTAATCTTCAAGTCGGTTCTTGTTTTTTTCGTAACCAACTTTCTAAAGGTGGAGGTTTGTATTCGACTGCTTCACCTGCTTCACTCAGGGTTGACTTCCTGTGAGGGGGGAACTCCTCAACGGTGAATAGTACAGACACAACATTTCGTAAATGGATTTAACCATAATAGCCTGTTCTAAATTCCATCATGACATGGCAGATACACCCAGGATTGACTTCCGGCGAGGAAACTCCTCAACAGAGAATAGGACAGACATGAATTTTTTTTGTACATGCATTTAATTGTGATAGCCCGGTTTTAACTTCGTCATGATGTGGCTTCTAGATCATAAAAGCTTGTTTTTAAAAACTTTTTGATTTAATTTAATTAAAACTTGTTTTTCACTAAAAAGGGTAAAATAAATTATTTTTCAAAAAAAACTAAACCGACTTCAAAACCCAAATGGCACTCAAAAGTAAAAAATAAATTGATATAATTATCATAAGCGCTACCCACTCATATATTTGAAGTCGGTGCCAGCCAAAAGGTAAAAGGTAAAAGGTAGTAGATAGATACTACCTACAAGTAGTACTTACTATATACATAGTATTTATCTGCTACCTATTAGACTTGGCTGGCACCGACTTCAAATATATGAGTGCGTAGCGCTTATGATAATTATATTAATTTATTTTTTACTTTTGAGTGCCATTTGGGTTTTGAAGTCGGTTTAGTTTTTTTTGAAAAATAATTTATTCTATTGAGTGTACGACCTTCTTGAGGTGAACACAACACGCTAATAATTGTACACTCCTTAGAATTAGGGAGCTAACATTATTAAGGATACTATCCATTGAATTTATTTGACATCTTTTAATGTTATTAATATTAATAATTTACGGGTGACAAGTGAGATAATAAACAGTGTTAAACAGAGAAACAGAACTTCCGAGTAGCAGGCTGAGAGCTGCCTACAATCATCACCTGAGTCTTGATAGGATTAACCTTCAGGCCATAGGCTCTGCTCCAGTCTGCTATACGAACCAAGTCGGTGATTGTGGTTAGAATTGCATCTGACAAATTTTCAAGAGAAGCTTGAGAATATATCTGAAGATCGTCTACATATGGTAGGAAGAAGAAAGATTTTTTGAAATTGATTTTATAAAGATTGCAAAGAGAAGAGGGGAGAGCACACCGCCTTGCGGAACGCCAGCAGACGTATCACACCAAGAAGATTAATTTTCATCAAGGCGGACTCGCTGCCTGCGTCCGTACAGGTAACTGGATGGAGCGGGGTAAAGCAAGAAGTATATCAAAATTAACAGTGTTAAACTCATTACTGAAGTCCAACAATGTTAGTACCGTTAAACGGCCATGTTCCATGCCAAGGCGTATGTCGTCAGTTATTTTGACAAGAGTACTTACTGTGCTGTGGCCAGGACGGAAACCGGATTGGAGAGGATTAAGAAGATCATGAAAAGAAAGGAATTTGCTAATTTGGTTGTGGACGAGACGTTCAAGGACTTTGGATAGGAAAGGGAGAATTGATATAGGGCGGTATTCGGAGAAAGATGTAGGATTAGATTTTTTAGGTAAGGGAATAATCTGAGCGTCTTTCCAGATAGAAGGAAATACACCGTAGGAAATGGAGTTATTGAAAATGAAACAGAGGACGGGAAGGATTATGTCAAGGATTGGTACTAACATGTTGCGACTAATACCGTCGCCACCTACTGCGTTTGAGGAGATTGATAGCACGCACTTCTTAACATCACAAGCGGATAGTTGATTAAAAACAAAAGGAGAGTAGTCAGGGGTTGGTAGGTTCGAAATATAATGTATTGTATTATTTTTGTCTGAGATATTAATGTCAGATGAAGAAAAGTGGAGATTAAGATAATCGATGTTTAAGTCGGTTGAAATAGAGTTCTGACGTGATTTACCAATCCCAAGTGACCTGAGGAATTTCCAAACTTTGGCTGGATCTTCATTCTCAACAGATTTATGGACATGGCGGCGAAGAGCATCCCTACACACTATATTGCAGCGATTTCGGGCTTTAGAATATCTGATTTTGTTGAGCTCATTTGAGCGGCACTTGTATTTGCTTTTAGCGGCAGCTTTTTTGTGCATGAGCTGTTTGATATCTGCAGTAAGCCAGGGTGCTGGTAGGTGTTTAAGTTTAATGGCCCGCAAGGGGGCATGTTTGTCGTACAACTGCGTAATTAAGGAGTTAAAGATGGCAACTTGATCAGTACAGTATTACAGTATCAGCTACAGTATCAGCATTGATCACTGGAGACCAATCAATGTTGCTGGCATCACCAAGAAAAGCCTCCTGATCCATACCACTAAAATTGCGCTGAAGAAGAATTTTGGGTTTAGCTTTAAGAGGACGGATTTTATATGACAAGAAAACAAGATCGTGATAAGAGAAGGCATCAGCCGAACATTGACCGTGCTTTGCAACATGCTGGGGGGATGCCACTATAAGGAGGTCAAGAAGAGACGGGGTACAGTTTGAAAAATGATGAGTGGCGTTGAGAGAGAAAATGTGCAAGTTGCTGGATTTGATGACGGATTTAAGGGAAGAAGAACGATAATCGTTTTTGAGAAGGCATGTGTTAAAATCACCCATGATAATTGTATGGCTATATGAAGGCAAAAGATCTTCCAACGTCTTTTCAAAAGAAGAGAAATAATTAATTCTTAGGGAAGGGCTATAGTAGACTCCGAGTAGGATTTTAGTATGCGATAAAAGTACTTCAAAGTCAAAGTCAAAGTCAAATATCGTTTATTAAATGGGCACAAAAGTGCACTTTTAAAGGTCATAAACACATGATACAAATAAAAAATGTCAAAAATTGTAACTTATGTTAACATGACTTTGAAAAAAAGGTAAGTATGTTTACCCATTTCTTTCCTATACTCAAATTGAAGTCTGAGTGCTGAAAAGAAATGCGAAAACTGACTCTACCAGTGCTTCGGAAATACGCCCGCTAGAGAAGATAGCACCAAGAAACTCTGCGGGGATGTCTTTTTTCAGCACAATTACGTATAAATTAGAATTAACAGAATGTAAAACAAGAAATGCGAGTGAGATGTCCCATAGTCATAGTATCAGTAACAGAAAAGTGTAAATAAAATATAAGTAGGTATGACAGTAGCAGTAGGAGTGACTAGAACAGACCAGTCCCCGCAAGCAGCACCCGTTCACGAGTATGACTTGTGGACCAGCCACTTCTACGAATAATTAAATACAAAAAATTTCTACGAATTGGAAGGAGGCGGCTGTGCTGAGGTGCTAATCACGGAAAAGGGAATATGCGATCGAAGATAAATAGCAACCCCACCACCGCCACAGCCAGTACGACCATTGCGTATTAGGTGAAAGCCAGGCAGAGAATAGGAGATTGTAGGTAGGCATGGTTTAAGCCACGACTCGGAGACTAAAATAGCATGAAGGTTATTGTGGTCCAGGGACGCCAGCATATCAGAGTAATGAGCCGGATAACTTTGCGCGTTGATGTGAATCACGTTAAAGATTTTAGGTACATCAGAAAAAATTGCTTCAATATTATCGGACAGTGAGGGGATACTTACAAACTGCTGTGCTAGCCACTAGACTGGCTGAAACTATAACTAAAGAACATAAAATAAAAGCACAGAGAAAAATATTTTGGTGCGATTCTAGTACAGTACTTACTACTACTTACCTGGATACGCACGTAACTATAAACAATACGTTGCGCACCGGCTCGGCGAGATAGACGAGCTTACGAATTCAAACGAGTGGAGATGCGTACCTACGAAGCTCAACGTAGCCGATGTCGCCACCAGAGAATCCTACGACTGCACTATTTTAGAAAAAGGATGGCTATACGGACCTGATTGTTTACGCTGTGATGAGAACGAGTGGCCTCACGACCTACATGCCTCTCGTATCTGAAAATAAAGAAACACAATTAAAATGTATCAATATAATACATACGGAAAAGAAAGGAATAATCTTACCTGTACCTGAAGCGACTAGATTGTCCTCCTGGCTTCGCTTACTCCGGGCGACTTCTATAGTACTAAAATTTATAAATAAATGTAAAAGACTTACTTACCAGTTTGATGACACTTTGGAGAAGGCCGAAGTACTGCTACTGAAACAATCACAATTACAATCATTTGAAAAGGAAATGAATGAGTTAAAAAATAATAGATGTATATCAAGAACTAGTAAGATACTTTCCTTATCACCTTACCTTGATGAACACGAAGTCCTGCGCGTCGGCGGCCGCATCGGAGCTGCTACTGGTGTGCTACCTGAAACAAAAAACCCTATCATATTAGACGGTAAAAACCACTTCGCTAAATTAACAGTTAGATACTATCACCACTACTTTGCTCATGAAAACCAAGAGACGGTATTAAATGAAACTAAGCAAAGATACTGGATCACAAGACTGCGACCTGTAATAAAAATAAAAACTGTGACCTCACGATGCATGACCTGTAATATTAAAAAATGCAAACCGGAAGTACCAAGAATGGGTGACTTACCTGTCGCGCGAATGGCTCACCACCAACGCCCCTTCACATATTGTGGCGTAGATCTTTTTGGCTCAATGGAGGTCACTGTGGGACGACGCCGTGAAAGGAGATATGGAGTTTTCTTTACGTGTCTCTCGGTACGAGCCATTCACCTGGAAGTTGTTGCGACACTTACTTCGGATTCATTTATAATGGCACTACGACGAATGGCTGCGAGACGTGGATGGCCACAATATTTATTCTCAGACAATGGAACCAACCTAAGAGGAGCAGAGTCGGAACTGAAGAAGTCAATTCAAGGTCTTGATGAAAATGTATTAAAAAACGAAGCCTTAAACCATGGCACTAAATGGACCTTTATACCACCCGCAAACCCGCACTAGGGAGGAGCATGGGAACGCCTCATTCGAAGCGTTAAGACCAGTCTGAAGGTTTTATTAAAGGAACGCGCTCCCAAAGATGAGACACTGAACACGCTGCTTGCTGAAGTCGAAAACATAGTAAATAGCCGGCCTTTAACACATGTGCCAGTAGACCCGAACAACCCTATTGAGAAAATGTTGACTTGTTTACAACGAAACGCAATTATTTTAAATATAGTATATACACCTACAATGTGTAAAAAAATAGATTTATTACTATCTATGTTATACACCAACTACTTAATTATATATTTATTTGTATACTTTTTTTTTTATTGATCTACCATATTATTATTCTATATGTGGCGTCGTCATCCACATAATACTTACCAATCCTTGAAGTCCTGAACCTGAAACATAAAAATAACAATTAGTAAAACATACACAATAAACATAAATAATAAAACAGAAAGCATAATATAAAATACTTAATTACACAAGCATAAATAGAAAATAATACTTACCGTAATCCGTCAAAATATATTACGACGATGCAATGGATACAAACCTGCCGAGCGGAGAACAATAGAAGGCACAGCGACCGTCCGTCGCCCGCGCCGCAGCCGCAACGCACCGCGCCCGCCAGTCTGCAAGATGAATTGACGCGAGACGCATGACAGTCGATTCGGCACCGCTAAATAATAATCCGCGCGAGTTAGTGCTTACCATATCGTTCTATATTATCTAGACTTTCTTCTTGTTCTATTCTCTGACTCTTGTGTGCTGTGCTTCCTTCTCACTGTGACTATCTTCATATTAACTGTACTTGTGTTTACCTCAAAAATAAATTATAAAACTTTATGTGCTGTGTTGACAATTATTCTACATCAACCCACATCTGGTGACCCGCATCTGTTCACATCTGATGACCTACGCAAGTGGATACGAAGACTACAGAGCTAAGTAAACAACATAATTAGTGAGAATCATGACCGGCGAACATTCCAGAGCATCCAAATCGCAAGATAGCGAATCGGCCGGAGGAACTGTTTCCACTACACCATCCGACATTTTTCGAGTGGGTGTAAGAATTCCACCTTTTTGGCCGGAGAAACCTGCTGTATGGTTCGCGCAGGTAGAAGGACACTTTAATTTGTCTGGAATCACAGACGATAAAACAAAATTTTATTATGTCATCGCACAACTGGATCATCGATATGCAGCCGAAGTAGAAGACATTATCGTGTCACCGCCAGCTACGTCGAAGTATACAACGCTGAAAACAGAGCTGATCAAACGACTATCACAATCCCGCGAAAAAGAAGTCAAGCAGTTAATCTCGCATGAAGAGATGGGTGACCGCCGACCTTCACAGTTCCTTCGTCATCTACGACAGTTAGCAGGACCTGAAGTGCCGGAAGAGTTCCTGAAAACAATATGGACAAGCCGTCTCCCCACCCATGTGCAAACAGCTGTTGCTTCTCAACCACGCGCCGATTTGAGCAGCCTTGCAGACCTAGCTGACACCGTGTTAGATATCGTCAGTTCAGCCCCTCAAGTCGCAGCCACATCTTACGCTCCAGGCTCACCTCTTGACGTGATGTCGAAGCAGATCGCAGACCTCACGAAGCAGATAGCGACACTTACTTCATCGCAAAATCGAAGATCAAGATCGCAGACGAGGAACACTGGACGTGAACGAAGCAGTACCCGATCACAGTCGAACTACAGACGATTCCCGCATTGTTGGTACCATGCCAAATTTGGCGATAAGGCCAAGAGATGCACCAAACCTTGTGATTACGTGCAGGGAAACGCTCAAGGGAATCGGTAATGGCGACTAACGATTATCCCTCAACACCAGGTCGCCTTTTTGTAACCGATCGCCAATCTAAGATGCAGTTTCTCGTTGATACAGGAAGCGATCTCTGTGTCTTTCCTAAGAGCGCATTACATTCAAGCAGACCTAAATCCGATTACCTCTTGTACGCAGCAAATGGAACCTCAATAATGACGTATGGGTCCATTCACCTTGTACTGAATTTGGGACTTCGTCGCGAATTTTCCTGGCGTTTCACGGTGGCAGATGTCACGAAGGCAATCATCGGGGTCGACTTCTTAACTCATTATGGTCTAATAGTCGACGTTCGCAATCAGCGCCTTATAGACAATACCACAACATTAATGTCAGCGGCTGTGTTAGCAACATCATCTGCCACTATATCTTCGGTGAAGACAATGACAGGTGATACAGCATATCACAACCTCCTTCGTGAATTCCCGGAAATTACTCGTCCATCTGGTTCCCAGCCCACTCCATCGCACAATACGGTTCATCATATCAAGACTACGCCAGGCCCACCAGTCTATTGCACGCCACGAAGACTTGCTCCTGATAAGTTGAAAATAGCAAAGGAAGAATTCGAAGCTATGCTGAAATGTGGAACAGCTCGACCTTCGGACAGCCCTTGGTCATCACCCCTACACCTCGCACCAAAAAAGGACAACGGGTGGCGACCTTGTGGGGATTACCGCAGACTTAACGCTCGAACTGTGCCGGATAGATACCCCATTCGACATATCCATGACTTTGCACATGAAATTTCTGGATGTACCGTCTTTTCAAAAATTGATTTGGTAAAAGCTTTTAACCAAATTCGTGTAGCCGAAGAGGATATTTGCAAAACAGCAATCTCAACTCCCTTTGGACTATTCGAAATGCCATATATGGGATTTGGTCTGAGAAATGCCAGTCAGACGTTTCAACGATTCGTCGATGAGATAACTAGAGGCCTTGACTTCTGCTACGGATATTTAGACGATTTTTTGATATTCTCATCTGATAGAATCACCCATGAACAACATCTACGTCAGATATTTTCAAAACTGCGAGAATACAACATGGTGATCAACGTAGCCAAATGTACATTTGGAGTATCGCAAGTGACATTCTTGGGATATACTGTCTCAGCGGAAGGTGTGAAACCTCTAGACGAAAAGGTAGAAGCCATCAAGAACTTCCCTACACCACAGACAGTCAAAGAGCTAAGACGATTTTTAGGAATGATCAACTTCTATCGTCGTTTCATTCCCGGCGCTGCAGAACATCAAGCAGCGTTGCACGCTTTACTTACCGGCTCAGTTAAAGGATCACATCCTGTTGACATCTCAGGTGAATCACTAGAAGCCTTTGAAAAATGCAAAAAGAGCCTCTGCCAAGCAACTCTCCTATCACATCCAGACCTCGATGCACGACTAGCCCTAGTCACTGATGCGTCGGACACCGCCATGGGAGCAGCCCTGCAACAATTCAAAGATGGCAGTTGGCAGCCTTTGGCCTTCTTCTCTAAGAAATTAAGCCCATCTCAGAAGAAGTATTCACCATACGATAGAGAACTACTCGCTATATACCAATCGATCAGATATTTCCGTCATATGCTTGAAGCCAGACCATTCACGGTGTTCACTGATCACAAACCTTTGTGTTTCGCATTTGACTCCAGGAAAGAGAACTGTACTCCTAGACAATTTCGATATCTAGATTACGTATCTCAATTCACCACGGACTTACAACACATTGCTGGACGAGATAACGTAGTAGCCGATACACTATCTAGAATCGAAGCTCTATCTTTACCAGTGGATCTAACAATTCTAGCCGAGAAACAAAAGACTGATTCAGAGCTAGCCGACTTACTCACTGGCACTACATCTCTGCGTCTAAAGAAGATCACCATCCCTGGCACCAAAATAGAAGTCTATTGCGACCAGAGCACTGAAATCTCTAGACCATATGTTCCACGAGAGTTGCGACGTAACGTATTCCAAAGCCTACATTCGCTCAGTCACCCTGGAGCTAATGCCACAGCAAAATTGGTATCAAAGCGCTACGTATGGCCCAGTATCCAGAAAGATTGCCGTGAGTGGGCAAAGGCGTGTTATCCGTGTCAAAGAGCCAAAGTCACAAGACACGTATCTTCGCCGCTTGGAACATTTAAAATACCGCAAGCCAGATTCTTACACGTGCATATTGATCTCATTGGACCACTACCAATTTCGAATGGAAATAAATATTGCCTCACAGCCATTGACAGGTTTACTCGATGGCCTGAAGCGATACCCATCCCAGATATCACAGCGGAGACAGTAGCAAGAGCCCTTTTATCAGGCTGGATCGCACGCTTTGGTTGTCCCTTGGAAATAGTGACAGACAGAGGAAGGCAGTTTGAGTCGAACTTATTTAAATACCTGTCTAACATAGCTGGCTTCCAACATAAAACTACGACAGCGTACCACCCAGCCTGCAATGGATTGATCGAACGCTTTCATCGACAGTTAAAAGCCGCGATTGTATGCCACGAAAGCGAAAGTTGGACAGACGTCTTACCTTTAGTACTACTTGGGATCCGCAACACCTACAAAGAAGACCTGCAAGCATCATCAGCAGAGCTAGTATATGGTGAACCTGTCAGACTACCTGGTGAATTCTTTGAGCCAAATGCACAAACGACGACCGATATAACGGACTTCACAGCCCGTCTTCGGGACTTCGCAGCGCAAGTACAACCACGACCAGCCTCAAGACACAGCCAGAAAGCTATATTCGTTTTCAAAGATTTATCCACCGCAACTCACATATTCTTAAGAGATGACACAACACGCGGAGCTCTTCGTCCAGTATATACAGGACCCTATAAAGTAATCAGAAGAAACGACAAAACTTTTAAAATATTATACAAAGGAAAAGAAACGGAAGTATCTATTGACAGGATAAAACCAGCATATTCACTTACCGACACGCCGACCAGCATTCAGATCTCCAGCCGTCCTACCGTAGAACCTCCACCTGTTAAAGAACGTACAACACGATCAGGTAGAAAAGTCAGGTTCCCAAACTACTATCGCCCGTAAGACGGTCTCTGGAGGGGAGTGATGTGGCGTCGTCATCCACATAATACTTACCAATCCTTGAAGTCCTGAACCTGAAACATAAAAATAACAATTAGTAAAACATACACAATAAACATAAATAATAAAACAGAAAGCATAATATAAAATACTTAATTACACAAGCATAAATAGAAAATAATACTTACCGTAATCCGTCAAAATATATTACGACGATGCAATGGATACAAACCTGCCGAGCGGAGAACAATAGAAGGCACAGCGACCGTCCGTCGCCCGCGCCGCAGCCGCAACGCACCGCGCCCGCCAGTCTGCAAGATGAATTGACGCGAGACGCATGACAGTCGATTCGGCACCGCTAAATAATAATCCGCGCGAGTTAGTGCTTACCATATCGTTCTATATTATCTAGACTTTCTTCTTGTTCTATTCTCTGACTCTTGTGTGCTGTGCTTCCTTCTCACTGTGACTATCTTCATATTAACTGTACTTGTGTTTACCTCAAAAATAAATTATAAAACTTTATGTGCTGTGTTGACAATTATTCTACATCAACCCACATATATAATAAAAGAACAGGGTTTTTTTCTACAATCATCGCACAGCCGAAACCGCTTAACATAGAAACCTGAAATTTGGACCACGTATTCTACAAGTAGTGAAGGATCATTTAAGAACGGATTTTTCGAAATTTGACCTTTGAGTGGGTCAAGTGGGGTAATAAAGAATGTATGGGGAAAAAAAAATCTTTTATCGCACGGTCACGAAACTTCGGCAGTATACTACGCAAAAGAAATAAAGCAATACGTGTATCACAGTTTTTTGACAATCAACCCACAAGGGGGGTTTAGTGTGGTTTTTTAGATTGGAATGCGGAAACTATAATGTATGCTACGGTGATTGTTTCTTGACCAGTAGTCATCAAATTTTGTGTGAGCGTGAACATGTGAATACTAGGAATTTGTTTTCGGCATTTTTAGAAATTCGACCCCTAAGGTCATTTCTTGGGGTCGTAAAGTTTCCATGGTGTAGGTTTTTTCAGTAAAGTTATGAAACTTAGTCAATTGACTAAACATAACAATAAAAAAATACATTTTCAGTAACTTTTCAAAAATCAACCCCTAAGGTCATTAAATAGGGCTGCAAAGTTTGTATGGAGTAGGATTTTGAATTAATGCGACTCTGTAGCTACAGTAAAGAAACAGGGTAAAGAAATTAAGTTTGATCAAGTTTAAAAATAATTTTTCAGCGTTTTACAAAAATCAACCCCTAACAGGGTTAAACGAGGTGGTAAAGTTTACATTGAAAATTTTTGTTTATAGCGATGAAACTTGGTACATACCTAACAAAACATTATTAGAATGTGATTTACCATTTTTTTTAATCATCCCTTAAAAGGGTTAAACAGGGTGGAAAGTAAAGATTATTATTTTTAAGGTACAACGGTGAAATGTGGTGTACGTGGTAAGCTTATTAAATTATAGACGTGTATTTAACCATTTTTTGAAAATCATCCCTTAACAAGCCTAAGCGGGGTGGTAAAGTTTGTATAGAAAATCTTTGTTTATGAAATTTCATGGCTATGATAAAACTTGGTAAAAGAAAATAATGAAAACGTGATTTACGATTTTTGAAAATCATCCCTTAACAGGGTTAAACAGGGTGCACAGTGAAGATTATTATTTTTAAGCTACAACGATGAAATGTGCTATACGTGCTTATCCAATGATATTATAGATATGTACTTCACATTTTTTTTAATCATCCCCCGACAAGCCTAAGCGGGGTGGTAAAGTTTGTATAGAAAATCTTTTTTATTTTTGAAGTTTGTGGTTTTGATGAAACTTGGTACATAAACTAAGAAAAAGAAGATAATAAAAACGTGAATCACAATTTTTGAAAATCTACCCCTAACCAGGTTAAATAAGAGTGAAATGTAATTATATTATTTGAAGCTACGACGATGAAGTTCGGTTCATTTACTCAGACAGATAAACTTTAAGCACGTCTTTCACCATTTTGCTGGAGTCATCCCTAAACCGGTTCAAACGGGGTGGTTAAGTTTATATAACCAAGTATATGGCGTTTCATATTTCCCAACGAACTCAACCCACCCAGATCAATCTAAAACACCACACATGTTCTTCCTACAAGAACCAATTATGCGTCTGCCCTGAACTAGGACGTGTTAAAAGCCTTAAATATCTAGGAGTCATAATAGACGACCATTTAACATGGGATAACCAAATTAATGCACTAAGTGGCCGAATACGAAAAATGATGCATATATTCAGAAGGCTGGGCTCGGTGGCTGATCACAATACACTCAGAATTGTATACCAGGCCTTATGTCAATCTCTTCTCAGTTATTGCATAGTGTGTTGGGGATCAGCTACCAACACCAGGTTCTTAAAAATTGAGAGAGCACAAAGAGCTCTTCTGAAAGTTGCCTATAAAAAGCCATATAGATACTCTACAGATAAATTATTCAAAGATACCAAATATCTCAGAGTTCGGCAACTGTACATCCTGGGAATCGCAATGCGTTTCCACAAAACAGCCCTAACAACGATCTCACCCACCACTAGGTCCTCACGTCGCAATTCCTGGGCAGTTCCCCGCACTAGAACCCTTCTAGCACAGCGTGCCTATGCATACAGGGGACCGTTTTTGTACCAGCGTTTGGACAAGACCCTTGACATTTTACAGTCATCACGTTATGTTACGAAACGGAAGATTGTGTCATGGCGTCTCTCACTGGGATATAACGGTACTGAGGACTTTATTAAATTAAAATAAATATATGACGTTAAGGGGCCTGTTCACCAACTGGATCAGAACGAACCCCTGCAGACAACATATGCGAATACCCTGCCGTTCCAAAGTAGGTATCTTACCACTTTCTGACTCTATTATTTTTCTCCGCATTTCTGTCAGCCGGAGTCCAGTTGGCGGGAAGGTGACCAGGCCCCTAGTTAGTTAGTTATCATTAATACACCTCCTAAAACGAATTTTAGATGTGCTGAGGCAATCACCCACTTATGTCCTAAATCTCAGACTCTGTCCGCGTGAACGACAGAGAAGCCCATGTTCGTAATTTACAATAAACAAATAGATAAATTGTCTAATACCCGTGGATTCGTGTTCGGTACCCCCTAAATAGTCGATCCCAACTGTTTATTTATTTATTTTAAATTGTCCCCACTGTACAGAATTGGTTTGGTTCCATTTTTATTTATAATATTACTTATAATACCATTTTAGTATAGATAACAAACACTTATTCAAGCTATTATTTATATAAATATTTATTTACACACTCATCACACACCCACGTATTCACCCTCACACTCACACACTAACTCATTCAAAAGGCATAAATTGAGATATTTGTAAGTTGTAAATAAAAACTTTTAGCTATTTATTCTTGTAAGTTTTAAGATCTATATTAAAATCGTTTATTGTTACCTGGCTAAATAAATAAAAAAAAATATGGAGAATCTTTGTTCATGAAGTTATGGCAATTAAATTTGGTACACAGAGTAAACAAAAGAAGTAAATTTAAACGTATTTCGTGATTTTTTGAAATTCACCCTCTAACAAGGTTAAACAGGGTGGAAAGTATCAAATATTTTTTAATGTTGAAATTTGTTACAAATACTCAGCTAATAAAATTATAAACACGTATTTCACCATGTCTTGAAATCACCCCTAATAGGGTTATACAGGGTGGTAAAGTTTGTGTGGAGAATTTTTGTTTAATGAAGTTGTAGCAATGAAATTTGGTATACAGACCAAACAAAAGTAATAAATTAAAACGAAACTCACTTTATTAATTAACCTCTAAAAACGTTAAACAAGGTGGAATATAACATTTTTTCTGAACTTGCGACGGTGAAATATATATATTAATACATATACTAATCGAAGATACTATACGCAAGTGTTTCACCACTTTTTAAACATCTTAAAGCATCTTAACGGGATGACAAATATATGTGTGGAAAACCTTTGTTTATAAGTTAAAAGCGAAACTTGGTATATATACTAGGCAAAAAAAATGAATTCTAACGTAATGCAATTTTTTTCAATTTTCTTATTCGTACAGGACTTTAATTGACTTTTAAATGCAATATTCAGAAAAATAAGAAATACTAAAGGTGTAGTCAATCGAAGATTTACAAATATTCAGCAACTTTTATAGTTGACCGTACGTGTCGCAGGGAAATGAGGATATCTGAGATTTCGCGAAATTCCTAGCGATACCACGAAGTCATGTTATAATCATGTATGGGAAGGACCACTTCTCCGCGGTCCGACTAGCTTTTACCCCTAGAGTGTATAAAGAAAGCGCGGAGCCAGAAGCTCGCGAGGAGTTCCTGAGCAAAACGAGTGCGCAAGGCCAGGACGAAGCGAGGGGGAGAGGTGGCGAGCGTAGCGAGCCGGCGACCTCCCGAGTGGAGTGATGGTCGAATGCGCGAGTGGAGCGAAGGGATGACGAAGCGAGAGTTCTGTCGAGAGCCTATTTATTAAAACTGTACGTCATATCTCTAAGGATTTCGTGAAATTCCTGGTATCCTCATTTCCCTGCGACATACAATATTTTTTCTTGAGCTACGACGATTGACCTTTGGCCAAAATACTTACATATTCCTAGCCAAAAAAGCTATTGACACATGTATTATTATCATTGTTTTGAATACCATCCCCTGACAGGTTTAAACGGGTGGTAAAAAGTAAAGAAAATTTATGTTAATAATGTAAGTATTATGTCTATTTAAACCGAGATAAGAGAAAAGAACGTGAAAGAGATCGGAATAGAAACAGGACGAATTCGGGATAGGATTGGGATAGAAGCAGGACGAAATCGGCATAGAAGCGAGAGCTGCCGGAAATACCCGGGAGCAAAATTAATTATTTCACTAAGCGTACAAAGTCGCGGGCAACAGCTATGTAAATGTAAATAGGAGATTTAGGTTTCGAAGATTTCTTTTACTCAGGTTTCATGTATGTACATTTGTACATGGCGCCGGACACATACCGGAGCCGGATCGTGGTTTTGATCATTTACATGACTTTGCGCTGCCGCCGCACCTCAGGGTCATGTAAATGATCAAAAACCGGAACCGGTTAGGATCGGAATAGGATCGAGAGCAGAGCGGGACGATAACTGAATAAGAAAGAAACTGTAACAGGATAGGAGTGGGAAAGTAACGGAACAGAAACGGTACGGTACGGTAACAAGATAGGAGCGGGACGGGAACTGGAACGGAAATATGGTGGGACGGAAAATGGTCGGAAGCAGGATGAATACTTCACTACGCGTACGAAGTCGCGGGCATCAGCTAGTTATATATAAACAAGCCGGGCATCGGCTTCACTCGATGGCCGTTTAGTAGTTATCTGCTTGTTTAGGCTGGATGATAGTACTAGTAATTCAAAAAGAGAACTTACCAGGGATGCGGGAACAACACAATTCACAATAAAAAAGATAATTAGCTGTGAATTTGGTAATGAATGAAGAAAGCGATTCAAAATTGATATTTTAAATAAAATGGGCGGATGACTCGCGCGCGGTTGTAGCGGTAAACCAAATCTCTAGTGGTACTGATTTTTTCCGCAAGCTCGCGGTGGCGCTAGCGTTATCGGCCATAGATGCATAGATATTTATATCATTATCTATGGGTAGAACATATTTAAATTAATAGCGCTAATTGGCGCGACTAATATACCTAGTCAGATCATAAATTCTGTCACATGTTTAATATAAAATAATTGAAACAAGTTTATTCATTATGTAACCATTTATATACCAAACAGAACTTAACAAAACATAGATTCTTATGACAATAAAGTTTATTCAAAATGACCTCCGTGATTTTGAATACAGGCCTTCAATCTGCGCGGCCAGTCGTCTATCGCAGCACGAACGAGGTCCATGTCAATATCGGCGGCTGCCTTAATCAAGGATGTCTTGAGTGATTCCAAATTGGGATGAGGCTTTGAGCACGCCTTCTCCTCCAAGTGTTGCCATATCTTGTAATCTAAACGACTCAAATCTGGACTGGAGGAGGGCCAGTCTTCGTGCCGGATGAAGTCGATTTCACGCTCCGCCAGCCAGTCTTGTGTGCTCTTCGCTCTATGAGCTGGCGCCGAATCTTGTTGGAATACCCAGTGCCTGTTATTGAACATGGTATGAGAAACAGGTTCTACAAGGTTCGTCAGGACTGTATTTTGATACACAACTGCATTAGTTTTTACACCTTTCTCACAAAAATGTACCTCTGTTAAGCCCCAATAAGAAACTCCCAACCATACCATGAGCGAGGATGGAAAATGACCTCGTTGGACACGCGGAATACGGTTGCTCGCTTCTTCACTACTGTGTGCGTACACCTTATCATTTTGATTGTTGTAGCTCTCTTCTACGGTAAAATTTTTTTCATCCGATAAAAGAATTTCCCGATATTTTTTTCCCGCGTACCGCTTCAGTAAAGCGCGGCATCTCTTCAGTCTCAGGTCCATTAGACGAGCATTTAAACAATGTCCTGTTTTTCTTCGATATGCCCGAAGCCCTAGGTCTTCATTTAACACCCTTTTCACCGTGGTTCTGCTTAACCCCATCTGAAGGGCCAACAGTTTCTGCTTACGTTTGGGATTTCTTTGAATTCGCGCCTTCACAGCTTTTATCACTGCTGGAGTCCTAACAGACCAAGGGGGCGACCACTTCTTGACCTGTCATCTACACTAGTCTTCATTGTATCGTTTGATGGTACGATAAACGAATCTTTTGGTTATATTCAAATTTTTCAGTATGTCAAAAATTTGAATTGGCGCGTAACCGCAACGATGCAACGCAATAACTGCAACACGGTCTTCTTTAAGCGTCCACTCCATATTTAAAAATGAGTTAAATTCTTAAAAGTATACATTTTTATTTTCATGAATAATTCGAAATTCGAATTCAATAAACATTTTTGTGGCCAGCATTCTAAAAGAAAAGTTTTTACTGTGTGACAATACTTATGACCTGACTGTGTATATGAGTAAATTGGATTGATATGGCTTTCGATTTATACAATATGTAATTTTATAATATGGATTTCATTCTTGTTATAACCATTTTCAACCAAAATGTTAGACTGTAAATTGAAAATACAAATTACATGTGAAAACAGTTTAAGGCAAACTTGTTCTCAAATATTTTTAGCTATGATACTGTATATAGTATATACTGTTTCCCTAGAATAAATAAATAAATAAATCTTCTTCGTATCGTGTAGTGTGCGTTCAATTAAACAAAGCTTGGCTTCACAATTGTTTGGCTCTCAAACTCAGATTTATTTCAGTTGCTGCAATTGTTATTATTTTTAATTCTGTTGCATACAAATGTAAGGTACTGCTTGTACGTACTAACTAACATCGGTACTATATAACTCTTACTTACATATAAGTGACAACTTGTAACTGGTCCAGTTATCTTAAACATCATTTAATTATCGTATGCATGTTTTGGCTGGAAGTTTTTCTAAAATTAATAAATAAAAAATTATACTTTTATAAGAAGGAGTTTAATAATAGTATTAGGATAGTTTCGTGCGCTGACCTCACCCGGTGATCATGTTGTCGTACGCAGCGCGTGCGCGCCGGCGCCGGCCGCCGCGCTGGCGCCGCGCACCTACGTGGGCTCGCTGCGCGCGCACGCCGCACGCACCGCACGCACCGCACGCACGCACGCGCCGTACGACCACAAACAAGGTACTCTCTACAAGTATTATTCAGTTGAAAGTTCCAGCAGAGATACAAATAAACAAAACATTAAAAAAAAGAAGTTCTTTCGTTTTTTATTAACAGTCAGTCCTTTTTATTTATTTTATTTTTATTTGGATCTCGAAACTGGTCTGTACCCAGGTCTTGCTTAAAAAAACGAATAGGTAACCGTATGTGAGTGTAAGACCTCTTGAAGAGAACACAGCAAGCTAATTAAAATTAAATTGCTGATTACGGTACACTACGAAAAATTATTGAATGAAAAAATATAATATTGTAAAAATAATGTTTAATAGAATTAACCGATGCACTGAATATGTCCAGGTCCTGGCAAATGTTGTTGTACGATGTACGAAACATGAGTGAGTGCTTCGCATAGTTTGTTCGACTGGAGGGAAGGCTGAACGTTTTCCTGTTCAAGAGACGACTGCTCGAGCGTGGGATTGCAAAGTGGATCTTTGCCAACAAATCGGAGCTGTCAATTTTACTGTGAATGATTTTGTGTAGGAACACGACATCGGCCTGTATTCACGTGGTATCATTCCAAAGTGTGCAATGTCCGTAGAGTGGGTGATGTCACGATATGTTCGTGTGCATCAACGGTTTATTGTAATAATTTGTTTTTAATATAAATGTCGGATCGCCGAGCTGTCCGTCACGTTCAGATGCGGGAAATCGAGTATGAAATACGAACGCCGTATTTATACAAACAAATTGTGTATTGTAATTTACAACACCACTATTATAAAAACTTCACTTCATTAAGTATCTCAATATCATAAAACAACACAGAGACAGTGGATTCGCGAGCGTGCGCACAACGCCGCCACCGTCCACATATAAGCATACACACATAAGCATTCTCCCCACCAGTAATCGTAGGCGCCGCTCGCAATCCCACTCGAACGGCTGCGTTCTCTCTGGTTGGAATCTGGTTGGATCTTACTATGTCAATTAATCAAATTTCAATCTAAGAACAAGATTTACGTAAAATTAAATCAAATCTCAAATTATGTAAACGAAAGAGTTGAAAAATAAAATTGAATTAATCCATTCATTCAATATGAAAACAAACGTGCCATCATATACAAATTCAGAATCCGATTAGTTGCAGGCGACGGCGCGGGAGCGGTAGCGGGCGCGGGAGCGGGCGCGGGAGCGGGCGCGGGTGCGGGCGCGGGTGCGGGCGCGGGAGCGGGCGACAGCCTCGCGGCGGCCGGGGAGCCGCTCGTCATCGACGACATATTGGACACGTTCTTACAATTCGGAAAGGTGAAACACTACCGATCGTTATTATGCCAAACTCATTCCGGGCGCACTGTGCTCCAACAAACTTATACTTTGAAACTAATAACAATTTCATACTTAACAATTGAAATTCAACATATTTTGTATTTTTTTAATAAGTCCCCTAATGTGGACGTAGCACTTTTCACATAGTTATTATAACAAGCTTGTGAGTTACATACATGATCGAGTGCTCGGCCACGGCCTTCTAGTGTGGACACAGCACGCACTTACTCATAATATGCTTATGATTGTTTTAAAATTTATTATTAAGAAATTGCTGTTACAAAAATACAAACGGTTGTAATATACACAATATATATGTTGACGATTAGCAGGGGATCCAAAAATGAAAAGGCAGGTTTTATGCAATAGCGATGTCTGGGAAGGTGCGAGTTCAGCTTCGAAAATCTTGAGTTTTTAGCACTTTTTATAGCAAAACGATTAGTGGAGACCGCGACATTTTTCTCTCTTAAGAAGACTACCAACATTCAAAACAATACAAAAATGGCCGGGCCCACTTGCATTCTGCCAACATACATTTATTAGTTTTTTGTTACACATCGTGCCCACAGATGGCGCTAAGAATTTGAAACAAATATTTTATTGACCAATTAAGTATGTACTTATTTTAAAAAACAAAACGTAAATATAAAATCTCAAACAATGTGGCGCGTGTCGTCCACAATATATAAACTAATACCTAACTAATAAAAAACAAAAACTAATAATATATATAAACTAATTCATTAACTGCCTCTTAATAGAAGAGACATATTTACTAAACAAATGTACCTGTTCATAATATAATACCTGTCATAGTAGTAATAATTATAGTATAGTCCACTGTAATCATGGGTTTAATATTGCCTGCATTACAGACATTATATTAGTTATTTATATAAAAAATAAATCAATATATAATATATTATTGAAGTTATTCCACAAAAATAAAAACGCTCGTTTACCAATGAAATGAAATGAAATTAGTTCATTTGCACAAAGCATGAGTTAATCTGTTCAAAGTGTTTATTTTTCCGATGCGGTGGTACATTCAATTGTTTATTATATTTATTTATTTATTTATTCTTTTAGTAAAACTACAGCTAAACTTAGTATAATGTAGGTATACATGTATGGACAGGGTGGTAGCTTATAAAAGTTTCCACAGATGGACAACTAAGTACCCGATACACAACAAACAACTGACTGGATGTTTAAACATAACCTTGAACTCAATCTAGCTAAAACAAAAGTTATTACTTTCCATCCGCATCAAAAAGCACCACTTCAATTAAACTACTCATTTCACGGCACTAAATTAGAAACTGTAAAGGAATTCACTTTGTTAGGTATTACAATTGACACACATATTAACTGGCAGTCACATATTATGAACATTAAATCTAAACTTTCATCTCTCACGTACGCCCTTCGCGAACTAAAAAAGACAACTGATTTGAAAACGGCAATCGCAACATATTATGCGAACGCTCATTCGAGACTAAGTTATGGGATTGTACTGTGGGGAAACAGCAGCGCTGCGAGCGATTTGTTTACTATGCAGAAAAAACTCATCCGAGTCCTGGCAAACATAGATCAAATTGATAGCTGCAAACTTTATTTCATTAAATACGAAATCTTAACATTGCCATGCATATACATCTTCGAAATTTGCAAATTTGTACGTAATAATCCTCATTTATATAAAACTCGAACAGATATAAAAACCAACTTCACACTTCGCCACGGCAACCGGTTATTATTACCTGTGTCCCGACTGCAGATGCACTCATCTAGTACGTTACCTAAGGTTAAGATCATTTATTTCTCATAAAGAATTACTTCACTTACATGAGAAACTAGTTACAATACATTTCATCTTATTTGGACGTAATACAAGTAAAAACAAAATGTAAATTAAACTAATAATTTGGAGGTAGTTTATTTTAAACGCAGCCAGTATTGGTTCGACGCGCGCGGTCATAGATAAGCAAAGCACAAACACACCGATCGAGCGTAGCTGGAAGTGGCTCGTACTGATTTATCATAGTGTGGGGAGTGTATTCAAGATGTAATGTTTTAATCGTTTTTTGAATGTAAGTTCAGATTTAGAATCTTTTATATCCTTTGGTAACTTATTATATAATTTAGCTCCCTCATAAATGATACTTTTTTTGCCGTAGTTGGTTCGTGGTGAATATAAATTTATTTTGTTAGTCTTAGTAGTAGGTAGTCTTAGTCTCATTTTATGTGTGTTTTGTGTTTTGGTGAAAGTCGTCTTTGTATGAATGTCTTTGTTTAATATTTTATGTACAAGAATGCAAGTGTTATATATATATATACATATATAGGTTTGAGATATATTCATTATTTTTATTTCTTTATAAAGTCTTTGCGTGGGTGTCAGGTAATCATAATTGAACAATACTTTTAATAGTTTATTTTGTGCTGTTTGTATTAAGTTTATATTTGTTTTTGCTGCAGTTCCCCATATTTCAACTAGGTAGTCTATGTGAAGTTTAATTAGTGAGTTGTAAATAGTATATCGTATTTCTCGCGGTAGACATCGAACGATGCCTCGTAAGATACCCGTTAGCGATGTTAGTTTTGATCTTATTTTTTTTATATGTGAAACCCATGACAATTTGCTATCTAAAATTAAACCCAAATATTTTTCTTTCCCTGATTTATTTATTACTTGATTGTTTATGGTCAGCGGAGTTTGTTTTTTGGTGAAAATATCATATAGCTAGTTTTGGATGTATTTATGGTAAGAAGATTTTTTCGGAACCAAATATTTAGCAGATTTAGATCGGCCTGTGCAGCATTAATCATGTCGTTAATAGAATGGCCAAAGTAGAATAGACATGTGTCATCGGCATATAATGTTATCTCTCCTTTTAAACCAATTTTATGCATATTGTTTATATATAAAAGGAATAGGAGAGGCCCAAGAATAGAGCCTTGGGGCACGCCAAACATAATGATTTTGGGACTACTTTGCGATTCACCAATTTTTACTATTTGGATTCGATTTGTCAGATAAGATTTAAAGATATCCTCAAACGCAGTAGGTGTCGACGGTATTAGTCGCAACATGTTAGTACCAATCCTTGACATAATCCTTCCCGTCCTCTGTTTCATTTTCAATAACTCCATTTCCTACGGTGTATTTCCTTCTATCTGGAAAGACGCTCAGATTATTCCCTTACCTAAAAAATCGAATCCTAAATCTTTTTCCGAATACCGCCCTATATCAATTCTCCCTTTCCTATCCAAAGTCCTTGAACGTCTCGTCCACAACCAAATTAGCAAATTCCTTTCTTTCCATGATCTTCTTAATCCTCTCCAATCCGGTTTCCGTCCTGGCCACAGCACAGTTAGCACTCTCGTCAAAATCACTGACGACATTCGTCTTGGCATGGAACACAGTCAACTAACTGTACTAACACTGTTGGACTTTAGCAATGCGTTTAACACTGTTAATTTTGATATACTTCTAGCTTTACTCCGCTCCATTAACATATCTCCAACGGTGGTTGACTGGTTTCACAGTTACCTGTACGGACGCAGGCAGCGAATTCGCCTTGAAGAAAAATTTTCTTCATGGTGTGATACGTCTGCTGGCGTACCGCAAGGCGGCGTGCTATCCCCTCTTCTTTTTGCAATTTTTATAAATTCAATTTCTAAAAATCTTTCTTCTTCCTACCACTTATATGCAGACGATCTCCAGATATACTCTCAAGCTTCCCTTGAAAATTTGTCTGATGCAATCCAAACTACAAACACTGACTTGGATCGTATAGCAGACTGGAGCAGAGCCTATGGCCTGAAAGTTAACCCCATCAAGACTCAGGTGATGATTGTAGGCAGCTCTAGGCTTATCTCTAAGGTGGACTGGCCATTGCTTCCGAAGGTTAATTTTGGTGGGGTTGCACTTCCTATTAGCGAAACCGTGAAAAATCTAGGTTTGGTAATGGATCGTCGTATGAGTTGGGGCCCACAGTTACAAGCCACCAGTCGCAAATTGTACGCGTCTGCAGCCTCATTGAAGAGGTTACGCAACTTTCTACCCACTACCACTAAAATTGCACTAGCTCAATCTCTTCTGCTTCCTATTCTCGACTACGCGGACGCCTGCTATCTAGATCTCACCGAGGACCAGTTGAATAAACTTGAGCGTCTTCAAAATTTTTGTATAAGATTTATATTTGGACTAGTATTTCGCCGCGTGCGCGAGCTGCTAAAGCAGCTCGCGTGGGGGGGTGACTGCTGTTTTTTTTAAAAGCTTCCCATCGATTATGGTTCTAAAGTTTTGTTTACCCTTTTTGTTCTGAAAACAAACTTTTGTATGGCGGCCATCATGAAAAAAAGCTGGATTTCAAGTGATTGTGTGGCGTGCGCGAGCTGCTAAAGCAGCTCGCGTGGGGGGGTGTTTGCTTTTTAATAAAAGCTCCCTATCGATTACGGTTCTAAAGTTATTTAAGTTCAGTTGTTCTGAAAAAAAGACTTTTGTATGGCGGCCATCTTGAAAAATGGCGGAATCCAAGTGATTTTGTGGCGTGCGCGAGCTGCTAAAGCAGCTCGCGTGGGGGGGTGTTGCTTTTTTTTTATAGACGCTTCCTATCGACTACGGTTCAAAAGTTTTGTTTGGCTTATTGTTCCGGAAAAAAATCTTTTGTATGGCAGCCATCTTGAAAAATGGCGGTATCCAAAATATTTTTTCATAATCGTAATCTACGATCCAGAAAACCCCCCGATGCAAAATTTCAGTCGGATCGGAGCAACTTTCAAAATGGCCGCCATTTTCTTTTCTTTTTTTTTAATTTTTCCAACTTTTCCAAATTTTCCCCATCGTCTTCTATGACATTTGGTCGAGCACCTTATACCTATCTCTAACCATTCAAAAGTTATTAACATTTTAATTTTGTATGGCGGCCATGTTTTTTTGTATGGCGGCCATCTTTTTTTTCAAATTTTCAAAAATGGCCCAGGTTTTGGGGCATATTTAGTTCAAGCGGTACCCCCATCCGATTTATAGTTTTCGAGATCCCCTGAGCAGTTCCATCTCGGAGACACCTTTCCATGGATTTCGGATTTTTCTGGTTGGTTTCAAAACATCCTCTATCCAACGGTACCAAACACTACCCCCCACCATAACGGCAAGTACCACTTCTATTTCTGTCAATTATATGTCAGTCAGTCAGTGAGTGGTCTTCCAGTTTTATATTATACTAGTATTTCGCCGCGTGCGCGAGCTGCTAAAGCAGCTCGCGTGGTGGTGGTGTTATTTTTTTTTATAGAAACTTCCTATCGATTACGGTTCTAAAGTTATTTAAACTTTATTGTTCTGAAAAAATAAAACTTTTGTATGGCGGCCATATTGTAAAATGGCGCAATCCAAGTGATTTTGTGGCGTGCGCGAGCTGCTAAAGCAGCTCGCGTGGGGTGGTGTTGTTTTTTTTTATAGAAGCTCCCTATCGATTACGGTTTTAAAGTTATTCTCTTTGTTCGGAAAAAAATCTTTTGTATGGCGGCCATCTTGAAAAATGGCGGAATCCAAATTATTTTTTCATAATCGTAATCTACGACCCCAAAAACCCCCCGATGCAAAATTTCAGTCGGATCGGAGCAACTTTCAAAATGGTCGCCATTTTTCTTCTTTTTTTTTTATTTTTCCAACTTTTCCAAATTTCTTCTATGGTCCTCTATGATATTTGGTCGAGCACCTTCTACCTATCTCTAACCGTTTAAAAGTTATTTGCATATTATTTTCACCTATTTTGTCATGAAAAAAAACGTTTGTATGGCAGCCATCTTGAAAAATGGCGGAATCAAATTTTTTTTTTCATAATAGTAATCTACGACCCAGAAAACCCCCCTATGCAAAATTTCATCCGGATCGGAGCAACTTTCAAAATGGCCGCCATTTTTTTTTCTTTTTTTTTAATTTTTCCAACTTTTTCAAATTTCCCCCATCGCCCTCTATGACATTTGGTCGAGCACCCTATACCTATCTCTAACCGTTCAAAAGTTATTTCCATTTTTATTTTGTATGGCGGCCATGTTTTTTTGTATGGCGGCCATCTTTTTTTTCAAATTTTCAAAATCGGCCCAAGGTTTGGGGCATATTTAGTTCAAGCGGTACCCCCATCCGATTTATAGTTTCCGAGATCCCCTGAGCAGTTCCATCACGGAAACCACTTTCTGGTGATTTCGGATTTTTCTGGTTGGTTTCAAAACACCCTCTATCCAACGGTACCAAACACTCCCCCCCACCATAACGGCAAGTACCACTTCTATTTCTGTCAAATGTCATGGTCTTCCAGTTTTATATAATATAAACTAGTATTTCGCCGCGTGCGCGAGCTGCTAAAGCAGCTCGCGTGGTGGTGGTGTTATTTTTTTTTTATAGAAACTTCCTATCGATTACTGTTCTAAAGTTATCTAAGCCTTTGTGTTCTAAAAACAAACTTTTGTATGGCGGCCATATTGGAAAATGGCGCAATCCAAGTGATTTTGTGGCGTGCGCGAGCTGCTAAAGCAGCTCGCGTGGGGTGGTGTTGTTTTTTTTTTATAGAAACTCCCTATCGATTACGATTTTAAAGTTATTCTCTTTGTTCGGAAATAAATCTTTTGTATGGCGGCCATCTTGAAAAATGGCGGAATCCAAATTATTTTTTCATAATCGTAATCTACGACCTAAAAAACCCCCCGATGCAAAATTTCAGTCGAATCGGAGCATTTTTCAAAATGGCCGCCATTATTCTTTCTTTTTTTTAATATTTCCAACTTTTCCAAATTTCCCCTATGGTCCTCTATGATATTTGGTCGAGCACCCTATACCTATCTGTAACTGTTTAAAAGTTATTTGCATATTATTTTCACCTATTTTGTCATGAAAAAAAACATTTGTATGGCAGCCATCTTGAAAAATGGCGGTATTGAAATTTTTTTTTCATAATCGTTATCTACGCCCCAGAAAACCTCCCTATGCAAAATTTCAGTCGGATCGGAGCAACTTTCAAAATGGCCGCCATTTTTTTTTCTTTTTTTTTATTTTTCCAACTTTTCCAAATTTGCCCTATGGTGCTCTATGATATTTGGTCGAGCACCCTATACCTATCTGTAACTGTTTAAAAGTTATTTGCATATTATTTTCACCTATTTTGTCATGAAAAAAAACATTTGTATGGCAGCCATCTTGAAAAATGGCGGAATCAAAATTTTTTTTTCATAATCGTAATCTACGCCCCAGAAAACCTCCCTATGCAAAATTTCAGTCGGATCGGAGCAACTTTCAAAATGGCCGCCATTTTTTTTTCTTTTTTTTTAATTTTTCCAACTTTTTCAAATTTCCCCCATCGCCCTCTATGACATTTGGTCGAGCACCCTATACCTATCTCTAACCGTTCAAAAGTAATTTACATTTTTATTTTGTATGGCGGCCATGTTTTTTTGTATGGCGGCCATCTTTTTTTTCAAATTTTCAAAATTGGCCCAAGGTTTGGGGCATATTTAGTTCAAGCGGTACCCCCATCCGATTTATAGTTTCCGAGATCCCCTGAGCAGTTCCATCACGGAAACCACTTTCTGGTGATTTCGGATTTTTCTGGTTGGTTTCAAAACATCCTCTATCCAACCATACCAAACACTTCCACCCACCATAACGGCATCTGGGAGAACAATTCTGTCAATATGTCAGTCAGTCAGTCAGTCAGTCAGTCAGTCAGTGATGGTCTTCCAGTTTTATATTATATTAACTAGTATTTCGCCGCGTGCGCGAGCTGCTAAAGCAGCTCGCGTGGGGGGGTGGCTGCTGTTTTTTTTTAAAGCTTCCTATCGATTACGGTTCTAAAGTTTTGTTTACCCTTTTTGTTTTGAAATCAAACTTTTGTATGGCGGCCATCTTGAAAAAAAGCTGGATTTCAAGTGATTGTGTGGCGTGCGCGAGCTGCTAAAGCAGCTCGCGTGGGGGGGTGTTTTGCTTTTTGATAAAAGCTCCCTATCGATTACGGTTCTAAAGTTATTTAAGTTCAGTTGTTCTGAAAAAATGACTTTTGTGTGGCGGCCATCTTGAAAAATGGCGGAATCCAAGTAATTTTGTGGCGTGCGCGAGCTGCTAAAGCAGCTCGCGTGGAGGGGTGCTGCTTTTTTTTTATAGACCCTTCCAATCGACTACGGTTCAAAAGTTTTGTTTGGCTTATTTTTCCGGAAAAGAAACTTTTGTATGGCAGCCATCTTGAAAAATGGCGGAATCCAAAATTTTTTTTCATAATCGTAATCTACGACCCAGAAAACCCCCCGATGCAAAATTTCAGTCGGATCGTAGCAACTTTCAAAATGGCCGCCATTTTTTTTTCTTTTTTTTTAATTTTTCCAACTTTTTCAAATTTCCCCCATCGCCCTCTATGACATTTGGTCCAGCACCCTATACCTATCTCTAACCATTCAAAAGTTATTTACATTTTTATTTTGTATGGCGGCCATGTTTTTTTGTATGGCGGCCATCTTTTTTTTCAAATTTTCAAAAATGGCCCAGGTTTTGGGGCATATTTGGTTCAAGCGGTACCCCCATCCGATTTATAGTTTCCGAGATCCCCTGAGCAGTTCCATCTCGGAGACACCTTTCCATGGATTTCGGATTTTTCTGGTTGGTTTCAAAACATCCTCTATCCAACGGTACCAAACACTACCCCCCACCATAACGGCAAGTACCACTTCTATTTCTGTCAATTATATGTCAGTCAGTCAGTGAGTGGTCTTCCAGTTTTATATTATACTAGTATTTCGCCGCGTGCGCGAGCTGCTAAAGCAGCTCGCGTGGTGGTGGTGTTATTTTTTTTTATAGAAACTTCCTATCGATTACGGTTCTAAAGTTATTTAAACTTTATTGTTCTGAAAAAATAAAACTTTTGTATGGCGGCCATATTGTAAAATGGCGCAATCCAAGTGATTTTGTGGCGTGCGCGAGCTGCTAAAGCAGCTCGCGTGGGGTGGTGTTGTTTATTTTTTATAGAAGCTCCCTATCGATTACGGTTTTAAAGTTATTCTCTTTGTTCGGAAAAAAATCTTTTGTATGGCGGCCATCTTGAAAAATGGCGGAATCCAAATTACTTTTTCATAATCGTAATCTACGACCTAAAAAACCCCCCGATGCAAAATTTCAGTCGAATCGGAGCATTTTTCAAAATGGCTGCCATTTTTCTTTCATTTTTTTTAATTTTTCCAACTTTTCCAAATCTCCCCTATGGTCCTCTATGATATTTGGTCGAGCTTCCTATACCTATCTGTAACCGTTTAAAAGTTATTTGCATATTATTTTCACCTATTTTGTCATGAAAAAAAACATTTGTTTGGCAGCCATCTTGAAAAATGGCGGAATCCAAATTTTTTTTTCAAAATCGTAATCTACGACTCCAAAAACCCCCCGATGCAAAATTTCAGTCGGATCGGAGCAACTTTCAAAATGGCCGCCATTTTTTTTTCTTTTTTTTTAATTTTTCCAACTTTTCCAAATTTCCCCCATCGCCCTCTATGACATTTGGTCGAGCACCCTATACCTATCTCAAACCATTCAAAAGTTATTAACATTTTTATTTTGTATGGCGGCCATGTTTTTTTGTATGGCGGCCATATTTTTTTTTAAATTTTCAAAATTGGCCCAAGGTTTGGGGCATATTTAGTTCAAGCGGTACCCCCATCCGATTTATAGTTCCGAGATCCCCTGAGCAGTTCCATCGAGGAAACCAGTTTTTGGTGATATCGGATTTTTCTGGTTGGTTTCAAAACACCCTCTATCCAACGGTATCAAACTCTCCCCCCCACCATATCGGCAAGTACCACTTCTATTTCTGTCAATTGTCAGTTATGGTCTTTCAGTTTTATATAATAACTAGTATTTCGCCGCGTGCGCGAGCTGCTAAAGCAGCTCGCGTGGGGGGGTGATTGCTCTTTTTTTAAAAGCTCCCTATCGATTACGCTTCTAAAGTTTTATAAGCCTTTTTGTTATGAAAGCAAACTTTTGTATGGCGGCCATCTTGAAAAAAAACTGGATTTCAAGTGATTGTGTGGCGTGCGCGAGCTGCTAAAGCAGCTCGCGTGGGGGGGTTTGCGTTTTTTTATAAAAGCTCTCCATCGATTACGGTTCTAAAGTTATTTAAGTTCAGTTGTTCTGAAAAAACGAGTTTTGTATGGCGGCCATCTTGAAAAATGGCGGAATCCAAGTGATTTTGTGGCGTGCGCGAGCTGCTAAAGCAGCTCGCGTGGGGGGGTGTTGCTTTTTTTTTATAGACGCTTTCTATCGACTACAGTTCAAAAGTTTTGTTTGGCATATTTTTCCGGAAAAAAAACTTTTGTATGACAGCCATCTTGAAAAATGGCGGAATCCAAAATTTTTTTTCATAATCGTAATCTACGACACAGAAAACCCCCGGATGCAAAATTTCAGTCGGATCGGAGCAACTTTCAAAATGGCCGCCATTTTTTTTTCTTTTTTTTTAATTTTTCCAACTTTACCAAATTTCCCCCATCGCCCTCTATGACATTTGGTCGAGCACCCTATACCTATCTCTAACCATTCAAAAGTTATTTACATTTTTATTTTGTATGGCGGCCATGTTTTTTTGTATGGCGGCCATCTTTTTTTTCAAATTTTCAAAAATGGCCCAGGTTTTGGGGCATATTTAGTTCAAGCGGTACCCCCATCCGATTTATAGTTTCCGAGATCCCCTGAGCAGTTCCATCTCGGAGACACCTTTCCATGGATTTCGGATTTTTCTGGTTGGTTTCAAAACATCCTCTATCCAACGGTACCAAACACTCCCCCCCACCATATCGGCAAGTACCACTTCTATTTCTGTCAATTGTCAGTCAGTGACCTTTCAGTTTTATATAATATAACTAGTATTTCGCCGCGTGCGCGAGCTGCTAAAGCAGCTCGCGTGGTGGTGGTGTTATTTTTTTTTATAGAAACTTCCTATCGATTACGGTTCTAAAGTTATCTAAGCCTTTATGTTCTAAAAACAAACTTTTGTATGGCGGCCATATTGGAAAATGGCGCAATCCAAGTGATTTTGTGGCGTGCGCGAGCTGCTAAAGCAGCTCGCGTGGGGTGGTGTTGTTTTTTTTTATAGAAGCTCCCTATCGATTACGGTTTTAAAGTTATTCTCTTTGTTCGGAAAAAAAACTTTTGTATGGCGGCCATCTTGAAAAATGGCGGAATCCAAATTATTTTTTCATAATCGTAATCTACGACCTCAAAAACCCCCCGATGCAAAAATTCAGTCGAATCGGAGCATTTTTCAAAATGGCCGCCATTTTTCTTTCTTTTTTTTTAATTTTTCCAACTTTTCTCAATTTCCTCCAACGGCCTCTATGACATTTGTTCGAGCACCCTAAACCTATCTCTAACCGTTTAAAAGTTATTTCTATATTATTTTCACCTATTTTGTCCTGAAAAAACACCTTTGTATGGCAGCCATCTTGAAAAATGGCGGAATCCAATTTTTTTTTCATAATCGTAATCTACGACCCAGAAAACCCCCCGATGCAAAATTTCAGTCGGATCGGAGCAACTTTCAAAATGGCCGCCATTTTTTTTTCTTTTTTTTTAATTTTTCCTACTTTTTCAAATTTCCCCCATCGCCCTCTATGACATTTGGTCGAGCACCCTATACCTATCTCTAACCATTCAAAAGTTATTTACATTTTTATTTTGTATGGCGGCCATGTTTTTTTGTATGGCGGCCATCTTTTTTTTCAAATTTTCAAAATCGGCCCAAGGTTTGGGGCATATTTAGTTCAAGCGGTACCCCCATCCGATTTATAGTTTCCGAGATCCCCTGAGCAGTTCCATCGAGGAAACCACTTTCTGGTGATTTCGGATTTTTCTGGTTGGTTTCAAAACACCCTCTATACAACCGTACTAAACACTCCCCCCCACCATATCGGCAAGTACCACTTCTATTTCTGTCAATTGTCAGTCAGTGACCTTTCAGTTTTATATAATAACTAGTATTTCGCCGCGTGCGCGAGCTGCTAAAGCAGCTCGCGTGGGGGGGTGGCTGCTGTTTTTTTTTTAAAAGCTTCCTATCGATTACGGTTCTAAAGTTTTGTTTACCCTTTTTGTTCTGAAAACAAACTTTTGTATGGCGGCCATATTGAAAAATGGCGGAATCCAAAATTTTTTTTCATAATAATAATCTTTGACCCAGAAAACCCCCCGATGCAAAATTTCAGTCGGATCGGAGCAACTTTCAAAATGGCCGCCATTTTTTTTTCTTTTTTTTTAATTTTTCCAACTTTTCCAAATTTCCCCCATCGCCCTCTATGACATTTGGTCGAGCACCCTATACCTATCTCTAACCGTTCAAAAGTTATTAACATTTTTATTTTGTATGGCGGCCATGTTTTTTTGTATGGCGGCCATCTTTTTTTTCAAATTTTCAAAATTGGCCCAAGGTTTGGGGCATATTTAGTTCAAGCGGTACCCCCATCCGATTTATAGTTTCCGAGATCCCCTGAGCAGTTCCATCGAGGAAACCAGTTTTTGGTGATGTCGGATTTTTCTGGTTGGTTTCAAAACACCCTCTATACAACCGTACTAAACACACCCCCCCACCATATCGGCAAGTACCACTTCTATTTCTGTCAATTGTCAGTCAGTGACCTTTCAGTTTTATATAATATAACTAGTATTTCGCCGCGTGCGCGAGCTGCTAAAGCAGCTCGCGTGGGGGGGTGGCTGCTGTTTTTTTTTTAAAAGCTTCCTATCGATTACGGTTGTAAAGTTTTGTTTACTCTTTTTGTTCTGAAAACAAACATTTGTATGGCGGCCATCTTGAAAAATGGCGGAATCCAAAATTTTTTTTCATAATAATAATCTTCGACCCAGAAAACCCCCCGATGCAAAATTTCAGTCGGATCGGAGCAACTTTCAAAATGGTCGCCATTTTTTTTTCTTTTTTTTTAATTTTTCCAACTTTTTCAAATTTCCCCCATCGCCCTCTATGACATTTGGTCGAGCACCCTATACCTATCTCTAACCCTTTAAAAGTTATTTACATTTTTATTTTGTATGGCGGCCATGTTTTTTTGTATGGCGGCCATCTTTTTTTTCAAATTTTCAAAATTGGCCCAAGGTTCGGGGCATATTTAGTTCAAGCGGTACCCCCATCCGATTTATAGTTTCCGAGGTCCCCTGAGCAGTTCCATCGAGGAAACCAGTTTTTGGTGATATCGGATTTTTCTGGTTGGTTTCAAAACACCCTCTATACAACCGTACCAAACACTCCCCCCCACCATATCGGCAAGTACCACTTCTATTTCTGTCAATTGTCAGTCAGTGACCTTTAAGTTTTATATAATAACTAGTATTTCGCCGCGTGCGCGAGCTGCTAAAGCAGCTCGCGTGGTGGTGGTGTTATTTTTTTTTTTATAGAAACTTCCTATCGATTACGGTTCTAAAGTTATCTAAGCCTTTATGTTCTAAAAACAAACTTTTGTATGGCGGCCATATTGGAAAATGGCGCAATCCAAGTGATTTTGTGGCGTGGGGTGGTGTTGCTTTTTTTTTATAGAAGCTCCCTATCGATTACGGTTTTAAAGTTATTCTCTTTGTTCGGAAAAAAATCTTTTGTATGGCGGCCATATTGAAAAATGGCGGAATCCAAATTATTTTTTCATAATCGTAATCTACGACCCCAAAAACCCCCCGATGCAAAATTTCAGTCGGATCGGAGCAACTTTCAAAATGGCCGCCATATTTTTTCTTTTTTTTTTAAATTTTCCAACTTTTCCAAATTTCCCCCGTCGTCCTCTATGATATTTGTTTGAGCTCTCTATCCCTATCTCTTACCGTTTAAAAGTTATTTCTATATTATTTTTTCCCTATTTTGTCCTGAAAAAAAAAGCTTTGTATGGCAGCCATCTTGAAAAATGGCGGAATCAAATTTTTTTTTTCGTAATCGTTATCTTTGACCCAGAAAACTCCCCAACGCAAATTTTCAGTCGGATCGGAGCAATTATTAAAAATGGCCGCCATTTTTTTTTCTTATTTTTTAATTTTTCCAACTTTTCCAAATTTCTCTCATGGTCCTCTATGATATTTAATCGAGCACCCTATCCATATCTCTAACCGTTTAAAAGTTATTTCAAATTGTTTTCACCTAATTTGTCCTGAAAAAAAACGTTTGTATGGCAGCCACCTTGAAAAATGGCGGAATCCAATTTTTTTTTTCATAATCGTAATCTTCGATACAGAAAACCCCCCGATGCAAAATTTCAGTCGGATCGGAGCAACTTTCAAAATGGCCGCCATTTTTTTTTCTTTTTTTTTAATTTTTCCAACTTTTTCAAATTTCCCCCATCGCCCTCTATGACATTTGGTCGAGCACCCTATACCTATCTCTAACCATTCAAAAGTTATTTAGATTTTTATTTTGTATGGCGGCCATGTTTTTTTGTATGGCGGCCATCTTTTTTTTCAAATTTTCAAAATTGGCCCAAGGTTTGGGGCATATTTAGTTAAAGCGGTACCCCCATCAATTTATAGTTTCCGAGATCCCCTGAGCAGTTCCATCAAGGAAACCACTTTCTGGTAATGTCGGATTTTTCTGGTTGGTTTTAAAACATCCTCTATCCAACCATACCAAACACTCCCCCCCACCATAACGGCATCTGGGAGAACAATTCTGTCAATATGTCAGTCAGTCAGTCAGTCAGTCAGTCAGTCAGTCAGTGATGGTCTTTCACTTTTATATAATATAACTAGTATTTCGCCGCGTGCGCGAGCTGCTAAAGCAGCTCGCGTGGGGGGGTGGCTGCTGTTTTTTTTTAAAAGCTTCGTATCGATTACGGTTCTAAAGTTTTGTTTACCCATTTTGTTTTGAAATCAAACTTTTGTATGGCGGCTATCTTGAAAAAAAGCTGGATTTCATGTGATTGTGTGGCGTGCGCGAGCTGCTAAAGCAGCTCGCGTGGGGGATGTTGCTTTTTTTATGAAAGCTCCCTATCGCTTACGGTTCTAAAGTTATTTAAGTTCAGTTGTTCTGAAAACAAGACTTTTGTATGGCGGCCATCTTGAAAAATGGCGAAATCCAAGTGATTTTGTGGCGTGCGCGAGCTGCTAAAGCAGCTCGCGTGGGGGGGCGTTGCTTTTTTTTTATAGACACTCCCTATCGACTACGGTTCAAAAGTTTTGTTTGGCTTATTTTTCCGGAAAAAAAACTTTTGTATGGCAGCCATCTTGAAAAATGGCGGAATCCAAAATTTTTTTTCATAATCGTAATCTACGACCCAGAAAACCGCCAGATGCATAATTTCAGTCGGATCGGAGCAACTTTCAAAATGGCCGCCATTTTTTTTTCTTTTTTTTTAATTTTTCCAACTTTACCAAATTTCCCCCATCGCCCTCTATGACATTTGGTCGAGCACCCTATACCTATCTCTAACCATTCAAAAGTTATTTACATTTTTATTTTGTATGGCGGCCATGTTTTTTTGTATGGCGGCCATCTTTTTTTTCAAATTTTCAAAAATGGCCCAGGTTTTTGGGCATATTTAGTTCAAGCGGTACCCACAACCGATTTAAAGTTTCCGAGATCCCCTGAGCAGTTCCATCTCGGAGACACCTTTCCATGGATTTCGGATTTTTCTGGTTGGTTTCAAAACACCCTCTATCCAACAGTACCAAACACTACCCCCCACCATATCGGCAAGTACCACTTCTATTTCTGTCAATTGTCAGTGAGTGGTCTTTAAGTTTTATATAATATAACTAGTATTTCGCCGCGTGCGCGAGCTGCTAAAGCAGCTCGCGTGGTGGTGGTGTTATTTTTTTTTATAGAAACTTCCTATCGATTACGGTTCTAAAGTTATCTAAGCCTTTATGTTCTAAAAACAAACTTTTGTATGGCGGCCATATTGGAAAATGGCGCAATCCAAGTGATTTTGTGGCGTGCGCGAGCTGCTAAAGCAGCTCGCGTGTGGTGGTGTTATTTTTTATATAGAAGCTCCCTATCGATTACGGTTTTAAAGTTATTCTCTTTGTTCGGAAAAAAATCTTTTGTATGGCGGCCATCTTGAAAAATGGCGGAATCCAAATTATTTTTTCATAATCGTAATCTACGACCCAGAAAACCCCCCGATGCAAAATTTCAGTCGGATCGGAGCAACTTTCAAAATGGCCGCCAATGTTTTTTCTTTTTTTTAAAATTTTTTCAACTTTTCCAAATTTTCCTCATGGTCCTCTATGATATTTGGTCGAGCACCCTATACCTATCTCTAACCGTTTAAAAGTTATTTGCATATTATTTTCACCTATTTTGTCATGAAAAAAAACGTTTGTATAGCAGCCATCTTGAAAAATGGCGGAATCCAAATTTTTTTTTCATAATCGTAATCTACGACCCAGAAAACCCCCCTATGCAAAATTTCAGTCGGATCGGAGCAACTTTCAAAATGGCCGCCATTTTTTTTTTTTTTTTTTATTTTTCCAACTTTTTCAAATTTCCCCCATCGCCCTCTATGACATTTGGTCGAGCACCCTATACCTATCTCTCACCATTCAAAAGTTATTTACATTTTTATTTTGTATGGCGGCCATGTTTTTTTGTATGGCGGCCATCTTTTTTTTCAAATTTTCAAAATCGGCCCAAGGTTTGGGGCATATTTAGTTCAAGCGGTACCCCCATCCGATTTATAGTTTCCGAGATCCCCTGAGCAGTTCCATCACGGAAACCACTTTCTGGTGATTTCGGATTTTTCTGGTTGGTTTCAAAACACCCTCTATCCAACGGTACCAAATACTTTCCCCCACCATATCGGCAAGTACCACTTCTATTTCTGTCAATTATATGTCAGTCAGTGATGGTCTTCCAGTTTTATATTATATTAACTAGTATTTCGCCGCGTGCGCGAGCTGCTAAAGCAGCTCGCGTGGGGGGGTGGCTGCTGTTTTTTTTTTAAGAGCTTCCTATCGATTACGGTTCTAAAGTTTTGTTTACCCTTTTTGTTCTGAAAACAAACTTTTGTATGGCGGCCATATTGGAAAATGGCGCAATCCAAGTGATTTTGTGGCGTGCGCGAGCTGCTAAAGCAGCTCGCGTGGGGGGTGTTGTTTTTTTTTATAGAAGCTCCCTATCGATTACGGTTTTAAAGTTATTCTCTTTGTTCGGAAAAAAATCTTTTGTATGGCGGCCATATTGAAAAATGGCGGAATCCAAATTATTTTTTCATAATCGTAATGTACGACCTTAAAAACCCCCCGATGCAAAATTTCAGTCGGATCGGAGCAACTTTCAAAATGGCCGCCATTTTTTGTTCTTTTTTTTTAATTTTTCCAACTTTTCCAAATTTCCCTCATGGTCCTCTATGATATTTGGTCGAGCACCCTATACCTATCTCTAACCGTTTAAATGTTATTTGCATATTATTTTCACCTATTTTGTCATGAAAAAAAACGTTTGTATGGCAGCTATCTTGAAAAATGGCGGAATCCAAATTTTTTTTTCATAATCGTAATCTACGATCCAGAAAACCCCCCGATGCAAACTTTCAGTCGGATCGGAGCAACTTTCAAAATGGCCGCCATTTTTTTTTCTTTTTTTTTAATTTTTTCAACTTTTTCAAATTTTCCCCATCGTCCTCTATGACATTTGGTCGAGCACCCTATATCTATCTTTTACCATTCAAAAGTTATTAACATTTTCATTGTGTATGGCGGCCATGTTTTTTTGTATGGCGGCCATCTTTTTTTTCAAATTTTCAAAATTGGCCCAAGGTTTGGGGCATATTTAGTTCGAGCGGTACCCCCATCCGATTTATAGTTTCCGAGATCCCCTGAGCAGTTCCATCAAGGAAACCACTTTCTGGTGATTTCGGATTTTTCTGGTTGGTTTCAAAACACCCTCTATCCAACGGTACCAAACACTCCCCCCCACCATAACGGCAAGTCGGAGATCAATTCTGTCAATATGTCAGTCAGTCAGTCAGTCAGTCAGTCAGTGAGTGGTCTTTCACTTTTATATAATATAACTAGTATTTCGCCGCGTGCGCGAGCTGCTAAAGCAGCTCGCGTGGGGTGGTGTTGTTTTTTTTTTATAGAAGCTCCCTATCGATTACGGTTTTAACGTTATTCTCTTTGTTCGGAAAAAAATCTTTTGTATGGCGGCCATCTTGAAAAATGGCGGAATCCAAATTATTTTTTCAAAATCGTAATCTACGACCCCAAAAACCCCCCGATGCAAAATTTCAGTCGAATCGGAGCACTTTTCAAAATGGCCGCCATATTTCTTTCTTTTTTTTTAATTTTTCCAACTTTTCCAAATTTCCCCTATGGTCCTCTATGATATTTGGTCGAGCACCCTATGCCTATCTGTAACCGTTTAAAACTTATTTGCATATTATTTTCACCTATTTTGTCATGAAAAAAAACCTTTGTATGGCAGCCATCTTGAAAAATGGCGGAATCAAAATTTTTTTTTCATAATCGTAATCTACGACCCAGAAAACCCCCTGATGCAAAATTTCAGTTGGATCGGAGCAACTTTCAAAATGGCCGCCATTTTTTTTTCTTTTTTTTTAATTTTTTCAACTTTTCCAAATTTTCCCCATCGCCCTCTATGACATTTGGTCGAGCACTCTATATCTATCTCTTACCGTTTAAAAGTTATTTGCATTTTGATTTTGTATGGCGGCCATGTTTTTTTGTATGGCGGCCATCTTTTTTTTCAAATTTTCAAAATTGGCTCAAGGTTTGGGGCATATTTAGTTCAAGCGGTGCCCCCATCCGATTTATAGTTTCCGAGATCCCCTGAGCAGTTCCATCAAGGAAACCACTTTCTGGTAATTTCGGATTTTTCTGGTTGGTTTTGAAACACCCTCTATACAACCGTACCAAACACTCCCCCCCACCATAACGGCAAGTCGGAGATCAATTCTGTCAATATGTCAGTCAGTCAGTCAGTCAGTCAGTCAGTGATGGTCTTCCAGTTTTATATAATATAACTAGTATTTCGCCGCGTGCGCGAGCTGCTAAAGCAGCTCGCGTGGTGGTGGTGTTATTTTTTTTTATAGAAACTTCCTATCGGTTACGGTTCTAAAGTTATTTAAACTTTATTGTTCTGAAAAAATAAAACGTTTGTATGTCGGCCATCTTGGAAAATGGCGCAATCAAAGTGATTTTGTGGCGTGCGCGAGCTGCTAAAGCAGCTCGCGTGGGGGGGTGTTGCTTTTTTTTTATAGAAGCTCCTTATCGATTACGGTTTTAAAGTAATTCTCTTTTTTCGGAAAAAAATCTTTTGTATGGCGGCCATCTTGAAAAATGGCGGAATCCAAATTATTTTTTCATAATCGTAATCTACGACCTAAAACACCCCCCGATGCAAAATTTCAGTCGAATCGGAGCATTTTTCAAAATGGCCGCCATTTTTCTTTCTTTTTTTTTAATTTTTACTACTTTTCCAAATTTCCCCTATGGTCCTCTATGATATTTGGTCGAGCACCCTATACCTATCTGAAACCGTTAAAAAGTTATTTGTATATTATTTTCACTTATATTGTCATGAAAAAAAACCTTTGTATGGCAGCCATCTTGAAAAATGGCGGAATCAAATTTTTTTTTGCAAAATCGTAATCTACGGCCCAGAAAACCCCCTGATGCAAAATTTCAGCCGGATCGGAGCAACTTTCAAAATGGCCGCCATTTTTTTTTCTTTTTTTTTAATTTTTCCAACTTTTCCAAATTTCCCCCGTCGTTCTCTATGACATTTGGTCGAGTTTCCTATACCTATCTCTAACCATTCAAAAGTTATTAACATTTTCATTTTGTATGGCGGCCATGTTTTTTTGTATGGCGGCCATCTTTTTTTTCAAATTTTTAAAATTGGCCCAAGGTTTGGGGCATATTTAGTTCAAGCGGTACCCCCATCCAATTTATAGTTTCCGAGATCCCCTGAGCAGTTCCATCAAGGAAACCACTTTCTGGTTATTTCGGATTTTTCTGGTTGGTTTTAAAACACCCTCTATACAACCGTACCAAACACTCCCCCCCACCATAACGGCAAGTCGGAGATCAATTCTGTCAATATGTCAGTCAGTCAGTCAGTCAGTCAGTGATGGTCTTTCACTTTTATATAATATAAACTAGTATTTCGCCGCGTGCGCGAGCTGCTAAAGCAGCTCGCGTGGTGGTGGTGTTATTTTTTTTTTATAGAAACTTCCTATCGATTACGGTTCTAAAGTTATCTAAGCCTTTGTGTTCTAAAAACAAACTTTTGTATGGCGGCCATATTGGAAAATGGCGCAATCCAAGTGATTTTGTGGCGTGCGCGAGCTGCTAAAGCAGCTCGCGTGGGGTGTTGTTGTTTTTTTTTTATAGAAACTCCCTATCGATTACGATTTTAAAGTTATTCTCATTGTTCGGAAAAAAATCTTTTGTATGGCGGCCATCTTGAAAAATGGCGGAATCCAAATTATTTTTTCATAATCGTAATCTACGACCTAAAAAACCCCCCGATGCAAAATTTCAGTCGAATCGGAGCATTTTTCAAAATGGCCGCCATTATTCTTTCTTTTTTTTTAATATTTCCAACTTTTCCAAATTTCCCCTATGGTCCTCTATGATATTTGGTCGAGCACCCTATACCTATCTGTAACTGTTTAAAAGTTATTTGCATATTATTTTCACCTATTTTGTCATGAAAAAAAACATTTGTATGGCAGCCATCTTGAAAAATGGCGGTATTGAAATTTTTTTTTCATAATCGTTATCTACGCCCCAGAAAACCTCCCTATGCAAAATTTCAGTCGGATCGGAGCAACTTTCAAAATGGCCGCCATTTTTTTTTCTTTTTTTTTAATTTTTCCAACTTTTCCAAATTTCCCCCATCGCCCTCTATGACATTTGGTCGAGCACCCTATACCTATCTCTAACCATTCAAAAGTTATTTACATTTTTATTTTGTATGGCGGCCATGTTTTTTTGTATGGCGGCCATCTTTTTTTTCAAATTTTTAAAATCGGCCCAAGGTTTGGGGCATATTTAGTACAAGCGGTACCCCCATCCGATTTATAGTTTCCGAGATGCAGTGAGCAGTTCCATCACGGAAACCACTTTCTGGTGATTTCGGATTTTTCTGGTTGGTTTCAGAACACCCTCTATCCAACGGTACAAAACACTACCCCCCACCATATCGGCAAGTACCACTTCTATTTCTGTCAATTATATGTCAGTCAGTGATGGTCTTCCAGTTTTATATAATATAACTAGTATTTCGCCGCGTGCGCGAGCTGCTAAAGCAGCTCGCGTGGGGGGGTGGCTGCTGTTTTTTTTTTAAAGCTTCCTATCGATTACGGTTCTAAAGTTTTGTTTACCCTTTTTGTTCTGAAAACAAACTTTTGTATGGCAGCCATCTTGAAAAAAAGCTGGATTTCAAGTGATTGTGTGGCGTGCGCGAGCTGCTGAAGCAGCTCGCGTGGGGGGGTGTTTTGCTTTTTAATAAAAGCTCCCTATCGATTACGGTTCTAAAGTTATTTAAGTTCAGTTGTTCTGAAAAAATTACTTTTGTATGGCGGCCATCTTGAAAAATGGCGGAATCCAAGTGATTTTGTGGCGTGCGCGAGCTGCTAAAGCAGCTCGCGTGGGGGGGTGTTGCTTTTTTTTTAAAGACGCTTCCTATCGACTACGGTTCAAAAGATTTGCTTGGCTTATTATTCCGGAAAAATAACTCTTGTATGGCGGCCATCTTGAAAAATGGCGGAAACCAAATTTTTTTTTCAAAATCGTAATGTGCGACCCAGAAAACCCCCCGATGCAAAATTTCAGTCGGATCGGAGCAACTTTCAAAATGGCCGCCATTTTTTTTTCTTTTTTTTTAATTTTTCCAACTTTTCCAAATTTCCCCCATCGCCCTCTATGACATTTGGTCGAGCACCCTATACCTATCTCTAATAATTCAAAAGTTATTTACATTTTTATTTTGTATGGCGGCCATGTTTTTTTGTATGGCGGCCATCTTTTTTTTCAAATTTTCAAAAATGGCCCAAGGTTTGGGGCATATTTAGTTCAAGCGGTACCCCCATCCGATTTATAGTTTCCGAGATCCCCTGAGCAGTTCCATCGAGGAAACCACTTTCTGGTGATTTCGGATTTTTCTGGTTGGTTTCAAAACACTCTCTATCCAACGGTACCAAACACTCCCCCCCACTATATCGGCAAGTACCACTTCTATTTCTGTCAATTGTCAGTTATGGTCTTTCAGTTTTATATAATAACTAGTATTTCGCCGCGTGCGCGAGCTGCTAAAGCAGCTCGCGTGGGGGGGTGATTGCTCTTTTTTTAAAAGCTCCCTATCGATTACGCTTCTAAAGTTTTATAAGCCTTTTTGTTATGAAAGCAAACTTTTGTATGGCGGCCATCTTGAAAAAAAACTGGATTTCAAGTGATTGTGTGGCGTGCGCGAGCTGCTAAAGCAGCTCGCGTGGGGGGGTTTGCGTTTTTTTATAAAAGCTCTCCATCGATTACGGTTCTAAAGTTATTTAAGTTCAGTTGTTCTGAAAAAACGACTTTTGTATGGCGGCCATCTTGAAAAATGGCGGAATCCAAGTGATTTTGTGGCGTGCGCGAGCTGCTAAAGCAGCTCGCGTGGGGGGGTGTTGCTTTTTTTTTATAGACGCTTTCTATCGACTACAGTTCAAAAGTTTTGTTTGGCATATTTTTCCGGAAAAAAAACTTTTGTATGACAGCCATCTTGAAAAATGGCGGAATCCAAAATTTTTTTTCATAATCGTTATCTACGACACAGAAAACCCCCGGATGCAAAATTTCAGTCGGATCGGAGCAACTTTCAAAATGGCCGCCATTTTTTTTTCTTTTTTTTTAATTTTTCCAACTTTTCCAAATTTCCCCTATCGCCCTCTATGACATTTGGTCGAGCACCCTATACCTATCTCTAACCATTCAAAAGTTATTTACATTTTTATTTTGTATGGCGGCCATGTTTTTTTGTATGGCGGCCATCTTTTTTTTCAAATTTTCAAAAATGGCCCAGGTTTTGGGGCATATTTAGTTCAAGCGGTACCCCCATCCGATTTATAGTTTCCGAGATCCCCTGAGCAGTTCCATCTCGGAGACACCTTTCCATGGATTTCGGATTTTTCTGGTTGGTTTCAAAACATCCTCTATCCAACGGTACCAAACACTCCCCACCACCATATCGGCAAGTACCACTTCTATTTCTGTCAATTGTCAGTCAGTGACCTTTCAGTTTTATATAATATAACTAGTATTTCGCCGCGTGCGCGAGCTGCTAAAGCAGCTCGCGTGGTGGTGGTGTTATTTTTTTTTATAGAAACTTCCTATCGATTACGGTTCTAAAGTTATCTAAGCCTTTATGTTCTAAAAACAAAGTTTTGTATGGCGGCCATATTGGAAAATGGCGCAATCCAAGTGATTTTGTGGCGTGCGCGAGCTGCTAAAGCAGCTCGCGTGGGGTGGTGTTGTTTTTTTTTATAGAAGCTCCCTATCGATTACGGTTTTAAAGTTATTCTCTTTGTTCGGAATAAAATCTTTTGTATGGCGGCCATCTTGAAAAATGGCGGAATCCAAATTATTTTTTCATAATCGTAATCTACGACCTAAAAAACCCCCCGATGCAAAATTTCAGTCGAATCGGAGCATTTTTCAAAATGGCCGCCATTTTTCTTTCTTTTTTTTTATTTTTTCCAACTTTTCCAAATTTTCCCCGTCGTCCTCTATGATATTTGGTCGAGCACCCTAAACCTATCTGTAACCGTTTAAAAGTTATTTGCATATTATTTTCACCTATTTTGTCATGAAAAAAAACATTTGTATGGCAGCCATCTTGAAAAATGGCGGAATCTAATTTTTTTTTCATAATCGTAATATACGCCCCAGAAAACCTCCCTATGCAAAATTTCAGTCGGATCGGAGCAACTTTCAAAATGGCCGCCATTTTTTTTTCTTTTTTTTAAATTTTTCCAACTTTTTCAAATTTACCCCATCGCCCTCTATGACATTTGGTCAAACACCCTATACCTATCTCTAACCATTCAAAAGTTATTTACATTTTTATTTTGTATGGCGGCCATGTTTTTTTGTATGGCGGCCATCTTTTTTTTCAAATTTTCAAAATTGGCCCAAGGTTTGGGGCATATTTTGTTCAAGCGGTACCCCCATCCGATTTATAGTTTCCGAGATCCCCTGAGCAGTTCCATCACGGAAACCACTTTCTGGTGATTTCGGATTTTTCTGGTTAGTTTCAAAATATCCTCTATCCAACCATACCAAAAACTTCCACCCACCATAACGGCATCTGGGAGAACAATTCTGTCAATATGTCAGTCAGTCAGTCAGTCAGTCAGTCAGTCAGTCAGTCAGTCAGTCAGTCAGTCAGTGATGGTCTTTCACTTTTATATAATATAACTAGTATTTCGCCGCGTGCGCGAGCTGCTAAAGCAGCTCGCGTGGTGGTGGTGTTATTTTTTTTTTATAGAAACTTCCTATCGATTACGGTTCTAAAGTTATCTAAGCCTTTGTGTTCTAAAAACAAACTTTTGTATGGCGGCCATATTGGAAAATGGCGCAATCCAAGTGATTTTGTGGCGTGCGCGAGCTGCTAAAGCAGCTCGCGTGGGGTGGTGTTGTTTTTTTTTATAGAAACTCCCTATCGATTACGATTTTAAAGTTATTCTCTTTGTTCGGAAAAAAATCTTTTGTATGGCGGCCATCTTGAAAAATGGCGGAATCCAAATTATTTTTTCATAATCGTAATCTACGACCTAAAAAACCCCCCGATGCAAAATTTCAGTCGAATCGGAGCAACTTTCAAAATGGCCGCCATTATTCTTTCTTTTTTTTTAATATTTCCAACTTTTCCAAATTTCCCCTATGGTCCTCTATGATATTTGGTCGAGCACCCTATACCTATCTGTAACTGTTTAAAAGTTATTTGCATATTATTTTCACCTATTTTGTCATGAAAAAAAACATTTGTATGGCAGCCATCTTGAAAAATGGCGGTATTGAAATTTTTTTTTCATAATCGTTATCTACGCCCCAGAAAACCTCCCTATGCAAAATTTCAGTCGGATCGGAGCAACTTTCAAAATGGCCGCCATTTTTTTTTCTTTTTTTTTAATTTTTCCAACTTTTCCAAATTTTTCCCATCGCCCTCTATGACATTTGGTCGAGCACCCTATACCTATCTCTAACCATTCAAAAGTTATTTACATTTTTATTTTGTATGGCGGCCATGTTTTTTTGTATGGCGGCCATCTTTTTTTTCAAATTTTTAAAATCGGCCCAAGGTTTAAGGCATATTTAGTTCAAGCGGTACCCCCATCCGATTTATAGTTTCCGAGATCCCCTGAGCAGTTCCATCACGGAAACCACTTTCTGGTGATTTCGGATTTTTCTGGTTGGTTTCAGAACACCCTCTATCCAACGGTACAAAACACTACCCCCCACCATATCGGCAAGTACCACTTCTATTTCTGTCAATTATATGTCAGTCAGTGATGGTCTTCCAGTTTTATATAATATAACTAGTATTTCGCCGCGTGCGCGAGCTGCTAAAGCAGCTCGCGTGGGGGGGTGGCTGCGGTTTTTTTTTAAAAGCTTCCTATCGATTACGGTTCTAAAGTTTTGTTTACCCTTTTTGTTCTGAAAACAAACTTTTGTATGGCGGCCATCTTGAAAAAAAGCTGGATTTCAAGTGATTGTGTGGCGTGCGCGAGCTGCTAAAGCAGCTCGCGTGGGAGGGTTTTGCTTTTTTTTATAAAAGCTCCCTATCAATTATGGTTCTAAAGTTATTTAAAATCAGTTGTTCTGAAAAAATGACTTTTGTATGGCGGCCATCTTGAAAAATGGCGGAATCCAAGTGATTTTGTGGCGTGCGCGAGCTGCTAAAGCAGCTCGCGTGGGGGGGTGTTGCTTTTTTTTTATAGACGCTTCCTATCGACTACGGTTCAAAAGTTTTGTTTGGCTTATTTTTCCGGAAAAAAACTTTTGTATGGCAGCCATCTTGAAAAATGGCGGAATCCAAATTTTTTTTTCATAATCGTAATCTACGACCCAGAAAACCCCCCGATGCAAAATTTCAGTCGGATCGGAGCAACTTTCAAAATGGCTGCCATTTTTTTTTCTTTTTTTTTAATTTTTCCAGCTTTTCCAAATTTCCCTCGTCGTCCTCTATGACATTTGGTCGAGCACCCTATATCTATCTCTAACCATTCAAAAGTTATTTACATTTTTATTTTGTATGGCGGCCATGTTTTTTTGTATGGCGGCCAACATTTTTTTCAAATTTTCAAAAATGGCCCAGGTTTTGGGGCATATTTAGTTCAAGCGGTACCCCCATCCGATTTATAGTTTCCGAGATCCCCTGAGCAGTTCCATCAAGGAAACCACTTTCTGGTGATTTCGGATTTTTCTGGTTGGTTTCAAAACATCCTCTATCCAACGGTACCAAACACTCCCCTCCACCATAACGGCAAGTGGGAGATCAATTCTGTCAATATGTCAGTCAGTCAGTGGTCTTTTAATTATATATAATAGAACTAGTATTTCGCCGCGTGCGCGAGCTGCTAAAGCAGCTCGCGTGGTGGTGGTGTTATTTTTTTTTTATAGAAACTTCCTATCGATTACGGTTCTAAAGTTATCTAAGCCTTTTTGTTCTGAAAACAAACTTTTGTATGGCGGCCATCTTGGAAAATGGCGCAATCCAAGTGATTTTGTGGCGTGCGCGAGCTGCAAAAGCAGCTAAAAAAAATAAACAACACCACCCCACGCGAGCTGCTAAAGCAGCTCGCGTGGGGTGGTGTTGTTTATTTTTTTATAGAAGCTCCCTATCGATTACGGTTTTAAAGTTATTCTCTTTGTTCGGTAAAAAATCCTTTGTATGGCGGCCATCTTGAAAAATGGCGGAATCCAAATTATTTTTTCATAATCGTAATCTACGACCTAAAAAACCCCCCGATGCAAAATTTCAGTCGAATTGGAGCATTTTTCAAAATGGCTGCCATTTTTCTTTCCTTTTTTTTAATTTTTCCAACTTTTCCAAATCTCCCCTATGGTCCTCTATGATATTTGGTCGAGCACCCTATACCTATCTGAAACCGTTTAAAAGTTATTTGCATATTATTTTCAGCTATTTTGTCATGAAAAAAAACATTTGTATGGCAGCCATCTTGAAAAATGGCGGAATCTAAATTTTTTTTTCATTATCGTAATCTACGCCCCAGAAAACCTCCCTATGCAAAATTTCAGTCCGATCAGAGTAACTTTCAAAATGGCCGCCATTTTTTTTCTTTTTTTTTTAAATTTTCCAACTTTTCCAAATTTCCCTCATGGTTTGCTATGATATTTGGTCGAGCACCCTATACCTATCTGTAACCGTTTAAAAGTTATTTGCATATTATTTTCAGCTATTTTGTCATGAAAAAAAACATTTGTATGGCAGCCATCTTGAAAAATGGCGGAATCTAAAATTTTTTTTCATAATAGTAATCTACGACCCAGAAAACCCCCCTGTGCAAAATTTCAGTCGGATCGGAGCAATTTTCAAAATGGCCGCCATTTTTTTTTCTTTTTTTTTAATTTTTCCAACTTTTCCAAATTTCCCCCATCGCCCTCTATGACATTTGGTCGAGCACCCTATACCTTTCTCTAACCATTCAAAAGTTATTTACATTTTTATTTTGTATGGCGGCCATGTTTTTTTGTATGGCGGCCATCTTTTTTTTCAAATTTTCAAAATTGGCCCAAGGTTTGGGGCATATTTAGTTCAAGCGGTACCCCCATCCGATTTATAGTTTCCGAGATCCCTTGAGCAGTTCCATCTTGGAAACCACTTTCTGGTGATTTCGGATTTTTCTGGTTGGTTTCAAATTACCCTCTATCCAACGGTACCAAACACTCCCCCCCACCATAACGGCAAGTCGGAGATCAATTCTGTCAATATGTCAGTCAGTCAGTCAGTGAGTGGTCTTTCACTTTTATATAATAACTAGTATTTCGCCGCGTGCGCGAGCTGCTAAAGCAGCTCGCGTGGTGGTGGTGTTATTTTTTTTTATAGAAACTTCCTATCGATTACGGTTCTAAAGTTATCTAAGCCTTTATGTTCTAAAAACAAACTTTTGTATGGCGGCCATATTGGAAAATGGCGCAATCCAAGTGATTTTGTGGCGTGCGCGAGCTGCTAAAGCAGCTCGCGTGGGGTGGTGTTGTTTTTTTTTTATAGAAGCTCCCTATCGATTACGGTTTTAAAGTTATTGTCTTTGTTCGGAAAAAAATCTTTTGTGTGGCGGCCATCTTGAAAAATGGCGGAATCCAAATTATTTTTTCATAATCGTAATCTACGACCTAAAAAACCCCCCGATGCAAAATTTCAGTCGAATCGGAGCATTTTTCAAAATGGCCGCCATTTTTCTTTCTTTTTTTTTATTTTTTCCAACTTTTCCAAATTTTCCCCGTCGTCCTCTATGATATTTGGTCGAGCACCCTAAACCTATCTGTAACCGTTTAAAAGTTATTTGCATATTATTTTCACCTATTTTGTCATGAAAAAAAACATTTGTATGGCAGCCATCTTGAAAAATGGCGGAATCTAATTTTTTTTTCATAATCGTAATATACGCCCCAGAAAACCTCCCTATGTAAAATTTCAGTCGGATCGGAGCAACTTTCAAAATGGCCGCCATTTTTTTTTCTTTTTTTTTAATTTTTCCAACTTTTCCAAATTTCCCCCATCGCCCTCTATGACATTTGGTCGAGCACCCTATACCTATCTCTAACCATTCAAAAGATATTTTCATTTTCATTTTGTATGGCGGCCATGTTTTTTTGTATGGCGGCCATCTTTTTTTTCAAATTTTCAAAATTGGCCCAAGGTTTGGGGCATATTTTGTTCAAGCGGTACCCCAATCCGATTTATAGTTTCCGAGATCCCCTGAGCAGTTCCATCTCGGAGACACCTTTCCATGGATTTCGGATTTTTCTGGTTGGTTTCAAAACATCCTCTATCCAACGGTACCAAACACTACCCCCCACCATAACGGCAAGTGGGAGATCAATTCTGTCAATATGTCAGTCAGTCAGTCAGTCAGTCAGTCAGTCAGTGATGGTCTTCCAGTTTTATATAATATAACTAGTATTTCGCCGCGTGCGCGAGCTGCTAAAGCAGCTCGCGTGGGGGGGTGGCTGCTGTTTTTTTTTAAAAGCTTCCTATCGATTACGGTTTTAAAGTTTTGTTTACCCTTTTTGTTTTGAAATCAAACTTTTGTATGGCGGCCATATTGAAAAAAAGCTGGATTTCAAGTGATTGTGTGGCGTGCGCGAGCTGCTAAAGCAGCTCGCGTGGTGGGGTTTTGCTTTTTTTTATAAAAGCTCCTTATCGATTACGGTTCTAAAGTTATTTAAGTTCAGTTGTTCTGAAAAAACGACTTTTGTATGGCGGCCATCTTGAAAAATGGCGGAACCCAAGTGATTTTGTGGCGTGCGCGAGCTGCTAAAGCAGCTCGCGTGGAAGGGTGTTGCTATTATTTTATAGACGCTTCCTATCGACTACGGTTCAAAAGTTTTGTCTGGCTTATTTTTCCGTAAAAAAAACTTTTGTATGGCAGCCATCTTGAAAAATGGCGGAATCCAAAATTTTTTTTCATAATCGTAATCAACGACCCAGAAAACCCCCAGATGCAAAATTTCAGTCGGATCGGAGCAACTTTCAAAATGGCCGCCATTTTTTTTTCTTTTTTTTTAATTTTTCCAACTTTTCCGAATTTCCCCCATCGCCCTCTATGACATTTGGTCGAGCACCCTATACCTATCTCAAACCATTCAAAAGATATTTACATTTTTATTTTGTATGGCGGCCATGTTTTTTTGTACGGCGGCCATCTTTTTTTTCAAATTTTCAAAAATGGCCCAGGTTTTGGGGCATATTTAGTTTAAGCGGTACCCCCATCCGATTTAGAGTTTCCGAGATCCCCTGAGCAGTTCCATCTCGGAGACACCTTTCCATGGATTTCGGATTTTTCTGGTTGGTTTCAAAACATCCTCTATCCAACGGTACCAAACACTCCCCCCCACCATATCGGCAAGTACCACTTCTATTTCTGTCAATTATATGTCAGTCAGTCAGTGAGTGGTCTTCCAGTTTTATATTATACTAGTATTTCGCCGCGTGCGCGAGCTGCTAAAGCAGCTCGCGTGGGGGGGTGGCTGCTGTTTTTTTTTTTAAAAGCTTCCTATCGATTACGGTTCTAAAGTTTTGTTTACCCATTTTGTTTTGAAATCAAACTTTTGTATGGCGGCCATCTTGAAAAAAAGCTGGATTTCAAGTGATTGTGTGGCGTGCGCGAGCTGCTAAAGCAGCTCGCGTGGGGGGGGTGTTGCTTTTTTTATAAAAGCTCCCTATCGATTACGGTTCTAAAGTTATTTAAATTCAGTTGTTCTCAAAAACAGACTTTTGTATGGCGGCCATCTTGAAAAATGGCGGAATCCAAGTGATTTTGTGGCGTGCGCGAGCTGCTAAAGCAGCTCGCGTGGGGGGGTGTTGCTTTTTTTTTATAGACGCTTCCTATCGACTACGGTTCAAAAGTTTTGTTTGGCTTATTTTTCCAGAAAAAAAACTTTTGTATGGCAGCCATCTTGAAAAATGGCGGAATCCAAATTTTTTTTTCATAATCGTAATCTACGACCCAGAAAACCCCCCGATGCAAAATTTCAGTCGGATCGGAGCAACTTTCAAAATGGCCGCCATTTTTTTTTCTTTTTTTTTAATTTTTCCAACTTTTCCAAATTTCCCCCATCGCCCTCTATGACATTTGGTCGAGCACTCTATATCTATCTCTTACCGTTTAAAAGTTATTTGCATTTATATTTTGTATGGCGGCCATGTTTTTTTGTATGGCGGCCATCTTTTTTTTCAAATTTTCAAAATTGGCCCAAGGTTTGGGGCATATTTAGTTCAAGCGGTACCCCCATCCGATTTATAGTTTCCGAGATCCCCTGAGCAGTTCCATCACGGAAACCACTTTCTGGTGATTTCGGATTTTTCTGGTTGGTTTCAAAACACCCTTTATCCAACGGTACCAAACACTACCCCCCACCATAACGGCAAGTGGGAGATCAATTCTGTCAATATGTCAGTCAGTCAGTCAGTCAGTCAGTGATGGTCTTCCAGTTTTATATTATATTAACTAGTATTTCGCCGCGTGCGCGAGCTGCTAAAGCAGCTCGCGTGGGGGGGTGGCTGCTGTTTTTTTTTAAAAGCTTCCCATCGATTACGGTTCTAAAGTTTTGTTTACCCTTTTTGTTCTGAAAACAAACTTTTGTATGGCGGCCATCATGAAAAAAAAGCTGGATTTCAAGTGATTGTGTGGCGTGCGCGAGCTGCTAAAGCAGCTCGCGTGGGGGGGTGTTTTGCTTTTTAATAAAAGCTCCCTATCGATTACGGTTCTAAAGTTATTTAAGTTCAGTTGTTCTGAAAAAAAGACTTTTGTATGGCGGCCATCTTGAAAAATGGCGGAATCCAAGTGATTTTGTGGCGTGCGCGAGCTGCTAAAGCAGCTCGCGTGGGGGGGTGTTGCTTTTTTTTTATAGACGCTTCCTATCGACTACGGTTCAAAAGTTTTGTTTGGCTTATTTTTCCAGAAAAAAAACTTTTGTATGGCAGCCATCTTGAAAAATGGCGGAATCCAAATTTTTTTTTCATAATCGTAATCTACGACCCAGAAAACCCCCAGATGCAAAATTTCAGTCGGATCGGAGCAACTTTCAAAATGGCCGCCATTTTTTTTTTTAATTTTTCCAACTTTTCCAAATTTCCCCCATCGCCCTCTATGACATTTGGTCGAGCACTCTATATCTATCTCTTACCGTTTAAAAGTTATTTGCATTTATATTTTGTATGGCGGCCATGTTTTTTTGTATGGCGGCCATCTTTTTTTTCAAATTTTCAAAATTGGCCCAAGGTTTGGGGCATATTTAGTTCAAGCGGTACCCCCATCCGATTTATAGTTTCCGAGATCCCCTGAGCAGTTCCATCACGGAAACCACTTTCTGGTGATTTCGGATTTTTCTGGTTGGTTTCAAAACACCCTCTATCCAACGGTACCAAACACTACCCCCCACCATAACGGCAAGTGGGAGATCAATTCTGTCAATATGTCAGTCAGTCAGTCAGTCAGTCAGTGATGGTCTTCCAGTTTTATATTATATTAACTAGTATTTCGCCGCGTGCGCGAGCTGCTAAAGCAGCTCGCGTGGTGGTGGTGTTATTTTTTTTTATAGAAACTTCCTATCGATTACGGTTCTAAAGTTATCTAAGCCTTTATGTTCTAAAAACAAACTTTTGTATGGCGGCCATATTGGAAAATGGCGCAATCCAAGTGATTTTGTGGCGTGCGCGAGCTGCTAAAGCAGCTCGCGTGGGGTGGTGTTGTTTTTTTTTTATAGAAGCTCCCTATCGTTTACGGTTTTAAAGTTATTCTCTTTGTTCGGAAAAAATCTTTTGTGTGGCGGCCATCTTGAAAAATGGCGGAATCCAAATTATTTTTTCATAATCGTAATCTACGACCTAAAAAACCCCCCGATGCAAAATTTCAGTCGAATCGGAGCATTTTTCAAAATGGCCGCCATTTTTCTTTCTTTTTTTTTAATTTTTCCAACTTTTCCAAATTTTCCCCGTCGTCCTCTATGATATTTGGTCGAGCACCCTATACCTATCTGTAACCGTTTAAAAGTTATTTGCATATTATTTTCACCTATTTTGTCATGAAAAAAAACATTGGTATGGCAGCCATCTTGAAAAATGGCGAAATCTAATTTTTTTTCATTATCGTAATATACGCCCCAGAAAACCTCCCTATGCAAAATTTCAGTCGGATCGGAGCAACTTTTAAAATGGCCGCCATTTTTTTTTCTTTTTTTTTTAATTTTTCCAACTTTTTCAAATTTCCCCTATCGCCCTCTATGACATTTGGTCGAACACCCTATACCTATCTCTAACCATTCAAATGTTCATTTTTATTTTGTATGGCGGCCATGTTTTTTTGTATGGCGGCCATCTTTTTTTTTAAATTTTCAAAATTGGCCCAAGGTTTGGGGCATATTTAGTTCAAGCGGTACCCCCATCCGATTTATAGTTTCCGAGATCCCCTGAGCAGTTCCATCACGGAAACCACTTTCTGGTGATTTCGGATTTTTCTGGTTGGTTTCAAAACATCCTCTATCCAACCATACCAAAAACTTCCACCCACCATAACGGCATCTGGGAGAACAATTCTGTCAATATGTCAGTCAGTCAGTCAGTCAGTCAGTGATGGTCTTTCAGTTTTATATAATATAACTAGTATTTCGCCGCGTTCGCGAGCTGCTAAAGCAGCTCGCGTGGGGGGGTGGCTGCTGTTTTTTTTTTTTTAAAGCTTCCTATCGATTACGGTTCTAAAGTTTTGTTTACCCTTTTTGTTTTGAAATCAAACTTTTGTATGGCGGCCATCTTGAAAAAAAGCTGGATTTCAAGTGATTGTGTGGCGTGCGCGAGCTGCTAAAGCAGCTCGCGTGGGGGGGTTTTGCTTTTTTTTATAAAAGCTCCCTATCGATTACGGTTCTAAAGTTATTTAAGTTCAGTTGTTCTGAAAAAAAGACTTTTGTATGGCGGCCATCTTGAAAAATGGCGAAATCCAAGTGATTTTGTGGCGTGCGCGAGCTGCTAAAGCAGCTCGCGTGGGGGGGTGTTGCTTTTTTTTTATAGACGCTTCCTATCGACTACGGTTCAAAAGTTTTGTTTGGCTTATTTTTCCGGAAAAAAAACTTTTGTATGGCAGCCATCTTGAAAAATGGCGGAATCCAAATTTTTTTTTCATAATTGTAATCTTCGACCCAGAAAACCCCCCGATGCAAAATTTCAGTCGGATCGGAGCAACTTTCAAAATGGCCGCCATTTTTTTTTCTTTTTTTTTAATTTTTCCAACTTTTCCAAATTTCCCCCATCGCCCTCTATGACATTTGGTCGAGCACCCTATACCTATCACTAACCGTACAAAAGTTATTTGCATTTATATTTTGTATGGCGGCCATGTTTTTTTGTATGGCGGCCATCTTTTTTTTCAAATTTTTAAAAATGGCCCAGGGTTTTGAGCATATTTAGTTCAAGCGGTACCCCCATCCGATTTATAGTTTCCGAGATCCCCTGAGCAGTTCCATCTTGGAAACCACTTTCTGGTGATTTCGGATTTTTCTGGTTGGTTTTAAAATACCCTCTATACAACGGTACCAAACACTCCCCCCCACCATAACGGCAAGTCGGAGATCAATTCTGTCAATATGTCAGTCAGTCAGTCAGTCAGTCAGTGATGGTCTTTCACTTTTATATAATATAAACTAGTATTTCGCCGCGTGCGCGAGCTGCTAAAGCAGCTCGCGTGGTGGTGGTGTTATTTTTTTTTTATAGAAACTTCCTATCGATTACGGTTCTAAAGTTATCTAAGCCTTTGTGTTCTAAAAACAAACTTTTGTATGGCGGCCATATTGGAAAATGGCGCAATCCAAGTGATTTTGTGGCGTGCGCGAGCTGCTAAAGCAGCTCGCGTGGGGTGTTGTTGTTTTTTTTTTATAGAAACTCCCTATCGATTACGATTTTAAAGTTATTCTCATTGTTCGGAAAAAAATCTTTTGTATGGCGGCCATCTTGAAAAATGGCGGAATCCAAATTATTTTTTCATAATCGTAATCTACGACCTAAAAAACCCCCCGATGCAAAATTTCAGTCGAATCGGAGCAACTTTCAAAATGGCCGCCATTATTCTTTCTTTTTTTTTAATATTTCCAACTTTTCCAAATTTCCCCTATGGTCCTCTATGATATTTGGTCGAGCACCCTATACCTATCTGTAACTGTTTAAAAGTTATTTGCATATTATTTTCACCTATTTTGTCATGAAAAAAAACATTTGTATGGCAGCCATCTTGAAAAATGGCGGAATCGATTTTTTTTTTTCATAATCGTAATCTACGCCCCAGAAAACCTCCCTATGCAAAATTTCAGTCGGATCGGAGCAACTTTCAAAATGGCCGCCATTTTTTTTTCTTTTTTTTTAATTTTTCCAACTTTTCCAAATTTCCCCCAGCGCCCTCTATGACATTTGGTCGAGCACCCTATACCTATCTCTAACCATTCAAAAGTTATTTGCATTTTTATTTTGTATGGCGGCCATGTTTTTTTGTATGGCGGCCATCTTTTTTTTCAAATTTTCAAAATTGGCCCAAGGTTTGGGGCATATTTAGTTCAAGCGGTACCCCCATCCGATTTATAGTTTCCGAGATCCCCTGAGCAGTTCCATCGAGGAAACCAGTTTTTGGTGATATCGGATTTTTCTGGTTGGTTTCAAAACACCCTCTATCCAACGGTACCAAACACTACCCCCCACCATAACGGCAAGTGGGAGATCAATTCTGTCAATATGTCAGTCAGTCAGTCAGTCAGTCAGTCAGTCAGTCAGTCAGTGGTCTTTCACTTTTATATAATATAACTAGTATTTCGCCGCGTGCGCGTGGTGTTATTTTTTTTTATAGAAACTTCCTATCGATTACGGTTCTAAAGTTATCTAAGCCTTTATGTTCTAAAAACAAACTTTTGTATGGCGGCCATATTGGAAAATGGCGCAATCCAAGTGATTTTGTGGCGTGCGCGAGCTGCTAAAGAAGCTCGCGTGGGGTGGTGTTGTTTTTTTTTTATAGAAGCTCCCTATCGATTACGGTTTTAAAGTTATTCTCTTTGTTCGGAAAAAAGTCTTTTGTATGGCGGCACTCTTGAAAAATGGCGGAATCCAAATTATTTTTTCATAATCGTAATCTACGACCTAAAAAACCCCCCGATGCAAAATTTCAGTCGAATCGGAGCATTTTTCAAAATGGCCGCCATTTTTCTTACTTTTTTTTTAATTTTTCCAAATTTCCCCTATGGTCCTCTATGATATTTGGTCGAGCACTCTATACCTATCTGTAACCGTTTAAAAGTTATTTGCATATTATTTTCACCTATTTTGTCATGAAAAAAAACCTTTGTATGGCAGCCATCTTGAGAAATGGCGGAATCAAATTATTTTTTTCATAATCGTAATCTTCGACCCAGAAAACAACCCGATGCAAATTTTCAGTTGGATCGGAGCAACTTTCAAAATGGCTGCCATTTCTTTTTCTTTTTTTTTAATTTTCCAACTTTTCCAAATTTCCCTCATGGCTTTCTATGATATTTGTTCGAGCACCCTATACCTATCTCTAACCGTTTAAAAGTTATTTGCATATAATTTTCACCTATTTTGTCATGAAAAAAAACGTTTGTATGGCAGCCATCTTGAAAAATAGCGAAATCTATTTTTTTTTTCATAATCATAATCTACGACCCAGAAAACCCCACTATGCAAAATTTCAGTCGGATCGGAGCAACTTTCAAAATGGCCGCCATTTTTTTTTTTTTTTTAATTTTTCCAACTTTTCCAAATTTCCCCCGTCGACCTCTATGACATTTGGTCGAGCACCCTATACCTATCTCTAACCATTCAAAAGTTATTTACATTTTTATTTTGTATGGCGGCCATGTTTTTTTGTACGGCGGCCATCTTTTTTTTCAAATTTTCAAAATTAACCCAAGGTTTGGGGCATATTTAGTTCAAGCGGTACCCCCATCCGATTTATAGTTTCCGAGATCCCCTGAGCAGTTCCATCGAGGAAACCAGTTTTTGGTAATATCGGATTTTTCTGGTTGGTTTCAAAACACCCTCTATCCAACGGTACCAAACACTACCCCCCACCATAACGGCAAGTCGGAGATCAATTCTGTCAATATGTCAGTCAGTCAGTCAGTGATGGTCTTTCACTTTTATATTATATAAACTAGTATTTCGCCGCGTGCGCGAGCTGCTAAAGCAGCTCGCGTGGTGGTGGTGTTATTTTTTTTTATAGAAACTTCCTATCGATTACGGTTCTAAAGTTATTTAAACTTTATTGTTCTGAAAAAATAAAACGTTTGTATGTCGGCCATCTTGGAAAATGGCGCAATCAAAGTGATTTTGTGGCGTGCGCGAGCTGCTAAAGCAGCTCGCGTGGGGGGGTGTTGCTTTTTTTTTATAGAAGCTCCCTATCGATTACGGTTTTAAAGTTATTCTCTTTGTTCGGAAAAAAATCTTTTGTATGGCGGCCATCTTGAAAAATGGCGGAATCCAAATTATTTTTTCATAATCGTAATCTACGACCTAAAAAACCCCCCGATGCAAAATTTCAGTCGAATCGGAGCATTTTTCAAAATGGCCGCCATTTTTCTTTCTTTTTTTTTTAATTTTTCCTACTTTTCCAAATTTCCCCTATGGTCCTCTATGATATTTGGTCGAGCACCCTATACCTATCTGTAACCGTTTAAAAGTTATTAGCATATTATTTTCACCTATTTTGTCATAAAAAAAAACATTTGTATGGCAGCCATCTTGAAAAATGGCGGAATCGAAATTTTTTTTTCATAATCGTAATCTACGCCCCAGAAAACCTCCCTATGCAAAATTTCAGTCGGATCGGAGCAACTTTCAAAATGGCCGCCATTTTTTTTTCTTTTTTTTTAATTTTTCCAACTTTTCCAAATTTCCCCCATCGCCCTCTATGACATTTGGTCGAGCACCCTATACCTATCTCTAACCATTCAAAAGTTATTTACATTTTTATTTTGTATGGCGGCCATGTTTTTTTGTATGGCGGCCATCTTTTTTTTCAAATTTTCAAAATTGGCCCAAGGTTTGGGGCATATTTAGTTCAAGCGGTACCCCCATCCGATTTATAGTTTCCGAGATCCCCTGAGCAGTTCCATCGAGGAAACCAGTTTTTGGTGATATCGGATTTTTCTGGTTGGTTTCAAAACACCCTCTATCCAACGGTACCAAACATTACCCCCCACCATAACGGCAAGTCGGAGATCAATTCTGTCAATATGTCAGTCAGTCAGTCAGTCAGTGATGGTAGACCACTTTTATATAATATAAACTAGTATTTCGCCGCGTGCGCGAGCTGCTAAAGCAGCTCGCGTGGTGGTGGTGTTATTTTTTTTTTATAGAAACTTCCTATCGATTACGGTTCTAAAGTTATCTAAGCCTTTATGTTCTAAAAACAAACTTTTGTATGGCGGCCATATTGGAAAATGGCGCAATCCAAGTGATTTTGTGGCGTGCGCGAGCTGCTAAAGCAGCTCGCGTGGGGTGGTGTTGTTTTTTTTTATAGAAGCTCCCTATCGATTACGGTTTTAAAGTTATTCTCTTTGTTCGGAAAAAAAACTTTAGTATGGCGGCCATCTTGAAAAATGGCGGAATCCAAATTATTTTTTCAAAATCGTAATCTACGACCCCAAAAACCCCCCGATGCAAAATTTCAGTCGAATCGGGGCATTTTTCGAAAGGGCCGCCATTTTTCTTTCTTTTTTTTTAATATTTCCAACTTTTCCAAATTTACCCTATGGTCCTCTATGATATTTGGTCGAGCACCCTATACCTATCTGTAACCGTTTAAAAGTTATTTGCATATTATTTTCACCTATTTTGTCATGAAAAAAAACATTTGTATGGCAGCCATCTTGAAAAATGGCGGAATCGAAATTTTTTTTTCATAACCGTAATCTACGCCCCAGAAAACCTCCTTATGCAAAATTTCAGTCGGATCGGAGCAACTTTCAAAATGGCCGCCATTTTTTTTTCTTTTTTTTTAATTTTTCCAACTTTTCCAAATTTCCCCCATCGCCCTCTATGACATTTGGTCGAGCACCTTATACCTATCTCTAACCATTAAAAAGTTATTTACATTTTTATTTTGTATGGCGGCCATGTTTTTTTGTGTGGCGGCCATCTTTTTTTTCAAATTTTCAAAATTGGCCCAAGGTTTGGGGCATATTTAGTTCAAGCGGTACCCTCATCCGATTTATAGTTTCCGAGATCCCCTGAGCAGTTCCATCACGGAAACCACTTTCTGGTGATTTCGGATTTTTCTGGTTGGTTTCAAAACATCCTCTATCCAACCATACCAAAAAGTTCCACCCACCATAACGGCATCTGGGAGAACAATTCTGTCAATATGTCAGTCAGTCAGTCAGTCAGTCAGTCAGTCAGTCAGTCAGTCAGTCAGTCAGTCAGTGATGGTCTTTCACTTTTATATAATATAACTAGTATTTCGCCGCGTGCGCGAGCTGCTAAAGCAGCTCGCGTGGGGGGGTGGCTGCTGTTTTTTTTTAAAAGCTTCCTATCGATTACGGTTCTAAAGTTTTGTTTACCCTTTTTGTTTTGAAATCAAACTTTTGTATGGCGGCCATATTGAAAAAAAGCTGGATTTCAAGTGATTGTGTGGCGTGCGCGAGCTGCTAAAGCAGCTCGCGTGGGGGGGTTTTGCTTTTTTTATAAAAGCTCCCTATCGATTACGGTTCTAAAGTTATTTAAGTTCAGTTGTTCTGAAAAAAAGACTTTTGTATGGCGGCCATCTTGAAAAATGGCAGAATCCAAGTGATTTTGTGGCGTGCGCGAGCTGCTAAAGCAGCTCGCGTGGGGGGGTGTTGCTTTTTTTTATAGACGCTTCCTATCGACTACGGTTCAAAAGTTTTGTTTGGCTTATTTTTCCGGAAAAAAAACTTTTGTATGGCAGCCATCTTGAAAAATGGCGGAATCCAAAATTTTTTTCATAATTGTAATCTTCGACCCAGAAAACCCCCCGATGCAAAATTTCAGTCGAATCGGAGCAAGTTTCAAAATGGCCGCCATTTTTTTTTATTTTTTTTTAATTTTTCCAACTTTTCCAAATTTCCCCTATCGTCGTCTATGACATTTGGTCGAGCACTCTATATCTATCTCTTACCGTTTAAAAGTTATTTGTATTTTTATTTTGTATGGTGGCCATGTTTTTTTGTATGGCGGCCATCTTTTTTTTCAAATTTTCAAAAATGGCCCAGGTTTTGGGGCATATTTAGTTCAAGCGGTATCCCCATCCGATTTATAGTTTCCGAGATCCCTTGAGCAGTTCCATCTCGGAGACACCTTTCCATGGATTTCGGATTTTTCTGGTTGGTTTCAAAACACCCTCTATCCAACGGTACCAAACACTCCCCCCCACCATATCGGCAAGTACCACTTCTATTTCTGTCAATTATATGTCAGTCAGTCAGTCAGTGGTCTTTCAGTTTTATATAATAGAACTAGTATTTCGCCGCGTGCGCGAGCTGCTAAAGCAGCTCGCGTGGTGGTGGTGTTATTTTTTTTTTTATAGAAACTTCCTATCGATTACGGTTCTAAAGTTTTCTAAGCCTTTATGATCTTAAAACAAACTTTTGTATGGCGGCCATATTGGAAAATGGCGCAATCCAATTGATTTTGTGGCGTGCGCGAGCTGCTAAAGCAGCTCGCGTGGGGTGGTGTTGTTTTTTTTTATAGAAGCTCCCTATCGATTACGGTTTTAAAGTTATTCTCTTTGTTCGGAAAAAAATCTTTTGTATGGCGGCCATCTTGAAAAATGGCGGAATCCAAATTATTTTTTCATAATCGTAATCTACGACCTAAAAAACCCCCCGATGCAAAATTTCAGTCGAATCGGAGCATTTTTCAAAATGGCCGCCATTTTTCTTTCTTTTTTTTTAATTTTTCCAACTTTTCCAAATTTCCCCTATGGTCCTCTATGATATTTGGTCAAGCACCCTATACCTATCTGTAACCGTTTAAAAGTTATTTCCATATTATTTTCCCCAATTTTGTCCTGAAAAATAACCTTTAATTGTATGGCAGCCATCTTGAAAAATGGCGGAATCCAAATTTTTTTTTAATAATCGTAATCTACGACCCAGAAAACCCCCCTATGCAAAATTTCAGTCGGATCGGAGCAACTTTCAAAATGGCCGCCATTTTTTTTTCTTTTTTTTTAATTTTTCCAACTTTTTCAAATTTCCCTCATCGCCCTCTATGACATTTGGTCGAGCACCCTATACCTATCTCTAACCGTTCAAAAGTTATTTACATTTTTATTTTGTATGGCGGCCATGTTTTTTTGTATGGCGGCCATCTTTTTTTTCAAATTTTCAAAATTGGCCCAAGGTTTGGGGCATATTTAGTTCAAGCGGTACCCCCATCCGATTTATAGTTTCCGAGATCCCCTGAGCAGTTCCATCACGGAAACCACTTTCTGGTGATTTCGGATTTTTCTGGTTGGTTTCAAAACATCCTCTATCCAACCATACCAAACACTTCCACCCACCATAACGGCATCTGGGAGAACAATTCTGTCAATATGTCAGTCAGTCAGTCAGTCAGTCAGTCAGTCAGTCAGTGATGGTCTTCCAGTTTTATATTATATTAACTAGTATTTCGCCGCGTGCGCGAGCTGCTAAAGCAGCTCGCGTGGGGGGGTGGCTGCTGTTTTTTTTAAAAAGCTTCCTATCGATTACGGTTCTAAAGTTTTGTTTACCCTTTTTGTTCTGAAAACAAACTTTTGTATGGCGGCCATCTTGAAAAAAAGCTGGATTTCAAGTGATTTTGTGGCGTGCGCGAGCTGCTAAAGCAGCTCGCGTGGGGGGGTGTTATGCTTTTTAATAAAAGCTCCCTATCGATTACGGTTCTAAAGTTATTTAAGTTCAGTTGTTCTGAAAAAATTACTTTTGTATGGCGGCCATCTTGAAAAATGGCGGAATCCAAGTAATTTTGTGGCGTGCGCGAGCTGCTAAAGCAGCTCGCGTGGAGGGGTGTTGCTTTTTTTATATAGACGCTTCCTATCGACTACGGTTCAAAAGTTTTGTTTGGCTTATTTTTCCGGAAAAAAATCTTTTGTATGGCAGCCATCTTGAAAAATGGCGAAATCCAAATTTTTTTTTCATAATCGTAATCTACGACCCAGAAAACCCCCCGATGCGAAATTTCAGTCGGATCGGAGCAACTTTCAAAATGGCCGCCATTTTTTTTTCTTTTTTTTTAATTTTTCCAACTTTTCCAAATTTCCCCCATCGTCCTCTATGACATTTGGTCGAGCACTCTATATCTATCTCTTACCGTTTAAAAGTTATTTGCATTTTTATTTTGTATGGGGGCCATGTTTTTTTGTATGGCGGCCATCTTTTTTTTCAAATTTTCAAAAATGGCCCAGGTTTTGGGGCATATTTAGTTCAAGCGGTACCCCCATCCGATTTATAGTTTCCGAGATCCCTTGAGCAGTTCCATCTCGGAGACACCTTTCCATGGATTTCGGATTTTTCTGGTTGGTTTCAAAACACCCTCTATCCAACGGTACCAAACACTACCCCCCACCATAACGGCAAGTCGGAGATCAATTCTGTCAATATGTCAGTCAGTCAGTCAGTCAGTCAGTGAGTGGTCTTCCAGTTTTATATTATATTAATTAATTAAAACTACGCAAATATGATCACGTATCCGAATTTCGTTCTAAGCTCAAGTGGCTCCCTATACGACTTCGCCGGAAGACTCACATACTCTCTCTCCTTTACAATATATTGTTCAATCCTAAGTCCCCGCGCTATCTCAAGGAACGTTTTGAATTCCTACACAGCTCCAATTCGTATTCTTTAAGGTCATCAGAAAATCTCACACTGAGAACTCCTTCACATAGCAGTACCTTCTATGATGGTTCTTTTACTGTGGAAGCCGCACGTCTGTGGAACTCTCTACCAGTATCAATAAGACGTGCGCAATCTCTTGACATATTTAAAAATAGCATCAAGAAATTCTACTTAGCTACGTAACTGCAGCCTGCCACTCCGAAGTTCTGTTCATCTGTTTAAAACTGTTTGTTATCTCACTTATAAACTTAATATTGTATATATATTTATTTATATATTTTATGATATAGATATATTTATTTATTTTTTACTTTATTATGATATGTATTTTTTTTTTTTGGTACCTTTGTACCTATATTACACTTATATTTAATTATATATTATTATGATTATGTAGTCTGTATATAATATTATTATTTTATACTGGTTAGTTTTTTTATACACAACACCACCGTCCCTCACAGTTTCTTTGAGTCCTCTCCATCCAAAGGTTGTCTGGAAGAGATCGCTATAAGCGATAAGACCGCCCATTGTAACACTTTAGGTTTAAGTATTGTTTTGTAATTATTTTATGTTGTTTTGTGACAATAAAGCGTTATCTAATCTAATCTAATCTATGCAGTCCCGGTGAGTCCAACCTCTCTGAGTTTGTTTAACAGCAATTCATGGCTAACTGTGTCAAACGCTTTTTTAAGATCAATAAAAATACCCAAAACAATTTGTTTTTTATCAATACTAAGCTTTAAGCTTGTCACAAGATCAATCGTCGCTGAAAGTGTATTAGATCTAGGTCGAAAGCCGTATTGTTTTTCGTAAAGGTAATTTTGGGAAGTCAAGTGAGCATCAAGGCGATTATACAGAACCCTTTCAAAGATTTTGGATAGTACTGGCAAAACGGAGATGGGGCGATAATTGCCTGGCTCAGATTTGGTCCCAAATTTGTATATTGGCGAGACCTTAGCAATTTTTAAACTATCGGGAAATGTACCTAACACTAAGCATTTGTTTATGCACACTTTGGACACACTTGATTGACTTTGTATTAAGACCATCCAAGCCTGAGGCAGTATTAGAATTTAAATTGTGTATATTTTTTTTAATTTCATCTGTAGTAGCTAGTGTGAAATGAGCTAATTGAGAAAAAGTTTTTCCAGCTACGCATTTATCAGTTTTATTAGATGTATTACTTTTTAAAATTTGTTCTGCCAATATCAAACCAATATTGGCAAAAAAGTCGCATATCTCCTTTTCATTTGAAGTCTGGTAGTCTTTAGTTTGAAGTTTATTTGGGATATTCTTGTCTTTTGTTTTGTTGCATGAAAGGCAATTTATAAGCTCCCACATCTTTGCGGGCTGTTTCTTGCAGTCAGTGAAAGATTTTTTGTAGTAATTAGTTTTAGTTTGCTGTATGAGCTCTGATACTTCGTTTCTTTTCTTAATAATTTTTTCAGCTTTACTTTCATCCTTGGAGTTTTGTTTGAATTGATGCCATAGCAAGTTTCTGTTATTTATTTCGCTTATTACTGTTTTATCTATCAAATTCTGCCTTGGTGGATTGATCATTATAGTTTTAGATATCTTACTTTTATTAACACATTTGATCACCTTTTCTTCCAGTACATTGTATATATTGTTTTGGCTACTGTCTTTGAAAATGAAAATGAAATGAAATAAGTCTTTATTGAAACACACACATAAAATTATAAATAATAAAAACAACGTAACAAAAGTGTAACAATTGGCGGTCTTATCGCTTAAAGCGATCTCTTCCAGACAACCGTGCAGGGAGAGGAATTACGCAAAAATAATGAACGGTGGTTTTCAATATCTCAAAAACCAATAACATAGGATACACACTAATAAAATAGTAAATAATCTTAATACATACAATACAATTAAAATATAATAAACATACATAAATATTAAAATAAATATATATTAAATACATTACAATAACAGGATAAAGATGATTGTAGCTATAGCGAATGGTAAAAGACTTTTACTTGCTGTTTAAAAGTATCCAGCGAGGGTGCCCGTTTAATCTTAGTTGGTAACGCGTTCCACAAACGAACAGCTTCCACGGTAAAGGAGCAATCATAAAAAGTTGTCTTTGTTATCTAATATTAGTTTATAAAGTTTGCCATAGTCAACAGCTTGATAATTTACTTTTTTACGAATCTCAGGTTGATAATGCTTGATTTCAAAGTAAATTTGTTTGTGGTCTGACATTGGTGTATCTATTATAGCAAAATGAAACTTGTTCTCATTTAAGTTTGTGCAAACGTGGTCAATTATACTTTTGGAGATCGTCGTTTCTCTGGTGCAGTGACAGTCATCTATTTTGTTTAAAATTTTAAGACCACTTTCAATGATGAGTTCCTTGTACAAATTTGTTGTCCTTTCCATATTTAGCAGGTTGAAGATGAAGTCACCAAAGATAACAGTACGTTTTCGTTTATCTAGCTGTTGAGCATATGTTTCTAGAAAAGGCTTTGCATTGGAGATTTCTGGTTTTCTATAGATTGCACCAATGGTTAAGTCGTAGTTTTCTATGTGAGTCCATAGGAAGTGGTTATCGTTTTGGCACTTTTCTTCCACCAGGCTATGCTTTAGGTTATTGTGAACAAATATAGATCACCACCTCCTCTTGTCTTGCTTCTAAAGTTATGGTAGTGTGTATATCCTGTAATTTGGAACCTCTTAGCTTCCTCCTCGGATTTGATCCAGGTTTCAGTCACGATGATTATGTGTAAACAAATCCGAAAAGCATTTATAATACATTTTAGTTCATCAAATTTGCCGGGCTTTTACTATACTTCGTGCATTTGCGTATAAGCATTTCAAAGACTTTTTACTAGTGTTTATTTTGTCGTAGGTATCAACCACTTCATAAGTAATATTTTGGCTTGTGCAATAGTCATTTTTGTTTATTGCTTCTCCTTGTCGTTTTTTGGCAATGATTCCACTATCTTTGGAATACCTCTGATGTATTTTATGGTCTATTTATTGCCATCGATTTGGTTTCGACTATAAAGATCGTCTTTAAGTTTTTTGAGGTAGTTTTGTTGTTGGGGGGTTTGATCCGAGAAGATTTTTATTGTGTCATCTTTGATATTATTTCGGTTTCGCAAAACATTTTTTACTATTTCTTGTGATTTGAGACAAACTTTAACGGGCCGAATCTTTATGGTGTTATACTTGCCCAGTCTCAATATTTTCTCAGGCGCTGGGCACTCCGCATATGCTGTTTTTATTATCCTGTTGACTTCAATATTGTCAATATTCATGCGTTCCTCTATTTCAGATGAGATTGGTTCAGGGATGCCGCTTATTATAATGTTTGTACTCCGCAACTCACGCTTATTGATTTCGGCTATGATATCTTCTGGTGGAGTATAGTTAGAGGATGGTGCTTGACCATCCTGTAGTATTTCCACCACCTGAGATAGGCTTTCAACTTTTCCCCCTAGTTTACTGTTTTCGCTTCTTAGAGATATTATGTCAACCTTAATTGTACGCTGCTCCGTGACAAGATTCGATGTTATGCATTTTATGGTGCTAATTTCTTCTTTAATTGTTGTAAATGTGTTAAAGGCCTCTAACATTGTCATCATCTGCGTCATTTGCTTACGCATCTCGCTTAACTCAGTTATCACATCGTTATCGTCAGGCTGTTTACGTTTTCGAAAAATGACTTTTTGAGCATCAAAGAATTCCGATTGTGAATCTTTACTAATCAAGTTTGGTTGCGAATCGCTTCGCACGACTTTTAGGCCGCATCTAGTAGGCGAGCGTACTTCACTCATGTTGATATCTGTGGTACAGGTACTCACTGCGTGCAGTCCGAGATTTGACGTCAGTAGATGTGCGTGTGCGAGCAGGTTGCAGTGATGATGCGATCTTCCCCGTCTCTTTTTCGCGGGAGTGAAGGGCAGCTACGTTAACAGGACAGCACCACCAGCACAGTGATGAAATGTTGTAACACTTTGACGACGCGTATATGACTTTAGAACTAAATTATCCAGTGCGTAAGAATGAAATTACTTTGACGTAGAAATTTTTAAATTTGAAATATTTCTTGCGACACGTCTACTTCGTACGGCGTCCTAGCCAAAACTCTACCTAAACCTACCGATGTCGGTATACATATATAATAAGTTACCCAGGGAACTTCAGTGTGAACAAAATAACACAACATTTATAAAAAAATTGAAAAAGTTCCTTACTAATAAAGCGTATTACTCAATTGACGAATTCTTAAAAGAAAAATAATATTATTAACTCTCAAATGATTATTTTAACTTTATATTCTCACATTTGACATAACATTACAATATAATTTAATATAATACAATACAATCACTGACTAATGCTAATAATTGCGTCCTCCTCTCTTCTAATGTTGCTGTGCCCGACGGGGTCCATATGAGACTTTGTACGTTGACTTAATTACACCTTGTACTACCTATGGAAGCAATAAAGAATCTGAATCTGAATCTGAATCAATACATGAATGCAGTCTATAAACTTAAACATGTAATACTGTAACATATATAATTAGATACCTATCATGAGTCATCTGCATCAATTGCATCAAGCGGCTATATACTCGTATTATACGATCCTATGTTGAATCAGTATGTAAGTAACTATGAGCTTTGAATTATCTTTCATCAACGCCAAAAAAGTTTCTGTAATTATCTATCTATATAATAAAAGAACAGGGTTTTTTTCTACAATCATCGCACAGCCGAAACCGCTTAAGATAGAAACCTGAAATTTGGACCACGTATTCTACAAATAGTGAAGGCGTCATTTAAGAACGGATTTTTCGAAATTTGACCTTTAAGTGGGTCAAATGGGGTCATAAAGGATGTATGGGGAAAAAAAATTCTTTTGTCGCACGGTCACGAAACTTTGGCAGTATACTATGCAAAAGAAATAAAAGAACACGTGTATCACAGTTTTTTGAAAATCAACCGTTAAGGGGGGTTTAGTGTGGTTTTTTAGATTGGAATGCGGAAACTATAATGTATGCTACAGTGATTATTTCTTGACCAGCCGTTATCAAATTTTGTGTGAGCATTAAGCATGTAAATAGTAGGAACTTGTTTTCGGCATTTTGCGAAATTCATCCTCTAAGGTCATTTATTGGGGTCGCAAAGTTTCCATGGTGTAGGTTTTTTTAGTAAAGTTATGCAACTTAGTAAATTGACTAAACATAAGCATATAAAAATATAATTTCAGTAACTTTTCAAAAATCAACTCCTAAGGTAATTAAATAGTGCCGCAAAGTTTGTATGGAGTAGGATTTTTTATTAATGCGACACTGTAGCTACAGTAAAGAAACAGGGTAAATAAATTAATTTTGATCAATTTAAAAAATAAGTTTTCAGCATTTTTCAAAAATCAACCCCTTACTGGGCTAAACGAGGTGGTAAAGTTTACATAAAAAATCTTTGTTTATAGCGATGAAACTTGGTAGATACCTGACAAAACATTATTAGAATGTGATTTACCATTTTTGAAAATCATCCCTTAAAAGGGTTAAACAGGGTGGAAAGTGAAGATTATTATTTTTAAGCTATAACGATGAAATTTGGTGTACGTGGTAAGCTAATGAAATTATAGATGTGTATTTCACCATTTTTTGAAAATCATCCCCTAAAAAGCCTAAGCGGGGTGGTAAAATTTGTATAGAAAATCTTTGTTTATGAAGTTTGGTGGCTATGATAAAACTTGGTAAAAGAAGAAAATTAAAACGTGGTTTATAATTTTTGAAAATCATCCCTTAACAGGGTTAAACAGGGTGGAAAGTGAAGATTATTATTTTTAAGCTACAACGATGAAATGTGGTATATGTGCATATCCAATGAAATTATAGATATATATTTCACATTTCTTTAAATCATCCCCCAACAAGCGGGGTGGTAAAGTTTGTATAGAAAATCTTTTTTATTTATGAAGTTTGTGGTTATGATGAAACTTGGTACACAAACTAAGAAAAAGGAGATAGTTAAAACGTGATTCACATTTTTTTTAAATCTACCCATAACCAGGTTTAATAAGGGTGAAATGAAGTTACATTTTTTGAAGCTACGACGATGAAATTCGATTCATATACTCAGACAGATAAACTTTAAGCACCTGTTTCACCATTTTGCTAGAATCATCCCTAAACCGGTTCAAACGGGGTGGTTAAGTGTATATGGAGAATTTTTGTTCATGAAGTTATGGCAATTAAATTGGTACACAGAGTAAGCAAAAGAAATAAACTTAAACGTAATTCACCATTTTTTGAAATTCACCCTCTAACAAGGTTAATTAGGGTGAAAAGTATCAAAAATTTGTTAATGCTACAATGTTGAAATTTATTATAAGTACTCAGCCAATAAAATTATACACACTTATTTCACCATGTCTTGAAATCATCCCCTAACAGAGTGGTAAAGTTTGTGTGGAGAATTTTTGTTTATGAAGTTGTAGCAATGAAATTTCGTATACAGACCAACAAAAGTAATAAATTAAAACGAAACTCGCTATATTAATTAACCTCTAAAAACGTTAAACAAGGTAGATAATAATTTTATTTCTAAATCTATGACTATGAAATTCGGTACATATATACTAATCGAAGATACTGTACGCACATGTTTCACTACTTTTTAAACATCTTAAAAGGTCTACACGGGATGGCAAATATTTGTGTGGAAAACCTTTGTTTGTAAGGTGAAAGCGAAACTTTGTATTATAGACTAGGCAAAATAAATGATTTCTAACCTTATGCAATTTTTTGCAATTTCCTTATTCGTACAGGATTTTAAAAGACTTTTAAAATGCAACATTCATAAAAATAAGGAATACTAAACTTTTGTCATTGACCGTACGTGTCGCAGGGAAATGAGGATATCTGGGATTTCGCGATATTCCTAGGGATACGACAAAATCATGGTATGGACCACTTCTCCGCGGCCCGACTAGCATTTACCCCTACAGTGTATATAAAAAGCGCGGAGCCAGGAGCTCGCGAGGAGTTCCTGAGCAGAACGAGTACGCAAGGCCAGAACGAAGCGAGGGGGAGAGGTGGCGAGCGTAGCGAGCCGGCGACTTCCCGAGTGGAGTGATGGTCGAGTGCGCGAGTGGAGCGAAGGGATGACGAAGCGAGAGTTCTGGCGAGAGCCTATTTATTAAAACTGTACGTCGTATCCCTAGAGATTTCGTGAAATCCCTGGTATCCTCATTTCCCTGCGACATACAATATTTTTTCTGGAGCTACGACGATTGACTTTTGGCCAAAATACTTACATATACTTAGCCTAAAAAACTATTGACACATGTATTATTACGATTGTTTTGAATACCATCCCCTGATAGATTTAAACGGATGGTAAAATTTGTAAAAAAATATATGTTTATAATTTAAGTATTCTGTCTATTTAAAACGAGATAAGAGCTGAAAGAGATCGGAATAGAAACGCGATGAATTCGGGATAGGATTGGGATAGAAGCAGGACAAATTCGGCATAGAAGCGAGAGCAGCCGGAAATAGCCAGGAGCAAAATGAATAAAACTATATACTATATTATTAAGCGTACAAAGTCGCGGGCAACAGCTATGTATATGTAAATAGGAGATTTAGGTTTCAAAGATTTCTGTAACTCAGGCTTCATGTATGTACATGGCGCCGGACCGGCGCTGCCGCCGCACCGCAAACTCATGTAAATGATTACAAACCCGGACCGGGACCACGCACGCCGCACCGTCCGTCCGTTTGTACGTATTACTGATATTACGAATCGTAAAGGGTCCGTGGTGGTTCCCCCCGACGACGTTTCATTTCCACCCGGTTTCTATTGTCTGTAATATGTTTTAAACTACTACGCTAGCATTTTGTACGTTTGATACTTGGTCAAAGAAACTATAAACACATGAATCACAAATGAAGTTAGGGCCAAAAAAATTGGTAATTATATCTGGACCGGAGTGGGATGACAAAGGGACAAAAAGGGGATGATAACGGTATAGGAGGGGAACTATAACACGGTAGGAGGTTCGCTAGGGAGGACGATAAAGGGTTAGGATCGGAATATGATTGGTAGCAGAGCAGGACGATAATGATATAGGAGCGGGACGGAATCAGGACCAGAGCATTACGGTAACGCTATAGGAGCGGGAAGATAATAGGATGGGAGTGGGAAGGTAACAGAACAGAAGCGGTAAGGTACGGTAACGAGATAGGAGCGGGACGGGAACTGGAACGTGAATATGATGGGACGAAAAATGTTCGAATGCAGGATGAATACTCCACTACGCGGACGAAGTCGCGGGCATCAGCTAGTTATTAATAATTGTGATAAATTGACGTTCGTAAGTGCGCCAAAACTGAATGCAGAGCTGTTGATTCGATCCGAGTGGCGAGCCTCGAGTGTAGTGTGGTGACGTGACGGCCCGCAGACGTGCGCGGAGGCGGGGTGCTGGGTGGCGCGCGAGCTGTGGCGCGTCGCCGCGCCGCCGCCGCGCAGCGCGCTGCCGGCCGCGCTCGCCGACATGCTGGCCGACTCGCTCGCCGCCGCGCCGGCGCTGCTGGGGCTCGCGCGCGACCTCGCCGCGCGGCCGCACGCGCTCGGCGGGTAAGTGCACCGACCGCTCGCCGCCATGCTGGACGACTCGCTCGCCGCCGCGCCGGCACTTCTAGGGCTCGCGCGCGACCTCGCCGCGCGGCCGCACGCGCTCGGCGGGTAAGTGCACCGACCGCTCGCCGCCATGCTGGACGACTCGCTCGCCGCCGCGCCGGCACTTCTAGGGCTCGCGCGCGACCTCGCCGCGCGGCCGCACGCGCTCGGCGGGTAAGTGCACCGACCGCTCGCCGCCATGCTGGACGACTCGCTCGCCGCCGCGCCGGCACTTCTAGGGCTCGCGCGCGACCTCGCCGCGCGGCCGCACGCGCTCGGCGGGTAAGTGCACCGACCGCTCGCCGCCATGCTGGACGACTCGCTCGCCGCCGCGCCGGCACTTCTAGGGCTCGCGCGCGACCTCGCCGCGCGGCCGCACGCGCTCGGCGGGTAAGTGCACCGACCGCTCGCCGCCATGCTGGACGACTCGCTCGCCGCCGCGCCGGCGCTCCTGGGGATCGCGCGCGACCTCGCCGCGCGGCCGCACGCGCTCGTCGGGTAAGTGCAAGTTTAAGAGTTTGACATGGACAGTTTCAAGCACGAGCGAAGCGAGGGAAAGAAGTGAAGCGCTCGGACATGATGTGTACTGTTTGTGCGTGGCGGCAGGTACAGCGCGCGCGTGGAGGCGCTGTGGGGCGCTCGGTCGTGATGTGTAGTGGTTGTGTGTGGCGGCAGGTTCAGCGCGTGCGTGAAGGCGCTGTGGGGCGCTCGGTCGTGATGTGTAGCGGTTGTGTGTGGCGGCAGGTTCAGCGCGCGCGTGGAGGCGCTGTGGGGCGCGTGGGGGCGCTCGGACGCCGGCCCCGAGCTGCGCCTGCTGCGCGAGGAGCTGCGCCTACAGCGGCCCGCGCCCGACCTCTTCGTGCTCGGGTGAGTGTTACAGTGTTACACTTGCCGTTACACCCGTTCGTGCCTTATACGTATCTGCACAGGATGTAGCCCAAATTAGTGGACTCATTTCAATTAATGGTTATTCTTTGAAATACTAATAAAATTTCTATTTTGTGCGACTTTCACTTGTTTACAGTTTGGAAATATATTTTTTTTTATTAAAAGTCCACTAAGCTAAAATACACATATACACTCGAGAGCAATGAATCCGGGTCACTTAAAGAATGTTAAAAATCTCGGAAACTAAAAATGATAGGTTAATGCAATAAATTGTATTTAATAGACAATGTAATACTCCTTAAATGAAAGTAAAAAAAATATGAGTCACCATACATTTTATTAACACAAAATTACATAAAGAAAAAAACTGCTGATCTCTCCTTAAAACAAAAATAGGAAACATGAAATTTTTGAACTTTATTACGATTTTCTTGAATTTTAATACTTCGTATTGCCTCCTCGTGCTTCCATTACTGCGTTTACGCGGTTTGGCATGCTGTACACCAAGTTCCTTATACGATTTTGGGGAATATTCTCCCATTCCTCTGTGAGAGCAATTTTGAGCTCACGAAGCGTGATTGGGGGAGGGTTTCGTTGTTTTACGCATCTGCCTAGCTCGTCCCAAGCATGCTCGATCGGGTTGATATCCGGGCTGCGCGCTGGCCACTCCATACGAGTAATGTTCATCTCTTGAAGGTAGTCATTCACAATCCTACCTGTATGAGGTCGGGCATTGTCATGCATAAATATAGCATCCTCACCTAAATTGACCATAAATGGACCAACGTGATCATTGAGGATTTCTTCCACATATCTTACGCTAGTTAAAGAGCCGTTTTCTATGATCACCAGCTCTGTGCGACTTTCAGAAGAAATTCCGGCCCACACAAGTACAGACCCACCACCGTAGGCTACTTTTTCTTCGATGCATGCTTGCTTGAATCTTTCCCCTGGTCTTCGATACACTCTGTGTCTTCCATCGTGCATGTAGAGCATAAATTTTGATTCGTCGGAGAACATAACTTTTGACCAATCTTCAATACTCCAATTTACGTGGCTCTGGGCATATCTTAGTCTCGAAATACGATGCCCACGCTCCAGTTTAGGGCCGTTTGCAGGTCTAAGGGGTTTTAAGTTAGATTCAGCAAGCCGACGTCTTACTGTCCATGCACTTGGGTTACTTCCTCCGAGGCGTCGAAACTGATTGGTGAGTTCAGTTCCTGTGAGAAAGCGATTTCGAAGCATGGTGTTCACCAAGTATCGGTCTTCTCGTGCTGTGGTACACCTGGTTCTGCCCGTTCCTGGTCTGCGTAGGTTAGAACCAGTTTCTTCGTAACGTCGGAGAACTCTTTGTACTGTTGACAGCGACACACCGACAGTCCTGGCTGTATCGCGCTGACTCCGGCCGGTTTCCAGCATTGTAAGTATTCTGGTGCATTCTTCAGGCGTAAGCGACATAATTTCAGCTTGAATAATGAATATAGAGCACTATCAACATGGTTTATGTACCCACATAAATGACAGATTACAAACAAAAGCAAAACCAAATGCTGTAATTTCGTAGTTCCATCTTCGAAAGTGGCCCTTTTTCAAATTTGATTTTTTTATGATATAACTTTACAATAACTAAGAAGTTTTAATACCTTCATTTAAGGAGTATTACATTGTCTATTAAATACAATTTATTGCATTAACCTAGCATTTTTAGTTTCCGAGATTTTTAGGATTCTTTAAGTGACCCGGATTCATTGCTCTCGAGTGTAATACATTATAAATTAATTTAACCTGACATGCACAAATTAACTAATTAGGATGCTATTCCTAGCAATAGCGCAGTACGTGACTTTTACATTTCATACTTAACAACGTTGGAAGAACGTAGCTGTAAAAACAAAAAATGCAAAAAACTACCACCCATAACAAAAACCTTAACTAAGTTACGAATAAGGTAAGTGAACTACGATTGAAAATATCAAAATTATCTTTGACATCGTTATAATTGTCACACATCCGATAAATTGGTGAGTGCTTTAATATATTTGTCATACAGCTTGGGATAATAAAAGTATTTCTGTCTACTAAACGACTACCTGGACGTGGGACGTGCTAATCTTTCTAAGACTTCTGGACAATCTATTAAACTATTTAATAACTTGTAAAGCATGACTATGTCTGAGACTTTCCTACATTTTTCTAATGTCATCATATTTTTCTAATGTGCTCACGGAAACTGAGCTTATTATCAATTATCACTCCGTGATCGCGTATTGATGTAACTTCAGACAGTGGCATGCTATTTATTTTATAACTCGCCGGAAAAGAAAAATGCTTACGGGAGACCTTAATAATAAAACATTTTGATGCATTTAAAAGCATATTATCCTACATACACCACTGACTAAATCAAAATCTCTTTAATCATTTTGGCATCACAGACGCACTTATGAACGTCAAATTATCACAATGACTCTACCACTACACTAAGAATATCTATATCAGCCTGAAGCTCCTCTACATCCCTCTCATCGCTTATAATTTTGTAGTTTAAAGTCGTCGGCAAATAACTTCGCATTCGACTTCAAAAGCCCAGGTAAGTCGTTGATAAAGATGAGAAAAAGTAGAGGGCCCAGGTGGGATCCCTGAGGCACTCCTGAAGGAACGTCAGTCTCCACTGATTTAAAGCCTTTGGCTACCACTAGTTGAGACCTCCTCTGTAAATATGACTCAAGCCAACGTAAAAGAGAACCATGGATTCCGAGACACTAAAGTTTAGCCAGTAACAAAACATGGTCAACCATATCGAAAGCCTTACTAAAATCTGTGTAAATGGCGTGAGCCTCGCCGCCCTTGTCCTATACCTCAAGAATGTCAGTAACGTTTCCAATTAAATTAGTGGAAGTAGATCTACGTGGTAAAAACCCATGCTGATTCATGTTGAGAAAGAAGTATGTAAATGCTATTGTATGGTTCCGATTCGTCTTTGCTTCGCTCGGACACAAAACAATATGACTTTATACAATATAGTGCTGTTAGTTCGGTCAGTGTGGTAAAATATGTCAAGCGCCTGGTTGCGCTCCGCGGCGTGTTCCAGCGGAGACGGGTCGGAGGGCGCGGGCGTGGATGCGGGCGCGGACGCGGGCGCGGCTGACAGTGAGCGCTGCTTCCCCAGCCCGGTCGAACCATTCTCTATCGAGGGTGAGTAGGTGACGTTGGCTGTGGTATCAATTACAGCTAAGTTATATGCATTATCTATTGTTATACTCGTAGTAGGAGATCTTAGGTCCCGATTAGAACACATTTCATTCAAGCGAATGGGAGAACTTTCATAAGTTTTTTTTTTTACAAGTCTATATTTACAAGCTATGGTAAACACTCCAACAAAAACTGTCAAAAAAACTATTGCTTTCCAAAAGGGTTACGCTATTAAGTTCTCTTTAGTGTTCTTCCCCTGACAGGTAAATCAATAATTTATTTTACAACAAAAAAATCAACTTCGATTCTGACGTATCTTTGAAGTCCAAGGACGAATATCGATGTAATTTATAAGTATGGGCCCACCTTGTAGCTATCAGTATAGCAACCTAACCTAACGTAAAAAAAAACAATTCGGTTTATAAATAACGGAATATTGAGGTAACAAACATTTTTTTTTTAATAATCGAATTTAAATAAAATTCATCAAACTCATAAGAACTTTTTAATTGAATTGAAAATAAAACTTCCTTTTGGTCCTTTTAGTCGGTTAAAAACATGAATGAATGAATGAAATAAATTTGTATGTTAGAATATCGGTACAATATTGCAAGGTGACACTACTACTTAGCTATAGTTGTCTCCAACAAAATTCGGCCTTTATAGGCGTACACATATTTAAACAGTTTTATTGTGCAACATAATTTTATTTATTTATTTCACATTAAATGTCAATACTTTTTTAATTAAATTAGGTCACGTTCAGAAAAAAATAATGCGAGCAGAGCGACCGCAAACATTCCACACTTAGTACTTACGTAGGATATGTATCTAAGCGTAGCTAAGAAACAGTATGGGTACGCTGATTAAGTTTTGTCAAAATTAAAAATAGCAACGAACAAAAAATAAAAAAAATTATATTTTGCCGTCGCCCCTTGAAATGTGCCGCCCGGGGCCATAAACATGTTACGGCGCAGGACTGGAGGCGGCGTTCGGCGCGCTCGGCGAGTGGGAGACGCGCGCGGCGCGCCGCCGCCGCGCCGCCGCCGCCGCGCTGCGGGCGCCGCTCTGGACCGACGACGCCACGTTCGCGCGCGCACTCGCGGCACACGCGCGCGGCGCCGCCGCTGCCGGCTGGCTGGGTGCCGCGGCGCGCGCGTGGCGCGGCGAGCGGCGCGGCGCCGCGCGCTGGCTGCGCGCCGCCGACCAGTGGCCGCGGAGGCACTTCGAGGTGTCAGCCGTGAGTACGCCACCCCGTGTCCAAGTGACGCACTGTGATTCACGTAGAACAAGCTAGCTAGACTGTAGTGTACGTAGGTAATAGGTAAAATAGTTACAAATAATAAAGTATAAATATTAAAGTGAGTGAGGGTACATTGATGCCATATTCTGCAACTACCTTCCTGCCAGTTATGAATAGCCAAGTGAGTACATAACATTGGCGACGAGGGAAATTCGGTATAAAACGCGAAATATAGTGTAATCAAGTGAAATAAAGTGTGTTTCATAATGGGGGACATAAGATTTGAAAGTTTTGTAATGAATCATGGTGATTGGGAATCATATTCTGAGAGATTTGACTTTTTCGTAGAGGCACAGGGTGTGACTGATGTTAAAAAACAAAAAGCTATATTTTTGGCATCATGTGGTGATGAGTTATTTCAATTAATTAAAACTTTGATCTTCCCGAAACCTTTAACTGAGATTACACTAGTTGCAATTGGTGAAAAGTTAAAAAACCATTTTCGACCGCGACCAAATGAAATTGTGGAATCATACAAATTCCATATGCGCAATCAAGGTAAAAATGAATCTATGAAGGATTACATAGCAGCACTCAGGATGATGACAAGGTACTGTAACTTTTTGGACTTAGAAAGGACACTACGGGATAGGTTGGTATGTGGAGTAAATGATGGCAAACTACAAGAATATTTCCTAAATACGGCGAACCTTAATTACGAGAAAGCAGTAGAAATAGCATTACAAGCAGAAAAAAGGGTAGAAGATTTGAGAATTATTAAAATACCAGGTGTTGGACCACTCGCCCATCAAGCGAGTTTGAGCAGAGAATGTGGAGTGGAGCCAATGGAAGTGAACGCCGTAGGAGATAACAATCAAAAAAAATTATACTGTTATAGATGTGGAGGAAACCACTTATATCACAAATGTAGATTTATTAAATCTAAATGTAACACATGCAATAAACTTGGCCATATAGCAAAAATGTGTAACCTAAAGAAAGTACAAGGGAAAGTCCAAGAGATTCACGAAGAAGAAGAAGAAGAATATATGAATGGTTTATACAGCATAGGAGGTGGATACCGTGAGCCACCAGTGTGTGTGACGCTAAATCTAAACAATAAACCGGTTAAATTTGAAGTTGACTCAGGATGTTCATACTCTATAATGTCACTTGAACAAGCCAAAAAAGTTTGGCCAAATGGTTTACCAAAAATAGAAAAATGCGAATTAAATCTACACACTTGGACTCACAATAAAGTACAGTTGCATGGCACAATCCAAGTCTTTATAGAATATAAAAACTTTAAAGGATATCTGTCGCTGTTGATTGGAATAGGAAAAGGAAATCTTCTAGGAAGAAACTGGTTTAAGCCTTTAGGTATCTCAGTTGAAGGAATAAATTTAGTGGAAGCGGAATCGATCACAGACTTGATAAGCAAATATGAAGAAGTATTTAAAGAAGGATTAGGCGAATATAAAGGACCAGAAGTAATAATCAATTGCAAGCCAGAAGTGCAACCAAAGTTTATGAGAAGTCGTCCAGTCCCATTTGCCATACGAGGCAAAGTATGTGAAGAAATAGACAGGTTAGTCTACACTGGTGTTCTAGAACCGGTACCTTATTCAACGTGGGCTACACCGGTGGTGCCAGTATCTAAGACAGACGGAAGTATACGTTTATGTGGAGACTATAGGTTGACAGTAAATATAGCATCAGAAACAGACACATATCCTCAGCCTACAATTAATGAGTCATTGTCAGAAGTAGCAGGTGGTCGTATATTTACAAAGCTAGATCTCAAAGAAGCATATACTCAGGTAAAAGTGTCTGAAGAGACGGCTAACCTCTTGACCATAAATACACCAAAAGGCCTATATAAAATGAAGCGGTTACCATATGGTTTAAAGGCATGTCCAGGCATTTTTCAAAGATTGATGTCGACGTCTCTGGCAGGAATAGAAGGTGTCACAGTGCTGATAGATGATATATTAATAAGTGGCAGGGACAAAAAAGAACATAGTCAAAGGCTAGAGAAGGTACTGGCATGCTTGAAAAAAGTAGGTCTGCGGCTAAACAAAAAGAAATGTGAGATTGCTACAAACAAAGTTGAGTTCCTTGGTTATGTAGTGGATCAAGATGGAATACATCCAAGCGAAAAGAAAGTAAAACTGATAGCAGACGCTAAACAACCAAAAAATGTTAAAGAACTGCAAGCATTTTTGGGACTGTTCAATTTTTATGAGCGTTTCATCAAGGATAAAGCGACACTCCTAGAGCCATTACATAGGTTATTGGACAAGAATGCTGAATGGAAGTGGAACAAGGACACAGAACAGGCATTCGTGAAAGCAAAAATGATGTTGTCTAATGAGCAAACACTTATACATTTTGACAATAATAGGAAAATAACCCTAACTTGTGATGCATCTGAATATGGAGTAGGCGCTGTACTGGCCCATGTAATGGACGACGGGTCAGAAAGACCTATTGCTATGGCATCTAGGACATTATCGAAAGCAGAACGTAATTATGCTCAAATTGATAAAGAGGCAGCGGCGATTATGTTTGGCTTAGATAAATTTAACCAATACATATATGGTAGACATGTTATAATATATACAGACCATAAGCCATTGCTAGGAATACTGAGTCCTAATAAAGCCATACCTAAGGTATTGTCACCGAGAATGATGAGATGGGCTCTAAAGATAAATTCTCATGATTATGATTTGATATATAAAAGTGGTACTAGTATAAGCAATGCGGACGCTCTCAGTAGGTGGCCATTAGAAACTGAGAGTTGGGAGCCTGTTACTGATAATGTTGAGGATGTCTTATTACTCTCAGAAACACCAAGTGCAGTGCAATACTCGCCAAAAGATATTGCAGAAAAGACAACACAAGATGAAGTTTTAGCTAAGGTCAGATATTGGATATTGCATGGATGGCCAGACAGAGTGGATGAAGCTAACCTTAAAGTTTACTGGTTGAAAAGAAAAGAATTATCCATCAGTAATGACTGCATTATTTGGGGAAGTAGAGTAGTGATACCTCCTGCAATGCGTGAATATATGTTAACAGCACTACATGAAACGCATGATGGCATAGTGATATCTAAAGGAATAGCACGAAGCTATTTTTGGTGGCCAGGGCTAGACCATGAAATAGAGGCACTTGTTGCAAGCTGTGACCATTGCCAAGCAAACCGAAGCATGCCAGCAAGTACTGGACATTCCTGGGTTACTCCTTCCAATCCGTGGCAACGATTACATGTTGACTTCGCCGGGCCCTTCCAACAGAAAGTGTTTTTGATTGTCATTGATCCATACTCTAAGTGGCCAGAAGTTAAGGTGGTCAGGTCAACATCTAGTGAGTGTGCAATTAAAGCCTTGAGAGATATATTTGCTGAGCAAGGATTGCCAGAAGTTCTAGTTTCAGATAATGGAACAGCTTTCACATCTGAAGATTTCAAAGACTTCATGAAAAATAATGGAATCCGCCACATCTTAACGCCACCATATAGTCCAGCGTCAAATGGACAAGCTGAGAGAACGGTACAAACAGTAAAAAATAAATTACGCAGCCTGTCTGGAACTGATATTGATGTGAAACTGCCAAGGATATTATTTGGATTGCGGGTTGCTCCAAGTACAGTTACAGGAAAATCTCCTGCAGAGATGTTAAACAGAAGAAGATTTAGGACTAGGTTTGAAATGATTCATCCATTTTCGGTGAAACCGATAGCTGAGAGGCAAATAGAGAGAAACAGGGAAGTACCGGTGAGAATGTTTAGAGTCAAAGACAAAGTATGGCTACGGAACTATTCAAGAGGGGAGAAGTGGGTGAAAGGAGAAATATTAAGAGTTAAAGGTCCTGTTCGATTCTTTGTGCAAATGGAGAATGGTCCTATAGTGATTAGACATTTGAACCAGATACGAAGACGGGACACTGATGAAACTCCAGGTCCAAGTAATGAGATGCGTGACCTGCTCGGAATACCACAAGAGGCGGTGGTAACATATGAAGGAGATAGATTGCAAAGTGAATAGTGGAAAGACATTCGTATTTTAGTAGTCATGTAAATAGTAAAATAGGGTATTGTGGACTTATTAACATCTATAAATATATAAAAATAAACTATGGGGGAAGGTATGTAGTGTACGTAGGTAATAGGTAAAATAGTTACAAATAATAAAGTATAAATATTAAAGTGAGTGAGGGTACATTGATGCCATATTCTGCAACTACCTTCCTGCCAGTTATGAATAGCCAAGTGAGTACATAACATAGACAAAATTATTTTTTGCTATTTTCTGTTTCATGGGGCTTTCTTATAACTTATTATGACTTCCTAATTAGGTCTAAGGATATGGGGCCCTAATTCGAGGATAGGTGGAAAAAAACTTTTTTGAGTTCTTTTTTTATAACGTTTTATGAGTACCTAATTTGGTTTTAAGGTAAGGAAACCAATTGGAGGAGGGTAGTTACCGGGTAGGTAGAAAAAATAAGTATTGCCAAATTATTTAAAGGTAAATATATTTTAAAAAACTTAAGTAGGTATATAGTAAACACAAATAATATGTACAAAATACACAAGAGCCAGATAAAAATATGAACATCAAAAATATAAAATTTAGCGTAGTAATAAACAAAGTACCTACACAAGATTACAAGAATATAAAGCAAGTATTTGGTAATTGGCACCTATTAGGTGTATGTACCATGTACTTACTAATTACCTATACTTAGAACTAATACAATTAACTTAGACACTTAAGTAAACAAAAATGAAACAGAAAGTACTTACCTACTGTAAATCCCCAAATGTAATGACTACCGATTATACCTAATGTTACCTTGAAGGACATACAGGTAGCTAATACCTGGAATTTTTAATTCTAGGTATTAGCTACCTGGTACATACACCTAATAGGTGTATGTACCATGTACCTACTAATTACCGATAACGCTATCTATACTTAGAACTAATACAATTAACTTAGACACTTAAGTAAACAAAAATGAAACAGAAAGTACTTACCTACTGTAAATCCCCAAATGTAATGACTACCGGTTATACCTAATGTTACCTTGAAGGACAAACAGGTAGCTAATACCTAGAATTTTTAATTCTCGCTATCGCTAATTTCTTCTTCCGATGAATCGTCCACGGTATAGTCCTGCAAGCTAACATCAGGACTGGTAATTGTAACATTTGGACAAATATTCACAGTAGGGGCTATGATTAAATCTAAAACTTCGGAAGGGAGCTGACCAGTTTTTTTTTTAGGAACCTCTCTATGGCTGTTTACTACGGGATCAGATGTGATCAATAACATATGCAATAAATCTGTATTCGTAGCAATACGTGACTGCTTTCGAGTATTATGCTCTCGAAATCGTCTGCAATCTTTATTGCGAGCTTCCTGAGCTTCCTCAGAAAGCTGCCCGATTGGCAGCAGAGCCGACTTTATAATATCCGTACTGTGCACAAGAATTTTGTGCACAGTAGCAGGCATGTAATACCACGGATACAGACTTATGTACATATGTCTTGTTTCCTGTGCCAACAATTCAAATTTATCGGTATTTATGTCATATCCGGAAGCCAAGGTACGAAGTATGGTATCAAAATTTTTAATAAGTTTCACATCTATTCCCGTAATATCAGCACTCAGCTCAGGGTTCCCAAAAAACCTGCGGGCAGTATTTCCATCATTTGTATTACCAAACCCTGGCTTTGGTTTATCCACAATCAAGCCCATTTCGGATTTGAAACGGTTCTGAATGTTGGTGGAACGTTGCTTCATATGAGCCTTGTCAGCAGCATCTCGTATTTGCCATTTTTTGACTTCGAGACGATAGCTAATATGAAGCAAGCACTCAAAACAACGAATCCATGCATGCAGTGTAGATATACCAAAACCAAGGTTGTCCCTATTAACTACATACTCCCTAGACTCATCATTCATCAATTTAGGGGTAGCTCCACATATATAACATTTTTGCGATGATGTAGTCTCGGTCACTGCATTGCACACTTTACCGTCAATCATGGTAAAAAGCAGTTTGTGCTTGACAGATACCTCTTTATCATCAATGTGACATATTGTCGGCACCAATTGGTTTATTTCCTCCAACACTTTATTTGTTTCAGCAACGGTAAACTCAGTGGTTTCCTTGGAGAAAATAAATTTAATCGGGCGACAATACATGGTAGATGAAGACCGAGGATTTTGCCAAGCGATATTACCACTTTCGTCTTGCAATTGAAGCGGTACAAATGAAAATACAAACAAATATTCGTCAGTAGCTTCAGCACTGGCAAACTTTTGTTTGTAAGTGCTGTGACCGGAACTGCCATCACAACCCCATTTACTAACAAGACTAAATGATGACCCAAGAGATGACGATTTGAAAAGTTCTTGCTGCGCATGAACTAAACGTTCAACAGTTTTATTTAAAACAGCTTGAAGTTTAATATCTGCGCGCGTCTCGTCAACAAAAATGAAATCTTCGAGAGGAAAACAATCTCTTTTAGCTTGCCTAATGCTATGAATTGATGGAAATACCATATGCCCTACCTTCATGCTCCACTTCCGAGTCAGCTTGTAGGAGTGGCTTGTACACTTCGAGTCCACATAATAAGCCAAAGCTTCCTCCTTCGTTAGGCATCTCTGACTGCTTTCACCAGCACTGGCACTATTTCTCATTTTTTTGCACTTCTCGGGACTTTCGCTAGCGTCTCTGATGACAGCAGCCAGGTTTCGGTGGCCAGATAACCGTGCTGAGACTTCCGCTGCAAGCAGTAATTGATTCGTGTCGCGTGTACAGAGCAGATCTTCAACTCTCCTCTTTTTTGTTTTGTCGCTCGAATCGTCAAACTTTTTGCTTGGACGCCCAGGGGTGGTTGAAGATGCTGCGGATGTAGATGGCGTATGCACGTGACTGGGACGATACATTAAACACGAAGTTTTTTGACGTCCACTCTGCGTTTTTGATAAGGAAGACATCGCGGCACTTTTTGGATTCATAACAAATTGCATCTAAGTTTGAAGAAAATGCACTGATTGCCTGCTTCAGAGTTCTTAACGATTCATCAGTAATGCCGGAGAAGTCATATCGTGATGACAAAAAGGCAAACAATCCGGTATTTCGGTTTTCTTTTCCGTGTTTAACCCATTCTTCAAAAAGTTCCAATCTTGAGATTGAGTAAACGGGTTCTGTAAAAAAAAAAAAAAATATTTCCACAAAAGTCCACAGCCTAGATTTATCATATTTTGAAAGAAGAAGGATTCAGTCACCATATGTATCGATTTTAAGTCTGTTGCATACCATTACATGTCTTTCCGGGACCAAGAAACGTAAATAATGGTCAAGTTTTCGGCAAGTTGAACTTTGGGTAAATAAAAAAAAATAACTGGGGGCATCTAATTCTTTTTCATAACAAAATAAAATAAGACTTACCGTTAACTTCCAGATCCATCACTAAGATACACAAAAACTACGAATGAAACACTGTTTTAAGTAATCGCGCAAAAAGCAAAATTGCAAATGATTACTGGTTCACTTACCCCTTTCCTTATATACTTACCTGATACCCTTATCAAGGGTGACCCATTGTTCGAAATATTCTTGGAAACGAAGTTCGTGGGTGTTGTTTACCATATTATTAAATAATTTCCGGGAAACTTGGGAACGACTTTTGTCTCGCTAGCTTGTTCTAGGTGAATCACAGTGTGACGGACAGTCAGTTTCATAACGACCATCTTCCGACCGAGCCAGGTGTTGTCAGCCGGGAGACAGCTAGATGGAACCTATTAGGAACTTGTTTTTTTTTATTTGGATCTCTATACTGAATAGGTTACAGTATGTGAGTGTAAGACCTCTTGAAGGGAACACAGCAAGCTAATTAAAATTAAATTGCTGATTACGGTACACTACGAAAAATTATTGAATGAAAAAATATAATATTGTAAAAATAATGTTTAATAGAATTAACCGATGCACTGAATATGTCCAGGTCCTGGCAAATGTTGTTGTACGATGTACACATACGAAACATGAGTGAGTGCTTCGCATAGTTTGTTCGACTGGAGGGAAGGCTGAACGTTTTCCTGTTCAAGAGACGACTGCTCGAGCGTGGGATTGCAAAGTGGATCTTTGCCAACAAATCGTGTCACGAACCTAGCTGTCCTACCTATAGTAGAAGTAGTAGGCAGGAGAAGAAAAACAGCCAGAAAGCGAAAGAATTAGTTTTTTATTTTAAAATAACAATTAGAAAAATAGTCGAGCAACTTAGGGTCGGGGTCAAATTGCATTCACGGGTGGAGGTGTGTTACGAAACCGGATGGACACACTGGCCTTAGCGTGTAGTACGAGAGCAGGTCCGTAGGCAGCGTTCCAGACTTCTGGTATATATTTGGAGTTTTCGGGGGGTCGCCGGCAGGTGGCGCTAGTGGTAGGTGATACGGCAGCAGGCCTTCTTGCGGCGGAGGTAGGTCCGGTAAGCACTCTGTAGGAGGGCCGGATTGTAGTCACGGTGATACCGTGCGGTGAACCCTGGAATTCAGCATTTTGGATGTTTTAGGAAATGTCCACTTTTTCCGTTTGACTGCCACTCTCAAAGAATTTGTGCTACGCGCAAGCGAGTGATGTCGGTGCAATGGATAGACTCAGAGATGTGGCAGTCATACAAGTACAAGTGAAATGAAAGCGATACTACTAACAAGCGAGTGATGTCGGTGCAATGGATAGACTCAGAGATGTGGCAGTCATACAAGTACAAGTGAAATGAAAGCGATACTACTAACAAGCGAGTGATGTCGGTGCAATGGATAGACTCAGAGATGTGGCAGTCATACAAGTACAAGTGCAATGAAAGCGATACTACTAACAAGCGAGTGATGTCGGTGCAATGGATAGACTCAGAGATGTGGCAGTCATACAAGTACTAGTGAAATGAAAGCGATACTACTAACAAGCGAGTGATGTCGGTGCAATGGATAGATTCAGAGATGTGGCAGTCATACAAGTACAAGTGAAATGAAAGCGATACTACTAACAAGCGAGTGATGTCGGTGCAATGGATAGATTCAGAGATGTGGCAGTCATACAAGTACAAGTGAAATGAAAGCGATACTACTAACAACAGAAAGAACATTTAGGTGAACATCAAAATCAACGACAGGCATAATTCAATGACATGGAAAGTACTTTGCACACACGATAATTACAATTAACACAATATAATAGTACTTACTACGGCTACAATTGACATAATGTAATGATGAAACTATATATAACTATATCGACCCCAATAAATGACCTTAGGGGATGAATTTCGCAAAATGCCGAAAACAAGTTCCTATTATTTACTTGTTTAATGCTCACACAAAATTTGATAAATACATTATAGTTTCCGCATTCCAATCTAAAAAACCACACTAAACCCCCGTTAAGGGTTGATTTTCAAAAAACTGTGATACACGTGTTCTTTTATTTGTTTTGCATAGTGTTCTGCCAAAGTTTAGTAACCGTGCGACAAAAGATTTTTTTTCCCCATACATCCTTTATGACCCCATTTGACCCACTGAAAGGTCAAATTTCGAAAAATCCGTTCTTAAATGACGCCTTCATTACTTCTAGAATACGTGGTCCAAATTTCAGGTTTCTATGTTAAGCGGTTTTGGCTGTGCGATGATTGTAGAAAAAAACCCTGTTCTTTTATTATATAGATATGTAAGTCTAAAAGTTTGGAGCGTATATTATTATACGTTCTTGATTTGAAGTTAGGTGTTAATGCTACTTTAACTCTCTGAATGTGTCCGGCGTCAATGTGTTTAGCAAAATATCTTTTTGTAAACTTCCATCGGTTACAATGAAAATTTGACATTTATACTCAAAGTATTCAAGGAAAGTTTCGATTCTACAACTATCCGGATCGTATTTTTCCATGTTGAAGTTCTTGCAGATCATCATCTTGTTGTTCGATGATGGTTCGCTCATTGCTGTCGGTATGTGACCACCTTTATTAATTGTTTGTATTAACAATTGTAAAATTTGTGTTGTTTGTTCCTGTTGAGTCTGTTGAACACACAGAAACCGTGCAAATTGTTCTTCGTTCATTTTTATAATATTTTTCACCTCGTCGCCAATAAAATAAACTGCATTTCTTGTAGGAAATCAATTTAATGACACTTGTCAACCTATATGACCATAGTAAATGAGTATAAAATAATGAGGTTGTAACAGGTACTTTAGGTCCTGGAAAATGACATAGGCTACTTTTTATCCCGGGAAACCGCGGGTGAAATCGCGGGGCGCAGCTAGTCCTTTATAAATTCAGATCGTTTGGCTGAAAGTCCTGAAAGCACGTATGCGTTAGTTAAAGCTATATCCAATATCCGATAGAATATGGTACAAGGCCAGCGACGAGATTTTCTATTGCAAGTCATTTTTGAACATTTCTCGTCAAGAGCATCAACCCCTCCTTTTGGGGGGGATTGCACGTGGTCGTAGTGAACGGGAAGAACCCGGCTGTTCAGAAACCATTCTAAAAGCAAAATACAATTGTGTCAAAAATCTCACGTATCCACTGATATAGGTCTGTTAGACCTACATAAAAAAATCAAACATCAATACATACTTCAATAAGCGCGCGACACGGCCTCTCTCTTTGTCAAACAGCAGCTCACTAACCAACTTGAAGGTACCTAGACGTACTACGCGCTCGGGCGCACCAGAGCCAGACAGCAACAGTTTGTTTTTGTTATGGGAGTCTACTAGACCTATAACAGTGCTTAAGGGTTAAAAATGGAAAAGCCCCAGGGGAAGACGGAATAACTTCAGAGCTTCTGAAAGTAGGAGGTAAACCTGTACTTCAGGAGCTCCAGAAGCTATTCAATTCCGCTCTGTTTACTGGGAGAACTCCAAAGGCGTGGAACAGGAGTATTGTAGTACTATTTTTCAAAAAGGGGGATAAAACCCTCCTGAAAAACTACCGTCCCATCTCACTCCTGAGCCATGTCTGTAAGCTGTTTTCGAGGGTCATCACTAATCGTCTCGCAAGAAGACTTGACGAGTTTCAGCCTCCGGAGCAGGCTGGGTTCCGCGGAGGATTTGGCACTATAGACCACATCCACACAGTGAGGCAGGTTATACAGAAGTGCGAAGAGTATAACCAGCCCCTGTGTCTCGCTTTCGTGGACTATGAGAAGGCCTTTGACTCCGTTGAAACCTGGGCTGTTCTGGAGTCACTGCAGCGGTGCCAAGTGGACTGGCGGTATATCGAAGTGTTGAGATGTTTGTACGACGCCGCGATTATGAGTGTCCAAGTACAGAACCAGCAGTCTAAACATATCCTGTTACGCAGGAGAGTGAGACAGGGAGATGTTATATCTCCGAAACTGTTCACTAACAACTTGGAAGATATGTTTAAGACGCTGGACTGGAAAGGTAAGGGCATAAATATAAACGGCGAAAACATCTCTCATTTACGTTTTGCCGACGACATAGTCCTTATGGCAGAATCGGTGCAGGATCTTGAACAACTGCTAAGCAGCCTGGCTGATGGTTCACGATGTATTGGGCTCGGGATGAACTTAGATAAGACTAAAATCATGTACAGCTATCTTATTACCCCGAGACCTATCGTTGTCTATGGTATACCTCTCGAAATTGTCGAAGAATATGTCTACCTTGGACAAACAATACAGTTGGGTAGAAACAACTTCGAGAGGGAAGCTGACAGAAGGATTCAGCTAGGTTGGGCAGCGTTCGGTAAACTACGTCAAGTTTTCACGTCGTCCATACCACAGTGCCTTAAGACAAAAAAGTCTTTAATGCGTGCGTCTTACCAGTAATAACCTACGGAGCCGAGACGTGGACACTCACAGTGAGACTGATCCACTAGTTCAAAGTCGCTCAGTGAGCTATGGAGAGGGCTATGCTCGGAGTTTCTCTGAAAGATCCGCAATGAGTTATAATTCGACGGCCTCGTTCAAGTATAACCTCGTGCATGGATTCGGGTGGGCAGGTAGACTCTGTTTTTACAGACTATACTAAAGCCATCCATCGGATCGATTACAATATACTCTTACAGAAGCTTTTCTTAGCCGGAATCCATGGAAATCTCTTTAGGTGGTTTTCATCTTATATTGAGAATCGATCTCAAGCTGTCGTACTTAATGGCTATTCTTCTGCATGGAATTTCGTTCCTCCTGCTGACTAATTCTAATTCATTCGACTCGTTCGTCGGAAAGTTCCGCCACGGAAATGTTTACGAAGAAAGCTTTGTAATGGTAGAAAACGGATTTCATGGTAGAAAATTTGATAACGAAAAATCTCAAGTAATTCTGCATTTTAATTTCAAAACGTTTCGCTTAAATTTCAATAAAACATATTTCAAGTCACAGATATTGTACGATGCAAGCATCGCACATTGCGCGCGGTCAGCAGTTTACGCCTGCATGCCACATTTCATGTAGCGCGTCATCAGTTCACGATCGGACACCATTCATTCCGCGTGTGCTCAATCATTACCATTTACATTAACCATTTTAGACCTAGTTTTGGGGAAATAAATGAACAGTTTTTTCTCCATAATCTGGCATTATCATTTTATGTACGGAAAACTCCGTACATAGTGGTCCTTCGAGCATAGTGACCTTGCGCGCGTGTCGGTCACATGCGGGATTTTTCGCGTGTGTAAGGTGAAACCAGTGACTTATTTTAACAACCAGTGGAAAATTACCAAGGAACCATACCTACCAAATAACCATCAGTGACTGTATCAGTGTCGGGACTTCGGAATCACATTATCAGCGTTTGGACCATATACCAGAGTCTGGACCATATACCAGAGTCTGGACTTCCTGGAGTGTTCTTCGCTGTGCACAAGGACGGACGCCTACAGTCGCCTTGATTACCACTTGTTCGGTGGTGAGCCGGCAAGCAATCTCGACAGCAGTACCTCAAGTAAGATCTTTCCATATTACCACTAATCAATTACATAATTAAAATGGAAGACCTTTTAACAAACCAGGAGACGTTAGCAACAGCAATGGAACAGCTCCTTTCGTCCTTTAAAAAGGCGGGACGCGATCGCAAAACGGCTGACTATGTTAAGAGGATGCTAGACTTTCTAGAAATGAATTGGAAAGATTTTGAATCAAACCACTCACAACTGCTTGAATACAAAGACGAAAATGTCTCGTATTTCAAAGATAAGCATTACCAGCAAGCTTTAGAATTTTATAACAACGCGAAAACTCATATTTTGCAATCTCTACCAAGATCTACCACTCCTATCGGTACCACGAAAGGAGGGGATAATGCGTTTTCAACTCCTGGCCCAAGTGCGTCGAAGACGTTACCAGTTCCGACGTTCACCTCTCAAGGCAATGCTAGCAAGTTAGAAGAGATGCTTCGAAAGCAAAAAAGTAATTTTAAGGCATTCTCTCGCACTATCTCGGCAATTGATCTAGACAATGTAACAGAAATTTGGGAATTCGAGGATATTTTGAAAACGGTTCAATCCAGGTGGTCAACCATTGACTCTTTGCATTGGGAAATAGACAGTAATCTTTTTGAAGAAAATAAAGATTACGAAGTGACATTCAACGAATATGAAAACCAATATACAAACATAAAAAAAGGCACTCAATAGCAAAATGTGGGATGCTTCACATAGAGAAAGGTCAACACCAAAAATGGACATTCCTACATTTAGTGGCAATTACCATCAGTGCTATCTTTCAAAGATTTATTCAGCGAAGCCATCCACACAAATAAATCTCTGTCTCAGGCTCAAAAAATGCAATTTTTAAAAAGTAAATTGAGAGGCGAAGCTGACAAGTTAGTACAACATTTAAGAATCAGCTCAGATAACTACCAAGTGTGCTGGGATATTCTAAACCAAAGATACAATAATACAAAATTAATCTTCAGCTCTCATATCAACATCCTATTGTCGTTACCTACAATTCAGAACCAAACAGCCGCGCAGATCAAGAGACTGCACGACACTACAAACGAATGCCTAAACGCTGTCAAAAGTTTAGGTGTAGATATTTCAAACTGGGACCCACTTGTTGTTCATATACTTTCGCAGAAGTTAGATGTTGAGACACATAATGACTACATCGAATCATTGCAACATCCTAGAGATCTCCCAACCCTACATGACTTCCTTCACTTCTTGGAATGTAAGTTCACGTCCTTGGAGTCATCGCGACGAAAACCAGACTCGACCAAACCATCTCAGCAACAGCATGAGAATTTCAAAAAACTACCAAGCAGATTTCCAGTTTGTAACAACCCTAACAAGATCATTCAAAATAAATTTATCAACCATTCAACTGCTAAAAATTCCGGTCCGGTTCCGCTGCAACGGAAATGCCCACTATGCAGTAATAAACATAACTTATACCAATGTAAAACATTCTTAGAAGCAAAACCAGACTCGAGGCTTCAAACAATAATGAAATTGGAGGTTTGTAAAAACTGTCTATACAATCATAATGGAAAAATGTGCACATCAGAGAAAACGTGTCGCCACTGTAATGACGCACATAACACTTTACTACACGATGCCTACGTGACCTCGGTGACCTCAAACGAGCCATTTACTGTACCATCTGAAAACCAACGAAAATTTAATGCATGCGTTTCACAGGACATCGATGTCGAATCTCTCTTAGCAACAGCCAAGATAAGAGTACGAGCTGCAGATGGATCTTTCCACACCATGCGAGCGCTTATCGATCCGTGCGCACAATCATCTCTTATTACAGAAAATGCGGCACAACGATTATTGCTGCCGAGAAAGGGATGTAAATGGATAGTTTATGGAGTCGGCTCTAAAGCGAACCACAGCAAGGGTGTTATCGAGATCACAGCATCTTCCATACATAATAATTTTACTTTCAACACTGAAGCCTTTGTTATGAAAAATATGATTCATAATGATAATTTACCACACCAGACGTTTGAAAAACCATTACTGCCTTACCAAAAGGATATCCAGCTTGCAGACCCTGAATTTTACATAAGCCGACCAATCGATCTTATATTAAGCGTAGATGTGTATACACATATAATTTTACCAGGTTTCATTCGAGACAAATCATCTCCGCATATCGCACAACAGACACAACTTGGCTGGATAATAAGTGGAAAATGCGCTAACGCACAACCCTATCACTGCAATGTCGTTATGATGACCAATTTGGAAGACATTCAGCGATTTTGGGAAATAGAGGACATCGCAGATAATTCTAGTACCATGTCAAATGAAGATCATAAGTGTGTTCTTCAATACCAAGCTGAAACCAGACGCCAACCAGACGGACGTTACGTTGTACGACTGCCGCTGAAACCAGATGTAGATGAGAAGTTAGGAGCTTCAAAATCTAAAGCGGTAGCCCAATTTCATCAACTAGAAAGAAAATTTACCAAAAACGACACCATTGCGAAACGCTATAAAGAATTTATTGATGAGTATATTAATTTGGGTCACATGCATGAAAGTACAGGTAACCAGACACCCATTGAATGCTATTTACCTCACCATTGTGTTTTACGCGAGGACTCGACGACAACTTCGATACGAGTTGTTTTCAACGCATCAGCGAAAACTTCGACAGGTAATAGTTTGAATGACCTCATGTACCGTGGACCGAATCTACAGCAAGATTTGGTATTACTCATCATAAAGTGGAGACAATATAAAGTGGCATTCACCGCCGATATAGAAAAAATGTTTCGGCAAATTCTCGTTCACCAGGATGATCAGCGCTACCAGAAGATAATTTGGAGGGATTTTCCAAATCAACCATTAAGGGAATACCAACTATCAACGGTGGTTTATGGTACAAAGGGGGCGCCATTTTTGGCAATGATGACGCTCAAAACATTAGCCAAAGATGAAGGTCACCGATTCCCAGAAGCAGCAAAAGTTGTAGAGAATAGTTTTTATATGGACGATCTTCTTCATGGTCACCACGACATTGAATCTGCTAAACAACTAAAATCTGACCTTATAAATTCGTTTAAATCAGGCAGATTCAACTTGCGCAAATGGACATCAAATAAAGCGGAGTTATTGGATGACGAAATAGCATCGGATTTCAATAATCAAGCGTTTGATTTCCGACACCAAGAAACAAACAAAACGTTGGGGCTACGTTGGAACCCTCATGACGACCAGTTCAGTTTCCAAGTTAAAGTTCCCAAAGACCTATCATGCAAACCAACAAAAAGATCACTACTTTCAAATATATCAACCATTTTTGATCCTTTGGGGTGGCTCGTCCCAGTGACAGTGAGTCTCAAACTTTTGTTCCAAGAAAGCTGGCTACTTGATCTAAAATGGGATGACTTTTTACCCGAAGACATTAGCGCCAAATGGCATAAAAGTAGAAAAGATTTAGACAACATCAATGAGATTCGAGTGCAGAGGTGGCTAACAAGTCGCAAAAATGACCAGATCGAGTTACATGGTTTTTGTGACTCTTTATCAAAGCGTATGCCTGCGTTATATACTGCAAAATTAACAAGACACACCAATCAAACAACAAAGACTCGTCCGTGGTTATAATAGCCGCCAAATCGCGATTAGTACCAGCAAAGAAAACCATCTCTCTACCAAGATTAGAGCTTTGCGCAGCGCATTTACTATCAAAATTGATGAAAACCGTTAAAGAGGGTCTTTCTGACTACAACATCAAAGTATTTGGCTGGTCAGACTCAACAGCAGTCTTAGGATGGCTCAACGGCAACCCCGATCGATGGAAACCATTCGTCGCCAACAGGGACACAACTGGTCACAGAGATCATGTCACCTGAATGTTGGAGTTACGTCAAGTCAGGTGACAACCCTGCCGATTGTGCAAGCCGAGGCATCACAGCAGACCAACTGTCAAAACACCCAACATGGTGGACAGGACCTCAATGGCTTTCATCGTACGACTGTCAAAAAACCAAGGAGAGACCTTTATACGTCACAGACGAAGAAGTTAAAAAACCAAAACAAATAAATGTCGGCGTTGTAACAAAGGACTATGAAAATGACACCATAACTGATTTAATACATAATCACAGTAACATAACACGAGCGTCTCGCGTCCTAGCGTGGATGTTACGAATGAGGTCACAACATCAAAACAAACCATCTTTTCTAACCACCATACTAAGAAATGTACTTACTATTCTATCTTCATAGATAGAGTTATTAGATGATTGTGTACCTAATATCGATGTAGATTAATTATGGTATTGAACACAAACCTCAGTGGTTTACAAATGCCATGCAACTTACTATTGTAATGTTATTTTAAAATGATAAATAAATATAAAAAAAAAAAAAAAAAAAACCATACCAGAGCTGAGAAAAGCTAAACACATTTTGATCAAACACGTTCAACAGTCCGAATTCTCAGATGACATCACATCAAAACATTCAAAAATGTAACCAACTGAACACCAAAAGCAAGCTATTCCATTTTAAACCTTTCATAGACAATGAAGGCTTATTAAGAGTCGGCGGCAGGATAAGGAATGCGAACATTGACGAGAAAATGAAGCACCCTCTTATCCTCCCTCACAACCATCACCTCACGGACATGCTTATCAACCAAGGTCATAAAATTATTTTTCAAAAAAAACTAAACCGACTTCAAAACCACCAATGGCACTCAAAAGTAAAAAATAAATTAATATAATTATCATAAGCGCTACCCACTCATATATTTGAAGTCGGTGCCAGCCAAGTCTAAAAGGTAGTAGATAAATACTACCTACAAGTAGTACTTACTATATACATAGTATTTATCTACTACCTATTAGACTTGACTGGCACCGACTTCAAATATATGAGTGGGTAGCGCTTATGATAATTATATTAATTTATTTTTTACTTTTGAGTGCCATTGGTGGTTTTGAAGTCGGTTTAGTTTTTTTTGAAAAATAATTTATTTTAACCTTTTTAGTGAAAAACAAGTTTTAACTAAATTAATTCAAAAAGTTTTTAAAGACAAGCTTTTATGATTTAGAAGCCACATCATGACGAAGTTTAAAACGGGCTATCACAATTAAATGCATGTACAAAAAAATTTCATGTCTGTCCTATTCTCTGTTGAAGAGTTCCCTCGCAGGAAGTCAATGCTGGGTGTATCTGCCATGTCATGATGGAATTTAGAACAGGCTATTATGGTTAAATCCATTTACGAAATGTTGTGCCTGTACTATTCACCGTTGAGGAGTTCCCTCACCGGAAGTCAACCCTGGGTGAAGCAGGTGAAGCAGTCGAATACAAACCTCCACCTTTAGAAAGTTGGTTACGAAAAAAACAAGAACCGACTTGAAGATTAAACTTATATTTTTTTGTTTTTGCTATTTTTTTCAAAAACTACTGAATGAATTTCGATAAAATTTATATGGGACCACCTTTGAAGTATTACCTACCAATCAAAAAAAGAATCATCGAAATCAATGCATAATTGGCGGAGTAATCGCGTAACAAACACACAAAAAAAAAAAAAAAAACATACCTTCGAATTGTAAACCTCCTCCTTTTTGAAGTCGGTTAAAAATGACCTACCATGGACCTCCATGGTAGGTCATTTTTAACCGACTTCAGGTGCCCGCCTAACTCTGGCTTGGCTAAGACAACAGTATTGGATTTTAGGTGGAAACAATGCTGTCAAAAAGAGGCTACGGAATTGTGTCACATGCAGGAGACATGATCCCGTCAAACAAGACCAAATAATGGGAGATTTACCTTCTGCAAGAACCAACGCTACCCGACCCTTCTACCACACCGGAGTTGACTTCACAGGATTCGTAGACGTCAAATCTTCTAAAGGTCGAGGTATTGCCACCACCAAAGGATACGTCGCGGTTTTTGTGTGCATGGCAACGAAAGCTGTACACCTTGAATTGGTCTCCGACCTCACTGCATCGGCTTTCCTGGCTGCCTTCAGGCGGCTGGCGGCCCGGCGGGGAGCACCCCGTCATGTCTACAGTGAGAGCGTAGTGTACACAATGGCAGGGTTGCCAGTATGCTGGTTGTATAGGTCTAGGGGTTATAACTGTCGTAATAACGTAAAATTCTCGTCTCACCAGGGGTGAGGGAGGGTTGCTAAAGACATTTTCATACAACATCTTCTATTATTGTTTCAAAAACACCAACAGAACCAGAAGGAGGCCTGTATACACTAACAATAATGTATTTATTTACTTAGCTCGATACATGACAATTCAATGCTATGCTCAACTGATAGCTTAACAATATCCTACTTCGGAGTAAAGTCAATGTGAACATGAAGTAATACAGTCGATCTCGCGACGCAGGTGACGGAGGCGTTGCAGTGGAGCGAGGGACGCGCGTGGAGCCGCGCGCCCGCCGCCGCGCCGCGCGACTGTCTCGCCGAGTGGGCCGCCAGGCTCATGGTCAGGTGAGCGCACAGTTGAGCGAGGGACGCGCGTGGAGCCGCGCGCCCGCCGCCGCGCCGCGCGACTGTCTCGCCGAGTGGGCCGCCAGGCTCATGGTCAGGTGAGCGCACAGTGGAGCGAGGGACGCGCGTGGAGCCGCGCGCCCGCCGCCGCGCCGCGCGACTGTCTCGCCGAGTGGGCCGCCAGGCTCATGGTCAGGTGAGCGCACAGTGGAGCGAGGGACGCGCGTGGAGCCGCGCGCCCGCCGCCGCGCCGCGCGACTGTCTCGCCGAGTGGGCCGCCAGGCTCATGGTCAGGTGAGCGCACAGTGGAGCGAGGGACGCGCGTGGAGCCGCGCGCCCGCCGCCGCGCCGCGCGACTGTCTCGCCGAGTGGGCCGCCAGGCTCATGGTCAGGTGAGCGCACAGTGGAGCGAGGGACGCGCGTGGAGCCGCGCGCCCGCCGCCGCGCCGCGCGACTGTCTCGCCGAGTGGGCCGCCAGGCTCATGGTCAGGTGAGCGCACAGTGGAGCGAGGGACGCGCGTGGAGCCGCGCGCCCTCCGCCGCGTCGCGCGACTGTCTCGCCGAGTGGGCCGCCAGGCTCATGGTCAGGTGAGCGCACAGTGGAGCGAGGGACGCGCGTGGAGCCGCACGCCCGCCGCCGCGCCGCGCGACTGTCTCGCCGAGTGGGCCGCCAGGCTCATGGTCAGGTGAGCGCACAGTGGAGCGAGGGACGCGCGTGGAGCCGCGCGCCCGCCGCCGCGCCGCGCGACTGTCTCGCCGAGTGGGCCGCCAGGCTCATGGTCAGGTGAGCGCACAGTGGAGCGAGGGACGCGCGTGGAGCCGCGCGCCCTCCGCCGCGTCGCGCGACTGTCTCGCTGAGTGGGCCGCCAGGCTCATGGTCAGGTGAGCGCACAGTGGAGCGAGGGACGCGCGTGGAGCCGCGCGCCCTCCGCCGCGTCGCGCGACTGTCTCGCCGAGTGGGCCGCCAGGCTCATGGTCAGGTGAGCGCACAGTGGAGCGAGGGACGCGCGTGGAGCCGCGCGCCCTCCGCCGCGTCGCGCGACTGTCTCGCCGAGTGGGCCGCCAGGCTCATGGTCAGGTGAGCGCACAGTGGAGCGAGGGACGCGCGTGGAGCCGCGCGCCCTCCGCCGCGTCGCGCGACTGTCTCGCCGAGTGGGCCGCCAGGCTCATGGTCAGGTGAGCGCACAGTGGAGCGAGGGACGCGCGTGGAGCCGCGCGCCCGCCGCCGCGCCGCGCGACTGTCTCGCCGAGTGGGCCGCCAGGCTCATGGTCAGGTGAGCGCACAGTGGAGCGAGAGACGCGCGTGGAGCCGCGCGCCCGCCGCCGCGCCGCGCGACTGTCTCGCCGAGTGGGCCGCCAGGCTCATGGTCAGGTGAGCGCACAGTGGAGCGAGGGACGCGCGTGGAGCCGCGCGCCCGCCGCCGCGCCGCGCGACTGTCTCGCCGAGTGGGCCGCCAGGCTCATGGTCAGGTGAGCGCACAGTGGAGCGAGGGACGCGCGTGGAGCCGCGCGCCCGCCGCCGCGCCGCGCGACTGTCTCGCCGAGTGGGCTGCCAGGCTCATGGTCAGGTGAGGGACCACGTCAGGTGAGACGGCGCTGAGGCGACCGAAACAAACAGCGAAGAAGGTAAATTCAGCTGCTATCTCATCCTTGCCTGAGGAAGCGTTCGGCACTTTTGCGAATTTGCTTTTAAATCGGTCAATTCACTGTAGCTGTGAGCCGACACAAAGATAGCAGTATCGATACGCGTAGTTATTTGAATGGAATACAGTGTTGCAGGTCAATTGGTCGATCGCTATAGCTTATTTATTTATTTACAACAGAAACCACAGCTCTTAAAAAATCTTAATTATAACTTAGTATAATGTAACTGACAGCCAAAAAGGGGTTTACATATTTTGAGTTTGACTTAATTAAACATTTTCTACTATTAAAGCGCGTGAGGGTGTGAGTCTGTGTGTGTGTGTGTGTGAGGGTGTGTGTGTTGTGTGAGAGTGTGTGTAAGTGTATAATTAGTGTTTTGGATATGACTTAGTGCATATCTGAAAGTGCAAGCTTCCTAAGTGTCTAGTACTAAACGTAGAGATACACTAAGCATAAAATAGCAACTACCGGCGAAGATATATGCAACTCGTTTTCTACCTACTTTAAATCAACTTTTCTTCCTGCGGATAGTAATGACTCCCTCCTCCTCTTCAGTAATGAACCCCACTCAAGTACTCAGGTCTCTGACATATCACGTATACACATAAATATAAATCACATAAATAAACTCATTAAAAAACTTGATCCAAGTAAGTCAGCGGGACCAGATGATCTTAGTCCTCACTTCCTAATTGGCTGCGCAGACTCCATTGCTGTACCAATTTCATTACTCTTCCAGAAATCTTTGTCTGATGTAAGTTCCCTCAGGTTTGGAAGTCTGCCTTCATCACACCCGTACACAAGAAAGGGTCGAAAACGGACGTTCTCAACTACAGGCCAATTTCTAAGCTCTGTATCATAGCCAAAATACATTTGAAAGGGTCGTTTACGATCAGGTTTATGCAGGCTTGAGCAGCTCTTTTCACGAGTCGCAACATGGTTTCCTTAGAGGCCGCTCAACTGTCTCTTACTTGATTCTGATAAATGACTTTATTACTGAAGCTATACTGGTAGTCAAGTAGACGTAGTCTATACTGACTACAGTAAAGCATTTGACAGAATTCATCACAAGACCGTATTACTGAAATTACATCGCATTGGCATTCGGGGTGACTTGTATCGGTGGTTCTCTTCATACATAGATAGGCGGACACAAGCTGTTGTGGTTAGTAACTATGTTTCTAGCTGGGTGACCATCCCTAGTGGGGTTCCCCAAGGATCATTGCTAGGTCCTCTGCTATTCACGAAATTCATCAATGACATATCATTTTGTTTTCTAAATTCGCGTCTACTTTGCTTTGCAGATGATATGAAGATTTTTGCGTCTATCAAAACATTAGACGACGTTAACCGTCTGCAATGTGATTTATGTCGATTAGACCATTATTGCACGATAAATAAACTTGACCTTAATCCCGCTAAATGTTCTGTAGTTACTTACACACGTAAAAAGAATACGATACACTCTGCTTACAATTATAAAATTAAAAAATCATATTCTATTAAACAATAAGGTCATTCGTGATCTTGGAGTTATTCACGACTCTAAACTACTATTTGAAGAGCATATTGATAACATTGTAACAAGGGCAACCAAGTCACTTGGATTTGTAATAAGAAGCTGTGCTTCCTTTAACAAAGCCAAAACTTTTAAAATTCTGTATTGTTCGTAGTATCCTGGAATATGCGTCACAAATATGGAACCCTCGGTACGATAAGTACGTTGTGAGAATCGAACGGATACAAATGAAATTTATAAAATACCTTTGCTTTCGTTTAAAAATACCTTACACATCTAACAATTATCTAAAAATTTGTAAACAATGTCACCTTCTTCCACTCTCAAGTCGGAGAGAAATAGCAAACGTCACATACTTAAAATTGCGTCCAATGCAGTTGACTGTCCCGAACTCTTAAGTAAAATTAAGTTAAATACTCCTCTTAAACCGATTAGATTCAATCCTTTACTTTATGTGCTGTCAGTAAAAACAAACTATAGACAAAATTCCTATGTTTGGAGAGCGAGCAAAAACTTTAACTCACTCAGTAAGTCCTTTGATATTGACCTATTCTGTACAAGTGTCGCATCGGCTAGACAGTTGTTGAGCAGTGATTTTTTCAATTACGTAACATTGCACCTTAAATCTATTATAGATAGTATGTAATATTAGTTAGTTATACTCAGTTACTAAGTATAGGTATGTTCTTATGATGTTCGCATAAGTTACATTTTATAATATTTTGTAACTATCCGTGAGGACCTTTAATTGGCTCACTGTTACTATAACTTATTTATATCCATTTAACAGCTGTTGGTCTTCTATAAAAATAAATAAATAAATAAAGTGTGTATGGTGCATGTGTGTATGGTGTAAGGTTAAGTTAGTTTTCAAATTTTAGACAATTTACCAATTTCGTCATTGATTATTTTGGAAACTTCGCGCTTGAAGCTTTCCTTACTCTCATGGAAAATGTCCGTCCCATCAAATTTTTTATGTATGTCCTGTGTGGTCAAATAGTACTACCCCCCCCCCCCCCCCCCCCGTTCCCCTGCCCTCCGCTCCCTTTGCCTCGACCAGTCTGTGTGAAGCGGTGTGCGGCTCTCAATCGTCGTTCCTAAAATAACTGTAAAAACCTTAGATATCTAGAACTACCGGTGTGCCTAAGTGTGTAGTGCCTCTCGGGAGTAGTGCCTATTAGTTTCCGACGTGTGAAAGGTGAATTCGCCACCACTCAAGTGCCGCGTGGATACATAACCTCCAAACCGGCGGAAGCGGAATTTGTGCTTGCCCACTGCTGGGCCTCTACCCCTGACGAACCAGACCACAAGGATCCACGTGAGTACAGGCATATTCATTTCTCCCTCCTTCTCATTCTATATCCCTGGTTTAAGGAACACCAAATAAATCCTCTGGTAGCAGAGTGCTAAATTCCCCGCGCTGACACCGAGCAAGCTATATATCCATTGCACAGACCATGCAATAAACTCATGTCAGCCAAGCTTCGCCTGTCTTCAAAAGTCATAAGATGGTGATAGAGGCAAGATTCCTGATAATCCACAAAACTACGATAGCAGCGAAAGTTAAGGTGCTTTACAAACTTTCTCTGTATGCTCTCCAGATTCTGAATATAAATAATATATTTTGGGCACCAAGATGAGCTGCAATATTCAAGTATACTTCTTACATAGGTGTAATATAAAATGTTTAGACAGCTCACATCGGAGAATGGGCGACTAACCCGTAATACAAAGCCAAGACTTATATAGGCTTTATTGACTATGCTAACTATATGTTCACAAAATGTTAATTTTGAGTCGTATTTCAATACCGAGATCCCTCCCAGAGTTAAGTTTACTTCTTTTAACATTATTAATGTGGTATTCACAATGTGTAGGATGTTGTTTTCGGGTAAATGAAACAAATCAACATTTGCTTATGTTTATACTAATACGATTGTCAGCATAATAGTGTCCCAGTCTATCGAGATCAGCCTGAAGTTTCATACCATCAGTATTGTTTCCTATCTTCATATAAATTTTGGTGTTATCGGCGTACATGAGGAACTGTGCATGTTCGAAACATCTACCTACATCATAAAGATAAGATGCATACAGCAGTGGACCAAGAATAGAGCCTTGTGGTACTCCCGAAGGGATATCAATAAAATTGTAACAAAAGCCACCGATAACGACAGCCTGTGAGCGGTTGAGCAAATACGATTCCATCCATCTCAGCAAATTACCATGGATTCTGAGTTCGTATAGCTTACGCAAAAGTATGATGTGATCCACACGATCGAACGCTTTCTTGAAATCCGTGTAGATCACATCAATCACCATCCATACCACTCGCCAAATGATCAATCAAGACTCCTAAGTTAGTCGTTGTAGATCGTCCTTTCATAAACCCGTGCTGTTCTGCAGGTATAGAATTGGATATTATTGGATATTTTGCAGCATGGCCTACCCTCTCAAAAAACTTGCTCAGTACGTTTAGAATTGAGATGACCGGTCATTTTCAATTATAGTTTTTTCACATTTTTTATGTAGGTATAGGTACACTATGTGCTCTTTTTCATTACCATTTTTTCATTTTATCATCACTAAGAAAATTACCATTTCTCAAAAATCTGTTAAAAATTGATGCTATATATAGGCACAGATAACGATTCTGCGCACTTTACAAAAAATATTGGCGGAATATTGTCACTGCCAGCTCCATTTGTTATGTCAATACTTCGAATTAGTTTATTATACCGTTGATGACATTGTCATCAACGGTTACCTGGATATCATGAATAGCCTCATCGTTCTTTACATTCAAGGAGTAATGATCAACGGGCTTGCTAAAATTTCGTTCAAAAAAGTTATTAAATGCGTTGCATATGTCTAATTGCGTATTCAATACAGTGTTATCTTAAGTAATTTGTTGAGGGTAGTTAGACCGAATTTGTCTCTTGTATTTGACGTACGACCAGAAAAATTTTGGATTTGATTTAATTTTTTGTTGAGAAAACTTTATATACGATCGATAGCATTCCGCTTGCAGCTCCTTTTGTTTATGTCTAAGATTTGCAAAGTGGGCATAATCAATAGGGTTACCGTATCTTTTCCAATTCCTATGAGCCTTGGATTTTTCTTTAATTAATTGAATAAGAGGTCTGCTATTGCACCGAGCTTGTGGAACATGGGTGAACTTTTGTTTCGTCCAAATCTGCCTTCTGCCTTATCTGATAAGATGCGTTATCAGTGATAACTGATAATACTATCAGTGATATGAAGAAAAACTGCACTTGATTTATAACACCTCTTTTATTGCATTATACAAAGTGTACGGTGCAACCGTTCATCTTTTGTAAAATCATCAATGTACGCGACACGCGCGACCTAATTATGCAAATCAAAGACAGTTCGCAATTGGCTATCAAGAACGCCGCGCGTGCTCGCGATCATCATCATTTCATCAAATTATCAAGTTTAATTAATACAGTTTTATACTAAATCAAGACTCTTTTTATTTCTAATGTACTGAGTTATCACGAGCTCGTACATTAAATGGTCCTTCGTAAAAAAGGACTCGCGTCGTAATTTGTGCCTCCTGTCGTGGAAAATTTGCTTCGTGAGTCAAAAAGATACCAGTGAGCTACAATAGCTATCGAATAACTATCAAGTGAACTTATCAAGTGTTTAACGAAATATTAGTTACAATCTGATTACCAAGTATCAGTACAAATATCTCTGGATTGCAGTGTAGATAAGGTGACAAAGGAAAAGACAAGTAAGATCGTTCCTTATTTTTTCACTCATTCTTAAGTTTCATCCTGGAAGCTATTCATCAAAACCAACAAGAGATTTTTGAGGCTATATCTAAGTTAGTCACAAACATTAGGAAAGATTCTGCGGATCGCAAGCAGACTATTTTAAAAGGCGCCTGGAGACTTTAGAGTCTTACTGGGCAGATTATCAATATAATCATGACAGACTTGTTACGGAAGAAAGTAGAACACATCCATACGGAGCACAATTTTTTCTCACCAACATATAACGATATCAAAAGTACTAGATGGCCCACGAATGAAACGCTTGCGCGTGCTTACTTTTGCTGTGGCGCCATCTAGTTTATTTTAGAGAAATTAACACTAACACAACTCGTTCAACTAAATAAAAATAAATGGTAAAGTTTGGACAATGGGTTTGGATGAAGCTATGTAGAGTCGAATAAAAAGCAGTTAAAACGTATTCAATATTATTATTATTATCAGTTATAAACGTCCAATCATGTTTACTGTGGAAGTCGTTCATGCCGTCAAAATCTGCGCGTCTAAAAATATATTTTGTGCGAGCTTGAGGTTTTAGTGATGGAACTAGTAAATCAGTAGCTACAATAGAAAGAGGGGGATGATGAGAATCTTCTCCTACTAGTGATGTATTAGATTTTTGTACGGCTACTGGTGAATCAGAGAAGACCAAATCTAACGTATTATTACTTTTATTCAAGATATTGCTATACTGCGACAAACCCATGAAGGAGGATTGGGTAATGAGGTTCGATGCAGTGTTCTGAATTTCAATAGGTCCCTTCCTCAGGACTGTCGGTGCTGTCGATCTCCATAATAAACTCGGAAACTTTTAAAAGCTACTTAAGTTTTATTCAGGTCGCTGTACCTGAGCTCGGCGACGGAGGGCGGCGGCGCGGCGGCGCTCGCGGGCGAGCTGGCGTGGTGCGAGAGCGCCGTGGCGCGCGGCCTGCCGCACCTGGCGCTGCAGTGCGTCGACAGACACACGGCCGGCGCCGGCGCGCTGAGCGAGGGCGCGGCGGCGGCGTGGCTGGCGGCGCGCGGCGCGGCGCTGCGGGCGCTGGGCCGCGCGGCGCCGGCGCGGCGGGCGGCCGCGCGCGCCTTGCGGCTGGCCGACGCGCTGCCCGCCGCCGCGCCCGCAGCACGCGCCGCGCGCCTCGCCGCGCGCGAGCTCGAGCTGCGCCTGCGGGCCGAGGCCGGCGCGCTAACGGACGACGACGTCGCCGCGGCGCTGCTCGCGGCCGACGCGCTGCAGCCCGGCGCGCTGACGCCGCGCGACTCTGCCGCGCTGCGCGCCGTCTGCGAGACGGCGGTGCTGCACTACGACGACACATGGGACGAGAGAGGTGAGTCTCGGGCGGCGGCGGCGGCGGCGGCTTTGGCGGCGGCGGCGGCGGCGGGCGGGTGCAGGCGGTGAAGTCGCGCGACGTCGTGTTGCAGAGCCCGACGCGGCGCTGGAGGCGATGTGCGGCGCGGTGCGGCGGGCAGGTCGCGCGGGCGCGGACGCGGGTGCGGCCGGCGTGCTGGCGGCGCGCGCGGCGAGCTGCGCGCGCGTGGGGGAGCGCGCGGTCGGCGCGCTGCAGGCGGCGCTGGGCGCGCAGCAGGCCGCGCTGCCGGCGTGCGTGGCGCGCCGGCTGGCGGCGGCGGCGGCGCTGCCGGTGCGGCACGCGAGCGCAGGTGACCCCGCTGGGAAGGTATGTCGATGTTACTATTTTTTCTGATTCTCGCGGTTTAAGTCGTCGGAAATCAATTTCGCATTCGGCTTCAACAGCTCAGGTAAAAAAAGCAGAGGGCCCAGGTGGGATCCTTGAGGCACCCCTGAAGGAACGTCAGTTTCCACTGATGTAAAGGCCTCGGATACCTCTGTACATATGACTCAAGCTAACGTAAAAAAGAGAATCATGGATTCCCAGAAAAACGTGGTCGACCATATCAAAGGCCTTACTAAAATCAGTGTAGACTCACCGTCGTTATCCAATACTTTTTTATTTTATTTATTTATTGGAGAACCAACAGCTTTTACATTAAGAATATACAGAAGGATAATTAATAGAAAACCAATTACTGGTACTAACTAAACGAATAGATACTAAATAGATACACATAGTCTAAGATCCCGCTGCAGAATTACTGCGCTCATCGAGTATTTGCTAAAATCCAATTTTTTACGTATATTTATGAGTAGGACAATATATTTCTACCAGGTTGCCTATCAAAATGTGGCCGCTAATATTTTTAATTAAATTATTGTTTATTGGTTTTTGGGAAACAATTTCATTCACTTGTTTTTTAAATAAAATATCGTCCACTTCACGGCAATATACCTAGTCAGGTCATAAGTATTGTCACACAGTAAAAACTTTTCTTTTAGAATGCTGGCCACAAAAATGTTTATTGAATTCGAATTTCGAATTGTTCATGAAAATAAAAATGTATACTTTTTAGAATTTAACTCATTTTTAAATATGGAGTGGACGCTTAAAGAAGACCGTGTTGCAGTTATTGCGTTGCATCGTTGCGGTTACGCGCCAATTCAAATTTTTGACATACTGAAAAATTTGAATATAACCAAAAGATTCGTTTATCGTACCATCAAACGATACAATGAAGACTAGTGTAGATGACAGGTCAAGAAGTGGTCGCCCTCGGTCTGTTAGGACTCCAGTAGTGATAAAAGCTGTGAAGGCGCGAATTCAAAGAAATCTCAAACGTAAGCAGAAACTGTTGGCCCTTCAGATGGGGTTAAGCAGAACCACGGTGAAAAGGGTGTTAAATGAAGACTTAGGGCTTCGGGCATATCGAAGAAAAACAGGACATCGTTTAAATGCTCGTCTAATGGACCTGAGACTGAAGAGATGCCGCGCTTTGTTGAAGCGGTACGCGGGAAAAAAATATCAGGAAATTCTTTTTTCGGATGAAAAAATTTTTACCGTAGAAGAGAGCTACAACAAACAAAATGATAAGGTGTACGCACACAGTAGTGAAGAAGCGAGCAACCGTATTCCGCGTGTCCAACGAGGTCATTTTCCATCCTCGCTCATGGTATGGTTGGGAGTTTCTTATTGGGGCTTAACAGAGGTACATTTTTGTGAGAAAGGTGTAAAAACGAATGCAGTTGTGTATCAAAATACAGTCCTGACGAACCTTGTAGAACCTGTTTCTCATACCATGTTCAATAACAGGCACTGGGTATTCCAACAAGATTCGGCGCCAGCTCATAGAGCGAAGAGCACACAAGACTGGCGCGTGAAATCTACTTCATCCGGCACGAAGACTGGCCCTCCTCCAGTCCAGATTTGAGTCCGTTAGATTACAAGATATGGCAACACTTGGAGGAAAAGGCGTGCTCAAAGCCTCATCCCAATTTGGAGTCACTCAAGACATCCTTGATTAAGGCAGCCGCCGATATTGACATGGACCTCGTTCGTGCTGCGATAGACGACTGGCCGAGCAGATTGAAGGCCTGTATTCAAAATCACGGAGGTCATTTTGAATAAACTTTATTGTCATAAGAATCTATGTTTTGTGAAGTTCATTTTGGTATATAAATGGTTACATAATGAATAAACTTGTTTCAATTATTTTATATTAAACATGTGACAGAATTTATGACCTGACTAGGTACATACAGACTGAAAAATCACGGTTGCCGTTGCGCACTTGGCCGCACCCCTTCGCAGCCAGGTTTAAAAAGGTATGATTTCGATACATTTATACGTCCATAACGTACATTTATGAGTTATATATCAAATTAAAGCTTTTTTTTCTGTTTATTATGATACACGGTTGCCTAATTAAATCTGGCCGCAAATAAGGGTTGCTGGCTGTTAAAGATGGTAAATATTTAAGGTAGAGTGAAAGAGAGCGCGTTACATCACTAGTCAGACGAGGATAGGGCTTGCCAGCTGTACGACGCTTAAAAGCCATTGCGCATGCGTCGAATGCTAGTGTTCTCGACTATTACCACGTCAGTGTCTGCTGTTTTCACCAAAACTTTTTAATTTTTAGGTACTTTACTTATGTGGAAAGCAATTCTCGTATTAGCTTCTTCTAAATCAGTTTCTTCAGTACGAGATTATGTTACAATAAAAATGTCGCAGCTGTTCACTTAACACCGTTTATATTTATAATGAATATTTCGACTCACGATAGTTTCCAAACCTTAGCAGATAGTAAATGTAAAAGGAATTTAAAATTAAAACGACTACGTTAGGTGGTGCAATTGTCCGCCAAGCTTGAATTTGGCAACCACCTGAAGTTGGCGCCCGGGACCCGCGCCCGGGTCGCCGCGCCCTTACATCCGGGCCTGTGGACGACTATACTATGTAAATCATTATGCCATTGTGCAGACTTAGAGAGGGAGCGAAGGGCGTTGTCTGTGAGGGCTATGGGATATGATAGCCCGCAGGTTTGCGCGTTGTTCGAGGGACGTCAAAATTACTCCTTTCAGATATATCTACGAGCAGCCTGTGGGTGGCACATACGCAGAAACAGTACAACGCCCTTCGGGTACAATATAATAATGCATTTAGGATGGGGCTGCCCCGGCACTGCAGCGCATCGGGAATGTTTGCCGAGTCGCGGGTCGATTGTTTGTACACGACCACGCGTCAACGGCGCACATCCCTGGAGCGCAGGGACCGGGCCAGCCCCAACACCATCCCAACAACTTCATCATACAGGTTTGACTGTCAGCACGTAAACCATTGCTGTAGGGTTCATGCACTGACTAATAAACGAATGGTGAAAGTGTGACAGGAGAACAATATGATAATTGATAATAAATATATGATCTATGATTGTGTGACACAATCATATATCATATATTTATTATTATTATTAATTATTTGTTATTTATTTGTATGTTTGTTCTTTTTAATTTTTTATCATTTTAATAAATTGTCTCGATAATACAATTGTATGAGATCTTTTGATTGAAATAAATGAAATTAAAATTGAAATCGAAAATTGAAATTATCTATTATTACACGACGAACAAAATATGACGAGTGTATTCGTATGTACAGTGGCAGCGTTGCATGCAACTGTTGTGCGGCGCCGAGCTCGCGCTGCAGCGCCACTGCGAGCGGCTGCGCGACGCCGACGGTAAGTGTCCCCGCCCCGCCCCGCCCCCGGCACCCGCCCCGCCCCCGCGGCACTCACGGCCGTCCGTCTGCGCAGGCGCGGTGGCGTGGAGCGCAGCCTTCGCCGCCATGAAGGAGGAGGTGTTCGAGAACGAGCTCGCGGGCGCCGACTACCTGGCGCTGCGCGAGCACCGCGCGGCGCTCGACGCGCTGGAGCGCTTTGGTGAGACCCGCCCCCGCCCCGCCCCGCCCCGCCCCGCCTCGCCCCCGCCCGGCGCGGCTACTCGACTCGCACACGGTGCACTCCAATAATTGTATCGACCGGCACGCAGAGGCGGACGCGGAGTCGCAGGCGCGACGGCGCGGCGCGCTGCAAGCGCTGGCGGCGGAGCTGGCGCGCGCGGGCGCGGCGCGCGCGCGCCTGCGCGTCGCGGCACTGTGCCCCGCGCTGGCGAGCGGCGCGCCCGGCGCCGCCGCCGGCCTGGCCGAGCTGCTGGGCCTGCCGCACGACGCCGTGCTGGGGCTCGACGACGAGGTGAGTCGCCGGCGGCGGCGACGGCGGCGCGGGGCGGGGCACTTCACGCACATGTTGCGGCGTTGCAGATCGAAGTGTTCACGGACTCGGTGTCGCGGCCGGGCGTGCTGAGCGTGCGGCTGGCGGGCGGCGCGCGCCGGCGCTACCTGCTGAAGCGCGAGCGGCTGGCGCGCGACGCCGCCGCCGCCGCCGCCGCCGCCGCGCTGGCGCCGCGCCACGCGCGCGCCGCGCCGCGCCTGCGCGCGCTCGGCGCCGAGTGCGGCCTGCTCGACCTGCTGGAGGAGCACGCGCGCGCGCGCGACCTCGTGCGCGAGCACTGCGACCTGGACGGTGAGCCGCGCCCCGCCGACCGCGCCCCGCCGCCCGCGCTCCGCGTATTTAAAGGATGTGTTGTGTCGTGCAGCGATCCCGGTGGAGCGCCAGGCGCGGCGCGCCGACGAGCTGGTGCTGGCGCCGGCGGCTGCGGCGCTGCGCAACTTCGCGAGCATCTGCGAGCACGCGCCACCGCACGCGCTCAGGTACCGCCGGCGCCGCATACGCACTTGTTTAACCGTTTTTCCGTACTAAATGTATGGGGAAAGTTTTTGGAGATTTCTGTCATTTCTAGTCCTCCTACCTTTAATGGCCATAGAGTATTTTGATCCCTACCAGAAACAAGATCGATTGGCATAAAATATATTTTTTTTAATTAGCATATTTTGCTGACTACGTTATTTTCAAAATCTGTGAATGCAGTTCAGAATATCTCAAAAAGTTATGGATGGTCTCCCAGGGATGTGTTCCTGTAACTATAACGGTTAAGGTACCTGCCCTTAGTGCCTCGTTTCAAAAATCCACCCTGTATATATACAATATACAGGGTGGGGCAAATTTTTGGCTCCTTAAGAGTAGCTACCTTTTCTTTTGTAGTTAGAAGGTTTTGTTCTTAGGAACCTTCTATTTTATTTTGAAGAAAAAAATATTGCCACTTCTAGTTTTTTGGAAATAAGTACGGTTTGCCCAAAAAATTACATTTGGAAAAAAAACAAGTTTATCTTAATCGACTCTATTTCCAACCAGGAACACTTTTCCCAAAGTAACTTACCAAATAAAATCGTAAGTTTTGGCAATAATTAAAAAAACAATTCCCATAAATTTTTCTAAGAATTGCCATTCGCCGCAACAAAGTCATGCATACCATTCGAACACGGAAAGCAATTTGTTCTAAATTCAAATTATTTATTGATATTTGTTATTAAACCTTATTGGTAGCATAACCACCTCTTTGAATGACTATAACGCTAGAAAAAATTGGCGAGAAATATTTTTTTTTTAATTTTAAATCCAAAATGTCTCTTACGAATCAACAGCGGCTTAGCTTAATAAAAGCTTATTTTCAAAATAACTGTCGTGTTCAACCAGCGTTAGAAGCATTTCGTAGAGAAAATGAAGAAATACCACTACCAGACAAGAAAGTTATAAAAACCATGCTAAGACATTTGGGAACATGCGAACATGGGTAGGGACATAAGCCTTCAAAATTAGCCTTCCAACTTAAAAAAGTAGTTACATACGAATTTAAATTAAGAACCATTGAATGAGTGACATTGTTGTTTTCACTTACTCGTTTTTTCATAGAAACTGTATGGGAATGATTTTTTTATTTACTGCCATAACTTACGATTTGATTTGGTAAGTTACTTTGGGAGAAGTGTTCCTGGTTGGAAATAGAGTCGATTAAGACCAAATTTTTTTTTTGAGAAATTTAATTTTTTGTTTGAACCGTACATTTTTTTCAAAAAATGAAACAGAAAATTCCTAAGAACAAAACCTTCTAACTACAAAAAAAAGGTAGCTACCCTTAAAGGGCCGGGACCGGGGAGACGGATCTGAGCAGCCGCTCAACTGCCGTCTCTCTCTAGATCTATGTGCTTCATCTTAGGCCACATCATCACTGCACATGAGGCGAGATAGTGACCAAACATGGATCTATTAAGCGTTAAAAAAAAAGGGGGCCAAAAATTTGCTCCACCTGTATATGAATAAATTGGATTGATATGGCTTTCGATTTCGATACATAAAATTGCCAAATCTGAATACATAGTTAAAATAAACAAAGAGAAAATTAAGAAAAAATAAAAAACATGCTATGTGTGTGAGAGTGTGTGATGTGGGGTGAGGGTGTGTGTGTGTGTGTGAGAGAATGTGTGATAAGTGTATACTTATAGGTGTGTGGCAGCGGTGAGGGTGTGTGGTGTTCCTTAAGTTCCTTTATTATGTGATATGTATATATATAAACGTATATTATGTAAAATAGTTTTCATTGTTGTCGACCACTCCCAGTCATAACGTTGGACTGTAAATTAAACAATACAAATTTTATATGTGTAAACAATTTAAGGCAAACTGGTTCTCAAATTTTTTGAGCTATGTTATTGTATGTATAAGCTGTTCGTTTTTCAAGAATAAATAAATTATCGACTATGTGGACACAATACGCTCGCGTTCGCCGAGCCGGCTCTCGACGCCGTCACATTATATCCGCACCGCTCCGCACCGCACCGCATCGCTCCGCACCGGCTGACCGCTGGCGATGTGTTGCAGGCGCGCGGTGGAGCGGCGCAGCGGCGACGCGGCCGGCTTCCTGCGCCAGCGGCAGCGCTTCCTGCGCGAGCTCGCAGACATGACGCTCGTCACCTGGCTGCTCGGTACGTACGCGCCCCGCCCCCCGCGCCCCGCGCGCCCCGCCGCCCGGTGCACTGCAGCCGCCGCCTGTCCGCAGGGCTGGGCGACCGGCACCTCAACAACGTGATGTGCTGCGCGCGCAGCGGCGACGTGCGCGCCGTCGACTACGGCGCGCTGTTCCAGTACGGAGCGCGCGAGCTGCCCCCCGCGCGCCTCACGCGCGCGCTGCTCGCCGTCTGCCCGCACGGTACGCCTCGCCCGCCCCGCGCCGCCCCGCGCCGCCCCGCGCCGCCCCGCGCCGCGCCCTCTGTCTGTATAATACGTCGTAAGTGATCGTGCAGGGTTGGAGGCGGCGCTGCAGCGCGCGCTGAGCGCGGCGCGCGTGCGGCGGCGCCTGCTGCTGCCCGTGCTGCGCCTGGCCTTCAGCGACGCCGGCGAGCCACCCGATCAGGTAGGCCGCCCCCACCCCGCGCCGCCCCGCCCCGTGTCGCGCGCGTGTCTTAACGTTATGTGCAGCTGTTGCAGCTGGAGGCGCTTCTGGAGGGGCGCGCGCTGCCGTGGCAGGCGACGTGCGCGGCGCTGCAGAGCGCGCGGCCGCCGCCGCCGCACGCCGCGCGCCGCGCCGCGCTGCTCGCCGAGCTGTTCGCGAGCTCGCCGCCGCCGCCGCCCTCCGGCCGCTACAGCGTCGAGCAGCAGGTGAGCACCGCCCCGCGCCCCGCGCGCCCCGCGCCCCGCGCGCCCCGCGCCCCGCGCGCCCCGCGCTCGCGCCCCGCCTCACGCTCCGCCCGTGCGCAGGTGGCGTGCCTGCTGCTGCAGTGCACGAGCCCGCGCGTGCTGAGCGTCACGCCCACCGAGTGGGAGCCCTGGGTGTAGCCGACGCAAGCGGCGACGACGACGCGGCGCGAACTTACACACGATGTTTACTTCATTGCACGAACTGCTGAGTGCAGGTTTTCCGTGCCTTTTTATAGAAATAAAAGAACTTATTTAACTATTTTTGTTTATAGCCATACATTGCTAATATAATTTATTAATTTATTTATTAGGGTTTCCAACAGACTTAACACAAAAACAATCATAAACAAAGACCTCAAAACTATAGTGAAAATCTAATAACAGGAAAACACAACATGCGACTTATAATATTATACTACGTGTGGAGTGTGCCGCGCACAAACGGGCCGTACCCGACGCGGTGCTCGGTGCTCGGTGCTCGGTGCTCGGTGCTCGGTGCTCGGTGCTTGGTGCTCGGTGCTCGGTGCTCTGTGCAAGGTCCCCGGTCCTTGGTGCTCGGTGCTCGGTGCTCGGAGTTCGTTGCCCGGTGCTCGGTGCTCGGTGTTCGATGCTTGGTGCTCGGTGCCCGGTGCTCGGTGCTCGGTGTTCGTTGCCCGGTGCTCGGTGCTCGGTGTTCGATGCTTGGTGCTCGGTGCCCGGTGCTCGGTGCTCGGTGTTCGTTGCCCGGTGCTCGGTGCTCGGTGTTCGATGCTTGGTGCTCGGTGCCCGGTGCTCGGTGCTCGGTGTTCGATGCTTGGTGCTCGGTGTCCGGTGCTCGGTGCTCGGGGCAGTCAACATTCAACATTCAAGATTCATTTATTTGCATAAAATACAGGTACCAAGGAGATGTTATACAATCAGATTCAGGAACTATTCCGTACTTTGCCAATTTGGCGCGCAAATATTATAACATTAATACAATTAAAAAAATGTATTAATGTTTGTATTATGTATGTATGTATGTATTATGTATTTGTCATATGTATGTATTGCTGTTTACAGGGACGGAAACATCATTATTCGTAAAAACTGATGAAAAATTCACAGCAAAAGCGTCACAAATAGCGGTGTGACGCGTGAATTTCTCGTCCATATAAAATATTTCGCTAAGGACAGTCTCTACAGTTTTCCGTTTGTGCCGAATAAATGTCCAGAAAGCCTTTAAATTGTTTTGTGCAACAGACGTCTCTAGGGTTGATTTATAATTCGCGTAACAGGTGTTAATCGCGTCGTGGCACCTTTGTCTAGCCTCCAGAACATCATGTGTGTCTGATGAATGTGTGTATTTACGGTACCGATGACGATGTTTATCCTTTTCTTTAATTAGTTTACCGACAGTTTCAGTGTACCGCACAGGATATAAATGCTTATATTAGTTTACATTTATTATTATTTATTTTTGTTGAGAACTGACAACACCACTGCTATTTCCTATATTTGAATACGATGGGAGGCAAAGAAAAATTATAATAAATCTTTGATGGGAGGGATATAGAACCCCACTTGAAACTATTGACACGCGACGACACGCGCGAGTGCACTGCGCCTGGAACGAACAAATGAAACTTTTTATATGTGACAATGCCGAGACCGATACTTTATAGCTTAAACATTTTCAGTTTGAATTGCATTGATCTTATCTTCAAGACGTGTCAATGAGTTTTCGAAAGTGATATTCATCAAATTATATATGGGTCGATCAACTATTTTCTGTCATGAATCAACTTTTTGTTAAAAAAAACAAATATTGTTTTATTTGTTGTACGCCACCTAACACTGCTAGGTATAACATTCAAGTTTCTGGTTATACGCAAAGCAGCGAACTTTTGTGTGGTTTTCTTTGATTTTAAACATATATTTGAGAGCTGACTACTCAAAATGTCTTCTAGGTAACGACGAGAGTTTTGTTATGTAGTTGAATAAAATAAAAGATTATAAAAAAGCAATATTTTATTGACAAAAGAAATCAAAGGTAATCACTAAAAAAATATCAAATGGCCAAAGTTCTGCTTATTTTTTAAATTAATAACATTCATTGTCTCTCCTGGGTCACTAGAGACATTTCTCTTATTTCTTGTTCCCTGGTTAACGTAAGAAAATAGCATTAGTACTGTATCTGCCGTCGAATACTCGTTAAATAATAATATAATCAATAGAGGATTTTTTTTACAGCTGAGTTGTTAAGAAATTAGACTGTCAGCATCTTGGGTACGCTGCCAACTGGTAGTGGGTTGGAGCATTTGAGCTATCTATAGGCCTTTAATGGTCTATCGGTTGTCCAATAGCTTCTCCTCGTATGTAGTTAGTTTCGTTTTATGAAGTAGAGTGTAGTTTGTTTTCAGTAAGTAATAAAGGCATTCGCCCGTTAAAAAAAAGTTAAGAAATTGTTCACAAAATATGGGGACAACATTGTGAGCCCTGTTCGAGCTCAAACCTATGCCCCTTTGGACAGCCCTAACACAAATTCGCGTGACTCAAGAGGCAAGCCGCAACTTCATGTGTTTCTTGGGTTACATAGTTAAATCTATTTTGTTAAAATTTACTAAAAATTAAATTATTCATAACATATTTCTCTTCTGATCTTAATTTTTCTTAAAGAAAAATACATTTGCGGTCTGTTACAGTATTCTTAATAATAAATACTACTTTTATAGAAAAGAAAATGAAACAAATAAACAAAATTCACATACCTACCTATATTACGATGAACATATAAAATAGCTTGTTCCCGTGACTCGGCGTCACCACCACGTGAACTGAGTTCAGACGACAGAGGAAGTCAATATTCGTATTTGCCTTTCCATTAACAAGTCAAAAACCAAGATTATGGTGATAGACCGTGCAGAGACGTTGGAGTTCACTGGTTTACTCAACTTACAAACGGTGGACAACTTTATTTAAGACTAGTTCGGACCCTAGTCTTATCAATTTTTCTCTATGGAGTTGAGACATGGACTTTAAGAACATCTGGCTACAAGCACATCGACGCTTTTGAAATGTGGTGTTGGAGTCTCCTCCAACAATGCTTGCTTCAATGCTTCGGATACTCTGGACAGCACGTCGGACTAACGTATCGTCGAACGTGTCTACCATCTGAAAAGAATACTTCAGTATTTCGACCACATTGTCAGAAAGGACGGATACAACCTTGAAAAACTCATTGTCGCTGGAAAGGTTGAAGGCATAAGATTGCGTGGTCGCAGCCCTATGCGTGGGACTGACCAGATCCGCACTGCACTGGACACTTAATTCTATTTATGATGCATTACACGTCGTTGAAAAAAGAAAGATGACATCATCGACGTTACATCATCGAAGAAAAGACAATGAATGGAGGTGGTCACGACCCTCAGACATGAGAAATACGATTCAAGGAGGGAGGGAAGTACCTTCTAACTAGTCAAATCCAGTTTTTTTTTTCAAAAATATCTTTAATGTACAGGATTGGCTCAGTTTTATTTTTAAAATAGTATAGGAATAGAAATAGAATGTATTCAGCTGTCGCTCTTAAGACGTCGTCTCTTTGGAAAAAATACTCGAATTTTCTTTAGCTTTAGAAGTTACTGTTTCGTGGTCTTAATTGGTTGCTTCCTAATGATTATTTTTAATTTCTTGTCTGCCAATACCATCAATCCCCTTGAATATATCCTTCATTATTTTCTTCTCTTTATGCTTCTTAATCTTTTCGTTCCTTTTCTTTAATTGCTTTAGATAACTTTTTGTACGTCTCTGTTTTGTTCGTTTCCTGTTTTCTTTTTTATGATGCTCACTTATTTGGCATTGTTTTTATGTATATTTCTAATTTCTTTCTTAGGTTTTCATTTTATTCTTCCACTCTATTTTGATCTCAGATACATCTCTATATACACTACGACCAAAATAACTTGGCGAGTCTGAACATCGCGCAGACGGCTGCGCAGTAACTCATTTTAGGAACCAAATGGTGGCATGAGGCAAAGTGCGCGGGGAGCATGTAGTTATGTACCTTACGTCAAAGACGTATTATCTAAATCTTTGCCTTACGTAAACACAATCAATCCTTTAATCGATCAATTATCGCAATCGATTACTTTTATTTAGAAATCATTAATTTTGTTTATTATGATACATTAAACGAAATAGATTTACAAATTATGTCGTTACTAAAAAAGATTTTGTTAATAAAAAAAAACTGATTCTAATAAAATTACATTTTCTCGGTTGAAATAAATCATTCACATAAATTACAGTTATCTATTAACGATTACTTAAGGAAGGACTGTTTGAAACCTTCTTATACAATTGAATAGAAATATTTTTTTATTACTTGATTTCAATCGATTTTAATATGAATCGATTAAACATCACTTAAAGGCGCGCATATTGGGCATCCCTTTTTGTTTACTACGTAAAGCTTCGTGTTTTTTCGGCAATGCTCGGTACGAGACAATGTATCTCAGTCACACGTTAGGATTGGTTGCGCTGTCTCTGTCTTAAGTACAATCGGTTACTAAAGTGTTTGTGGTGATTATCTCGGAGTTGTTTTTATTACTGATTCATATTGTTAATGTTGTATATATTATGTGCTGCTATTTTTACTTTAAATATAAATTCTTAATCCATGACGGATCAACAGAAGAGATCGGTAGCGGTAAAATGTGTATGTTTGTGCAAAAGTGCTAATAATGTGTGTTTGTGAAAAAAAATCCGTCCAGTAGTTTTCGCGTGAAATAGTAAAAAGCATTCATACATCCTCACAAACTTTCGCAATAAAAGTATACATTTTATTCATTTTATTTTTAGTAACAGCTGTAACAGTTTTCTTCATCAGTGTACATGCGCTAAAGTTCGCAGAGCCTATGTTCAGACTCGCCAAGATACGTCGGCCGTATTGTAACTCTTTGCATTTTTCAGGGTCATTTTTAATTTTTCACTTCAGTAGCTCAAACATGTAGGTTTTGCTGCCTGAAATCAGTGAGCAAAATCGCATTTTGCTTGCGAGTGAGACAAAGTAACTTTTTAATTTTTGTTTTCAGAAAGCCGCGAATATCTTATTCAGTCGTGGGTTAATCATGCAATTCGAAACATTCACACTCTATCTCTTTCCCGCCATTAGAAACAGAGAGAGACAAAGACCAGCCCTTTCGAAGTTCCGACTGTTCCGATTTTGAATTCGACCTCAAAGACAAACACGTTCGGAATTCAATCCAATTTTTTTTTTAATGGCGAACTTATTATTAAATTATTATTTATTTAAATTATTTATTTTTTTGAAAAAGAAATTCCAAAATTTATTATATTGGCCCTTATTATTGATTATTATTTCAATCTATTGCTGTTTATTATTTTATCTCCTAAAGTGTTCTCGCTGCTGAAGTGAAAAGTTATGTGTGTTACACGAGAGCAAAGTTTTTTGCATCTCGTGCCTTTGAATCCCTCGCCACACTCAGGATTCAAAATCAGCACTCGCAGCAAAAAACGACTTTGCTCTCTTGTTGCACAAATAACTATTTTTGTATCGTATCTATCTCTCGACAGCCAATAATGGCAATTAACTGAAACATAAATACTGAATTATACATGATTTTAAAACAAGTAATTTTATCAAAATTTAAAAACCTCCAAATTGAATCTACTCAATCGTACACTAGATAAAGGTAAATTATTTTAGTCTGTTGTTGTTTAAACTCGACTATTTGTAGTCAAACTTAAAGTTTTGCAAACGAGAGCCTTCCTTAAAACCGTATTGAAATCGGTTCATCAATTTAATAGCTACGATGCCACACACAGGCAGTTCGAGTTAGAAGTTCGTTGTATAATTAGTGTATTACTAATTTTTATCCAGTCTTTTTATTCAGTATGATAAACTGGATAGGAAGACTAAAAGCGGCACAAATAAGACTTGCCAAATATTTAAATAATTATATCATCAATGATATGCTACTAGCTCATACACCATCTAGCTTCTTACACCTAGCCTATAGAAGCTCCTTGACATGTTTTAGCGATTTTAGTAACTGATTTTTAGGGATTATTTAATTAATGGCGAATTAGAGTTAGTTTTATTTGTGCGGCTGTTATTATCGTTATTTATGTCAAAATAAGTAAAGAAATTCTCTTGGGTCACTGAAAACGTCTCCTGGGTAACAGTTTTTGTGACTCCTTGGAACTGTGACCCATGAGAAAATTTACGAATTTTGAATTGTTTTCTTTAAAAAATGCTAAGAAAATAAGAAAAATCACGTATAAGTTGCATTTTAGACTCAAATGTCAAGGATTAAGAATGAAATCGGTTTAAAAAGTTGTTTACTTACCGAAGTTTTGATGTGACCCAGCAGTCACACAATAAACCCACGCAGACTCTTAGAGCCACGGACGAGGTGGACGAATCAAATAAAGATTATAACTATGGTGGACGCGATCGTACGATTTGCAGATCTTTTTCCTATTGTTTGACCATAGAACACTCTTATCACACTCGCATTACGTAGTATTTTGTTTTTTGTGACCCAGCAGACGCGCGTGTTAACTGCTTCTCTGGGGACAACTACTTAAATTAAAAATTTAAGTAGTTGTCCCCAGTTTAAACCTTTTAATTTATTTTTTGAACTAAGGAAACAATATCTAAATAGAAGGCAGATAATATTATATTAACCGCACAAAAAATCTTAGCGTGTGAAGGATTTTTTAACAGCATCGTTAAATATTAGATCCTTACATATGAAATTGGCGTTTTGTACGGGAGGAATAGGAATAAAGACAATTTTTTTTTGTAAAATATATTTAATTAATTAAAGTATGCACCGTTGTTATCTATGCACTTTTGCCATCTCATAGGTAGTTTAGTGATCCCTTTACTAAAAAACCCATGGAGGCGAGAATCAATAAACTCTTTGAAGGCGGTTTGGACTGCCGCATCGGAGTTGAATTTTTTTCCTCATTTTAGCGATTGACCAATCTCGGTTTGCTGACAATAGATATCTGCCGTAATCGTTTGGCCAGATTTTAGAAAGCTGTAGTGAACGACACCGGCGCTAGTCACCAAACACTCACAAGTAACTTTTTCTGAATTAATTTTCGTTTAGGGCAAGATTTGGCTGGGTCTCCAGGGTTCAGCCATTGCGACGAGCGCTTCCGATTATCGTAAAGTATCCACTTTTCATCACAAGTAATGATTCGATTTAAAATCCCTTCATCATTGTGTCGGTTGCGCAAAGTAACACAGCAGTCGACGCGTGTTTGAAAGTTCGATTCACTCAATTCATAAGGTACCCATCGTTCAAGTTTTTTTACTCTCCTGATTTGCTTCAAGTGGATTAATACAGTTTTATCACTTACCCCGAAGCCTGCAGCTATCTCTAAAGTGCTTTGTGTGGATCCGCTTCCACATTAACCTTTAATTCTTCATTTTCCACTTTGCTCTCCGGCCGTCCACGGGGTTGGTTCTGAAGGTCGACATTTTCACCAAAAACGTACCGTACCGTACGTAACGTAACGTACGTGCTTTCTTTTCCGACACCAGCGCCGTACACGTCATTAATCCTTCGAGCTGTTTCTGCAGCACTGCGCACTGGTGCCACGGTAGAACTCGTACTCGGGAATATTTCATGTTTTCCATTGTGCGGTAATAAGCGACGCCAAAGAAAAAAACAATGAGGAAAAAACAAATGAATGACTAGATTTTGAAAAGTTTCGTGAGTGTTATTATTCATAATTGATATAAAACGGCTAAGACTCACTGTAAACGTCGAAAATTACTCCGACCAGGTTTCGGACATTTTAGAAGTCCTTCTGGGAGTTATGATATCAAGCCGCGGCGTAGGTCGCGAGCGCTCGCACGAAACCTGGTCGGAGTAATTTTCGACGTTTACAGTGAGTCTTAGCCGTTTTATATCAATTATAAATGAATGACTGTTTTCAAAACTCAAATGTACAGTAAACGGACAAAAGTGCAGTAAAAGTGTAGTAGCAAACGCTTTATAGAAGAAGGTCATTAGTGCGATTTACTTTGATACTATTGCTTTGTGAGACTGAATTTTGACCGCCACTGTACCAGCTAAATTTATAAATTTGAGTGCAGAATTCTTAACCAAAGAGGAGATATTCATTCAGAACAAAGTGGTCAGTAAGACAACGCTAATTTCATATGTAAGGACCTAATATTAAGGCTTCATGCCCCGGGGACAGCAAGAATTTGTATGAAAATCGTGTTTAGTATCCTGGGTCACGGTTTTTTTTTCTTTAATTGTACCTACTTGAATTGTAATCACATTTTATAGGATACTTACTCTATAGAATCTGATTGAATGACCATTCCAAAAAATCTTTTTTAGATCAACAAAAAGTATTTTTTAAGTTCGTTCAAAGGTCGAGGACACGATTTTACAAAAAAAAGTTGATTGACCCATATATTGTGGTAAGTGATCTAGATGCCTTTGATATGATGCGTTTAGTTTACACTGTGATGGAGTTTATTTAATTATTTGAATAAGCCGCCGCCGCCGCCGCGGAGCACGCAGGGCAGCGTCGGCCAGCAGATACGATACACCTATACATAATAAATACAAATTATTAAAGGCGCCTTCAAATATTTGACCTAATCTATATATCAAAATAGTTTAGATTCCAACGTCGTCATAGGTTCTATCTTCTTAATCAATAGATCAATCTTCTTGAAATGATATGAAATAAATGCAAAATAATAAATAGGTTAGCATATCTAGAGCTTACGATTCATTGTTCAGATATTTCCTAATGAATCGTATGCTCTAGACATGCCAACCGCACCAGTCGCAACTCGTATGCTCTAGACATGCCAACCGCACCAGTCGCAACTCGTATGCTCTAGACATGCCAACCGCACCAGTCGCAACTCGTATGCTCTAGACATGCCAACCGCACCAGTCGCAACTCGTATGCTCTAGACATGCCAACCGCACCAGTCGCAACTCGTATGCTCTAGACATGCCAACCGCACCAGTCGCAACTCTGCTCGACGTCGCGTCGGCGACTGTACTCGTAAGTATTTCGTTTAGGCAAGCAGTTGCTAATGTTGTCATAGATAGATAGATAGATAAACACTAATATTATTCACCTTAAAATAGAAATAAAGTACAAAGCGAATGTTTAAAATGGTGTAACAAAGGGCGGTCTTATCGCTGAAAGCGATCTCTTCCAGACAGCCTTTAGATAAACTTATCAAAAGCACAACACCTAATAAAGCTACTCTTGGATGAATAATTCCGTTTTAGCACGAAAAACCGGTAGGTACTTGTCCAGCTAAAGCTCCGTACTTGGGTAGGTATATGGATGGGACGGGTCACTCGGGCAATAATCAGAAATGACGGAGTGCCAGCGCCGAGTCCTGGCACCATTGGATCAAATTACCCCTTGTTAGACAGTGAAATCGATGTCTCTTGTGGATGCGTAACTACCTACAAGTGCTGCCGGCTGGCGGCGGGCTCGTGTCTCGGCTTCACTTAGTTATAAAGTTTACCATTACCAGATACAAGAAAGAGCGTTTGCTGATGCAGTATTAAATGTCATGGATTAAGTCATTAATATAGTGCTATTGTCTAGAAATTATGTATATACCCAGGTCTTGAAAATAATAGCAACCATGTATTGGGATGTCGAAGGGATATTAATAATAGAGTACTTACTAAATAAATTATTTTTCAAAAAAGACTAAACCGACTTCAAAACCACAAATAGGCACTCAAAAGTGAAAAATAAATTAATATAATTATCATAAGCGGTACCCACTCATATTTGAAGTCGGTGCCAGCCAAGTCTATTAGGTAGCAGATAAATACTATGTATATAGTAAGTACTACTTGTAGGTAGTATCTACTACCTTTTAGACTTGGCTGGCACCGACTTCAAATATATGAGTGGGTAGCGTAATATATTGTGCAAGATTACTTCACCGACTTCGTGAACATATAAAAGAAAGAAGTCGAAGTTTGCCAACAAATCGGGGCTGTCAATTTTACTCTGAATGATTTTGTGTTGTAGCACGACATCGGCAACACTTGGATTGTATTCAAGTGGTATCATTCTAAAGTGTGCAAGCCTTGAGTTGTAAGACGTTAGGCTGTGGCAAACATTTTTGGCGCAGGACAGGTGGTATAGAAATTGCTTTTGAAGTCTCTCCAGTCTGTTCATATGAATGACGTATGATGGGCTCCATGTTGTCATTCAGCTATATAAAAATAAAAGTGTAAACTATACTAATTTGCTTTGCAACGGTACTCAACGTTCTATAAATAAAATAAAACGTTCTATTTCTCCGCCGCGCCATTTTGCGCCTCGGGCAGCTGCGCGCTGCTGTCGGCGGTCGCGGTCGCGTGTGATTGCATTTTTGGCCAGTTGTTGGGTATTTATTTATTTTTGGAAAATAAACAGCTTATATTAAACGTTATTGATCCAAGTCATTTGCCTAGCTGTTTGATCTAATGGCTGAACATCATTCAGGCCACTAGTTGAATGACAGCGTTTAGTGAAGAGGCTAGGCTGTTAATTTTATTGAGCGGCGAATTAAGGGTATTAATTAATTAGGTACATAAGAGTTTTGCACATGTGGCATTTTATATAGTGTAGGAGGTTGGGGTCTCCTATCTGAAAGGTGTTCATTCCGTTGCTGAAGATACAATATGTACTTTGTTCTTCATAGACATACTCAAGGGCCTTCTCGATAGATTCCGGGCGCATACACCTAATACGCGAACCTAACGGATCCTTCAATCCACGCAAATATGCTTGCAATGTAAGCTTCCTATAAAGATCTCGTTTTGCATCTTGGGTGGTCTGAACGGTATCATGCAATGAGACATATGTCATCAACGTACTAAAAAGACTTTGACACCTTTCATAAAACTCTTGGGGTTCCCTGTCCCTGAGTCAGTAACGCTAAATCTTTATAGAGGACGGTCTCATCGCGTTGGTCTGAAAAGTTGTTAACATGTGCTTTGCGAATGCCTTCCCAATCGGATGGAATACCATTCGTATTAATCAAACGGGCTGCGGGCCAGACACTTTATTTAAAATCCCATTAATTAAAGCGGCCTCTCGAAGTTTGTTCGATGGCTCTTTGACTATAAATTCCTCAACCAACTGGTCACACAAATGAATAAATCTCGTCAGCACATTTACGTTTCCGTCAAAATCAGGCAGTAACCGCTTTAAAAATTTGGTCCAGATCAACCGCACCTCCCGATTGTTCCATTACTACTTCCGGTTCCTCCGAACTAACACTAGCACTTAAATCACTAGATTCAAAATTTCTATTTTTATCTTGATACCTAGATCTACTGCTAACACTACTCAAGTTCCGCGATTCTCTAGGATTAAAAATCTTGGAAGTTAATATTAACACACACTTAAAGGATAAAGGAGAGCAAGACACTAAAAGATTTTAATGTAGGCGGGTGTACCAGTCCCAAACCAGTTAAGGAGAAAATTTTCTTTTAAATGCTCTGAATTTGTATAATATACTTTTATAATAGACATTTGTATATAAAGTTGTCTATTATTTACTGACGCTGCAATATAGTAAAATTAATGGAATCTAAATGCTAAAGTTTTTTATAGATTTTATGAATAATACCAAAAACGGGAATGTGCCTATGTATGACCAGTGTGCTCTAATAAATGACCACTTTTGCACCAATAGTTAACCACTGAAAAATTAACGAAGAAAAGATGAGCAAGTAGCTAATTGAAATAAAACATTATTTTGTAATACAAATTGACTTTCATATATAAACTTAAACTACAACTTAAACTAACAACTACTAATTTTGAATGGCACTATGGTAGGGTAAGGTTGCTTAAGTCGTACCACAGCCTAAGTCGTACCCCGGCAATATCTCGTCTAATACTTATGAATAGCGTCATCCAGTATTGTCAACATGAACTTTTCAGTCGAGTAAGCAAACGTAAACAAATAGAACGTCGGCTGTCTTAGTGAAGCAAAAATATTTAAAAAGTAAGTTTTTTATATAGCTTTCAATAAAAATTTTGATTCATTTGTAAGCTTTTTATGGCAGGATTGTGATATTGATCTTTTTTATTTATTTACATCATTTTGTAACACTTATTTGGCAATCGTTTAGGCGTATTCAAAAGGTCGAATTTATTAAGGTTATGTCAGTGTTTTAGTTTTAAACTTACAAGTCCCCACTGCCTAAGTCGTACCTGTACAAAATTCCTTAGTCGTACCTAGCGACCTACCTACCTAACCTGTACCCCGTACAAAATGTAAAGGTTGGGTACATGGGCTATGTGCTGGCGTTGAAAGCAAAATAAAAAAATATATTTGTGATATGTGTTTTTAAAAGGTTTTATAATTTGACCTTTTTTATTTTCTGTTATAATTTAGTATTTTTAGCTTCGATTTTATACCTAACAACAAAAAAAAATTGATCTCAGACTAAATTGTATGTAGTTTTTAGTTGTTCATGTGATCTCTGATTATTAAGTATTTTTCTTTATAGTTTTTATTATGTTTACTAACATTTATTTTCTAAGTACGACTAAGGCTATAGGTGGTACGAATTAGGCGACTAGGTGCCTTAATCGTACCGAAGGTATGTTTTTGAAAAACATTAAAAAAACCTATTTTCATTAAAGATATTTAAGTTTTTATGATTGTTAATGAAAAGCCAATTAAATAAAGATTCAGTAGATGTAAAAGATTTTGTTTTATTTCAATTGCAGTGAATATCACAGTGTAATTTCCTTAGGGGGTACGACTTAAGCAACCTTACCCTATCTTCTTTTTCAGGGCATTTAAAAGTGGTCGTAGATGATAACACCATGGTACTGACTCTAGCGTTACATCCTTCAATGTTTTTGATTTTTCCACTGAAGTATTCACTTTCATAAGTACTTACTTGACAATGACAGAAGATCCCACTTGTAAGCTATCTTCAAGGTTTTTAGTTTCTCGGGAAACGAATGCAATGGAATGTCATCTTCTGAAGACTCCACAAAAACTCTTTTCTTAATTCGTTTCCTTTTAGGCTGCTCCGTTTTTTCTTTAACCTTTAACATTTTCTTTTCTGCACGAACCTTGCTTTTGTTTCTTTTTCCCCCTCCTCTTTTTTTTTCTCATTCCAATACCTCACCCACTGAGCCGCACCAATAGCATCCGTAAACGTTGCTTTAATTTGCTTTTTCTTACCAAAATTCTTTATAGGAGGTTCAGTAGGCCACAGAATAGCATTAGAAAATGCTGGGTTTATTGGTGTATTTAAAGCGACGGAGCGCCGTAATGAGCTCACTCTCGTTCCAGCGTTCGGCGAGTCGACACCTGATGATGCCTCGTGCAGACGGCGAAACACGTGTCGTACAAAGAGTGTTGTTGTGTTGTGTTGTCCGCAACGTCACGCCTGATTCCATTGCATTCCTTATTGGTTTCTTAGACGGGCCGGGTTTAGGATCTTGTCCCCACAAAAAGAGTTGCTATTGACTAGGTGGATGAACGCTAACGCTAAAAAGGGAATCCCCGTAACAAAGGAACATTTATTGGAAACAGTAAGCCAAATAATACAAGAGGACGGTCGGGAAAATCCTTTTAACAGCTTTCTGAAAAGACATCCAGATATAGCACAGCGACACGCTGAATCTATAAACTCAGCGCGAAGCAGGGTAACAGAAGAAAGTCTAAGAAAATAGCACTCTGATTTAAGAGAATTCTTAATAACTGAACATGCCGAAGATATACTTGACGATCCTGACAGAATTATAAATGCGAAATTAAGGACTAGGAAAAAGAAAGCATCACTGTTTTAGGAACTTTTTCAGCATCGGGAAAGGTCTTGCCCGTACTTATCCTTTATCCCTATGAAAGGATTCCTTTTGTCATCAAAGCAACGGTGGTTGGTGTGGATGGTGGTCGGTGGTTGCAGTTGATGGTCCCATTTTCCACTGTACAGGTGTCTCATTTTTAATTTGTTTATTACTGTTGAGTGGGGTATATCATATTTTCTGCATGTTGGCCTTATTTTAGCGCCTTTACCGATTTCCTCGAGACACTTCATTAGATCTTCTTCTGTATATTAAAAAATGATATTTTGAGTGGCATCTTTAATCTAAAACAACGAGAAACAAAGTTAAAACTCTAATCTGGTCATCCATAGGAACATATTTTTTACTACTGTGTACACCAATAGCAAACCAGTGGTCAACAATAAGAACCCAGTACAATGTGTCTTCCAGTATTTAACCACCATTAAAAATACTTCATATTGTCATTATTTTATAAAAATATTAACTTTGAGCACTTAAATAGACACTACATTTTCAAAATTATACAACTTGGTGACAGTAATTAATAAATAATAGGTAATTTTAAAAGATTTAACTTACCGCGTCGACGTGCACTTCTAACTGTAATGGCAGCCGGAAGGCAAGTGATCGAGACACTGGTCCGACAAAAAGAGCAAGGCAGCCATATTTTCCTTTCACCCTTACAAAATTTATGTTCAAAAGGTTGGTAACAGACTAGGCAACATAACAAATCAATTGAATTCTTAAAAAATGCGCGCCATTTCTTAATTTATTAAATTGAACATTCGAGTGGTCAACAACTGGTACCCGGTTTGGGACTGGTACACCCATCTACTTACAGTAATTGCATTTCGGCTTTTCTCGGTGTATCTATGTCTGGATACTCCTCGTGCTGGTCGACACGTAGCTCTGAATCCTTGACCGGGGCTTGAAAACCACCAGAGCGGCTCCGTAGGCGAAAATCTTCGATTTTTGAGGATCTTCGGCCTTTAGAGACGCCTCTCAAGGATCCTACCGACTGCGCCAATTATGTCGCGCAGCAGTCGAGGACTCAAAAAAAACCGAAGTAATAAAAATATATTTACTTAATTAATTTTCTACAATTGAAAATTACTTAGTAAAATAAAACTTAACTAGTCACAACCGGACGATGTTAGTCACGAGAGTGAGCTTCCCACCGTCGTCGATGGTGTCCAGTAGTCCGTAGTATGTTGCTCAATTGCGCTTGATCAGCAATCGGTTCACTGTGGTGTTGTAATGTGTTTATGTTCTGGGTGGTCTCCACGTACTTCTGGCACTTAACATGTGCAATAACACCTTGTAAAAACGATACTCGGAAACACACTAAACAGAATTCTAACATCACATTTCACCGGTTCAAAGTTCGTTTGGTTTTGCGGGGGTGAAAAAGACGTGGGACGCGGGGCTACACGTACCGCCCTCACTGCCCCGCAACCCCGATACGATTACCGACTCAAATAGTGATGTGACGCGTTCGGCCTATTCGATAATGATGTTTGTTATGAGTTATGAGTATGGCGAGCAATAGTTTACACCAGCACATTATCTGCGCTTGCGATTTAAAATTCTAGTAATCTATATAAATAATAATTAAATGCTGTTCTTTGGTAAACGCATCACTTTGACTTTCTTATTTCATATCCCATACATATTTCACATAGGTACTACACATGCATCTTATACATTGATACATTAAAATAAATAATGTAAGTACACTTACTAAAATGACACTTATAGGTTTACACAAGACATAACATACATACACAACAATAGGTACCGTGTGTCCGTGTCACGGTGCACAATTATTACCCATCACTAGTTCGCTTGCCTACGCTGCGTATTGGGCGACAAGTACGATACGCGCGCTCCATACCTAGTTACATATACTCTAAGGAGTAAAGGTTGATGCGCAGACGATATGACTAAAAAATTGGGTGGGTTCCCAACGACTCACACCCAGTCGTGTCACAGCATTACTTGATGGGATTTTTTCCCATCGTGTCACACAGGTCACGCTGTTACTAGTTGCAACATGCAAAATTTGTACTCTCCCATCCTGTCACACCTTAGTTTTATCGAAGTGAAAATTGATAACCTACTATATTTCACCTGGAACACCAAAGTAATCTATAAATAATTAAATAAGTTATTTAGTTATTAAGGGTTGTACGAAAACTAAATTATAAATTAAAAATTTCACATAGTTTTCGTGTCGTGCACGCCCGCACTATCAATAGCCTATGTCTTCTTCCTGGTATAATATTGATGTCCTCGCCAACAAGGATAGTTCCACCGTTTCGCTTTACTTACACAAATTTAATATTATTAAGTGAACTGCCTGGCCCGCGTGCGCCATTTGCACTGTTGCTAGCACCGAAAAAATATCAACCGATATTTTGATATAAAAGAAATTAGAATTATTTTTTAATAAATAGGTATAGATTAGACCGTAACGATATACATTTCGGTCCGTTACTTACTAACACGAACGGAACGATATTTATTTTGTTCCGGTCTTGTTAGTGTTTCCTGGTAGCATTATAAAAATTCATAACGTTACGAACAAACAAAAGAAAAAAAAAGAACGAAATTCATTTCGGTTTTCAGTCCTTGCTTGTGATCGATCTTCTGGAATGTGAGCCGCCCCTCACTTAAAATAAAATAGAATAAAATATCACATATTCGGTCAGTTTGTTTTACTTGTTACTTGTTACTTGTTGTGCGGGCAGTTTTCCGCAACTAGGCCGTGAATCGGCCCTTTTTGCGTGATGCGTCAGTTTGTTTTATTTTACTTAGGAACTTTGGCTGACTAAAACCACAGAATACTAAGGGACAGAAGCATCACTCCGCAAAGAAATTTAAACAAATAGCAACTCTTGCTATGACGCAATAAAATTAAATTCAGCTCGCGTGGCGCTGCATACCTACCAGTCATATTAACCTACAGAGCGCCTCTCTTTATATCACATAGCTCTTATCTCTTCTGACGCGGCACGTGTAACGACGCGCGACCCGCTGGCGGTGTCCGGCTATGTACTAGTAGCTTCGTACCTACAGTGCGGAGTGCGCTAGGCCTGCTAAAACACAGATTTACATAGATATTTGTCCCTTACAAATAATAAAATTCAAGAATTTCACTAAAATATTAGAGTAGTAGAGATAGATTAGGGTAGTAGAGATATATACCCATAGTTATTGATTTGAAACACTGACACGATCAGGTGTGACTCGTTGGGAATCCACCAAAAGTTGAGAACAAGTTTGCCTTAAATTGTTTTCACAACAAGAATTAAACAGGAAGTTACACAAATAAAACAATGATTTAACATAATAATTTATTTGCTACTAACATTGATCGGTGAAACCAAGTCGCATTACTGTACACTGCGGCACTGAATACATAGTACGACAAAATACATAACCGAATATGTACAACGCCACTATACATAAATATATGTATCTACTCAATAACAATAGCGGGCGCCGAGAGAAGGCGCGGGGAGCGGGGCGCGGGGCGCGCGGCGCGCGGAGCGGGGCGCGCGGTGCGGGGCGCGGGGCGCGGGGCGCGCGGCGCGCGGAGCGGGGCGCGCGGTGCGGGGCGCGGGGCGCGCGGTGCGGGGCGCGCGGTGCGGGGCGCGCGGTGCGGGGCGCGCGGTGCAGGGCGCGGGGCGCGCGGTGCGGGGCACGGGGCGCGCGGTGCGGGGCGCGGGGCGAGGTTCGCGAGCGACCAACGTTTATCTAATACACTAATATAGATACTACATCTACGTACAAGAACAAGTTCGCGACGAACGAGCGCAGAACTGGACGCGTGCGAACGTGCGTAAGTACTAGGTTACTGTTATCATCATATTTAGTATATCACTCTCACGACTAAAAATGTTTTATTATTCTCTTATGATGTAAATTCAAACTTTAAGTAATTATATGATAGGAGCCCGCGGGCCCCATTAGCTATCGAATCGAAAAATATAAAAATGAGAAGTTTCCGGTAATGAGTGAGGGAGAGGCGGCGGGGGCTCACTGCTCGTGGTTGTCGGTGTCGGAGTCCTCCGTCTCGGGCTTGGTGCGGCGCTTCTCGTACACGAGGATGATGGCGCACAGCACGAACACCTCGAGGCAGATGCCGAGGAAGGGCCACAGCGCCGCGTACATGTCCTTGACGCGCAGCACGGTCTCGGCGGGCGCGGCGCCGGCGGGCGCGCAGCGGTACACGCCGGCGTCGCCGCGCTGCGCCTCGGCCAGCGACAGCTCGCCGGCCGGCACGCCGGCGGCGCTGTCGGCCAGCTGCACGCGGCCCTGCAGCGCCGGCACCGCGCTCACCTCGGTCCCGTTCTCGTCCTCGGAGGCGGCGTAGGTCCACACGACGCGCGGGTACGGCTTGCCGATGAGCTTGCACGTCAGCTTCAGCTTCTGCCCCTCGACCACGTTGGAGTTGGGCGGCAGGCGCGCGAGCGGGCGCGCGTGCACGCGCCAGCCGCGCGCGTGCGCGCCGCCGATGCTGCACGAGTAGTTGCCGAAGTCGTCCTCGTGCGCGCGCGCCGTGAGCCGGAACACGGCGCCGCCCTCCTCCAGCTTGTAGCGGCCCGCGAGCGCCGGCGCCTGCTCCACGCGGCTTCCATTCACGCTCCTGCCACCACACGGAACATGCTGTTTTAATATTTTTTACCCCCTTTTTATATTTACAAAGAAACAGAACCTTCACCAATTACGAAGATACAGGGATTTATAAGGGATATATTCCTATATCCATCATAGCATCCAAAATGAAAATAGCTGGATCGAGTTATCGCCCCCGAAACTCCCTGCATACTAAATTTCATGAATAATCGTTGGAGCCGTGTCCGAGATTCAGTTTATATATATACATATATACAAGAGTTGCTCGTTTAAAGGTATAAGACGTGTGTGCGTACATTGTATGGGCCTCTACTGTCACTGTTAGCCTGTGTCGTCCCAGTTTTGGGCAAAGGCCTCCCGCCATGATTTTACTTTATACATCATAATTTTACTATACTTTATTGCCTGCAATAAATAAATAAAAAATATATATTTTATTACAAAAGAACACAGAAAAATAGGTAAGGCGTATTTTTACTACATACAGGTATTGGAAGCGGTTTCCGGTACAACTGGTATCGTACCGTAATATTCATAAAAGTACCGTTATTTTATAAACGGTACCGTTTTCGCATAAAAGTATGACCTTTATACATTCCCTTTATGAGAAGGAGACTCACCAGGAGTAAGCGAGAGCGACGGCGTCGGTGCCGTCGGTGCCGTCGGCGTCGGTCGGCGAGCAGTCGAGTATAAGACGAGACTCACCAGGAGTAGGCGAGAGCGACGGCGTCGGTGCCGTCGATGCCGTCGGCGTAGGCCGGGGAGCAGTCGAGTATAAGAGAAGGAGACTCACCAGGAGTAGGCGAGAGCGACGGCGTCGGTGCCGTCGATGCCGTCGGCGTCTGCCGGGGAGCAGTCGAGTATAAGAGAAGGAGACTCACCAGGAGTAGGCGAGAGCGACGGCGTCGGTGCCGTCGATGCCGTCGGCGTCGGCCGGGGAGCAGTCGAGTATAAGAGAAGGAGACTCACCAGGAGTAGGCGAGAGCGACGGTGTCGGTGCCGTCGATGCCGTCGGCGTCGGCCGGGGAGCAGTCGAGTATAAGAGAAGGAGACTCACCAGGAGTAGGCGAGAGCGACGGTGTCGGTGCCGTCGATGCCGTCGGCGTCGGTCGGCGAGCAGTCGAGTATAAGAGAAGGAGACTCACCAGGAGTAGTCGAGAGCGACGGCGTCGGTGCCGTCGGCCGGCGAACAGTTGAGCGCGAAGGGGCGGTTCACGTCAAACTTGAAGATGGGCAGCGCGTCGGCGTCGGCGGCGCCGTCCGCGTCCGCGTCCGCGGCGCCGGCGCCGGCTGCTTCCGTCGTCGCCACCTCGCCTGCAACACGCACCGCCCACATTACCGTCGCCGCAGCACCGCCAGCGCGCGCTCCGAGCGACGGAGCGACGGAGCGTGTAGCATCGTCACATGGATTGCGCGGGCGCGGCGCGGCCACGGGCCTTCAATAGGGAAGAAGACTGCTAACTTTATGCCGCGAGGGGCGCCGGTGCTCATATATGTTGTTATTTTCATCGTAAAAAACTAAAATTAACAAGATATTGCTGGATATACGAGTACGCTAGGGCTACGTAGCCGACGAGAACAACGAGAAACGACTGTTTTGTCAAAACTAAGGACACAAGTCAGTGGCTAAAGGTTAATTAAGTACCAGCTTAATCAACACACATGTATTTCTGGTCAAAGGTGATTATGATTTACGTGTAGGTGCAAGTAACTGGTTCTTTACAGTTCAAAATACCAACCCTTCCAGCTATTTTTTCGTCTTGATTTTCAATTGGCTATATCAAGACATTTTTTTACCAAAAATCCAGGCCATAACTTTTTAGCAGCAGTTTGTTTACTGTATATGCTAAAGGTGCCATCTACGATAAGCTTTGCCTCTTCTTCCCTATTACTCGGCGAGGCGTGTGCCGCGCGCTCTTGGATCGATACCGGCCGCGAGACCGACCGGCGCGGCGGCGCGGCGGCGACCTCCGCTTGAGATTACGTCATCTTCACAAGTAAGTCAAAAGGGACTCCATTATATATAGACGGCGCCACGCCGAGGCACCGGCACGTCGCCACTCGCCGCTCGCCGCACCGACACCGGCACCGGCATGCGGCGGCGGCGGCGGCGCTGCGATCTGTATGATCTATTACCAACCTGTATCATCCATACTTATATACTCAGTTTAGCTGCAGTTTTTCTAAGAGGATAAATCAAAATACAGTATATAAATATAGGTAATTAAAAATAATATATTATTATACAGGGTTTGTCAAAATTTTGGGACTTTCAGGGACATTGTCCTTCGCCTCGCAGTGAGGAAGTTTTGTTCTTAGGAAACATCGGTTGAAATATGGAGAACATAAAATTGTGTCAACCCTACGAGCATGGCCTAGCCTGTGGATACTATATCCACTATTATCCACGACGGAAAAAGGCCTTCTCCCCGTTATTGTTGCCATACTAAGAAAATTAAATATAAATAACATTATGTTCAATCAATTTTGAATTGTCATTCGTTCATTTGCTTTTTCATCTATAGTTTTAAATTTATGTTTTTATGCATCTAATATAAAATGACGTTAGATGCTGTAAGTTTCGTTACACGATATTGACATTTTACTTTAGTATTCCTAGTAATGCTGTCGCACAGCACGCCTGTCGCGCCACGTGCCTTGTTTGTGTATCTTGTTATTAAAGCCAAATAACATAACCTCTTGAAATATTTCCTTTATTTCTTTGGTGGTTTTAATAAACTCCTATATTAATTACATTGAAAAGCGTTTAAAATAAAAAGTATTGTTAGTGTTCATAGTGTTTTTTGTTTGTGTTAAAATTAATATAAAATAAATAAATAAGTAATATCACATTAATAAAAAGGTGATACGCAATGAAAATACATAATGGATTTTAATAAATAATTAAATTAAATTATATCTTGACCGGAATTTGTAATCGTAATCTTTCAAAGGTAAGATAAAAACAGGGGACAATATTTTGTCTCTGTGGTCCGTGCCAAGCCTGCTGGAGGTCCCAAAATGTTGCCACACCTGACTGTATAAAGTGCCAACATACATTTATCTGCAGTACTGAATCGTATGACAAGGATATACCTACTAATTAACGCTAACGAGTGATGACGTGCCGCGACGGCATGCGACAAACACTCCGTTGGAAGATTAATAAGCAGAGATAGAGTAGGTAGGTACATAAGTATCTTATGTTTTCATAAGAACAAACAACAGCGTTACAGGAAGTAGATAGTAGGACCTACGTAGGATTCGCGGCCTTATATGTAGCGATTATATTTTAACAGCGCAGTTTTATTTTATTATCATGGTAAAAGTATAAAAAAATATTATCAACAAATTCCAAAGATTACCAAGAACAGAACAAAGATAGTAGGTACAAGACTGTGATTATAGGTACATTTTCACGAATGAAGAGACGAAGTGCGCGCGGCGGCGTCGCCGGTCGCCGACTGGCCGCGTGGGAACCCATACACCTATGAATATCGCGATCAAAATAACATTCATTTATAAAACAATAAAATGTCATGTCAGATCCCTCCATATCCTTAGTTTAAACTATCTCTAAATAGTAGTAGTACAACAAAGTCGCTATCAGCGTCCTCATTTCTGTTTCTCCGCTTACTTCTTCCCCGCAACGTTTTCACTGCCGTTTAGAGTTTTTTTTTACGAAAGGTTAATTTGTACAATACTGTTAATATAGCATAATGCAGTTGTTGTATAGTAGAGGAAATTTGTACAATACAGTTAATATAGAATAATGCAGTTGTTGTATAGTAGAGGAAATTTGTACAATACAGTTAATATAGAATAATGCAGTTGTTGTATAGTAGAGGAAATTTGTACAATACAGTTAATATAGAATAATGCAGTTGTTGTATAGTAGAGGAAATTTGTACAATACAGTTAATATAGAATAATGCAGTTGTTGTATAGTAGAGGAAATTTGTACAATACAGTTAATATAGAATAATGCAGTTGTTGTATAGTAGAGGAAATTTGTACAATACAGTTAATATAGAATAATGCAGTTGTTGTATAGTAGAGGAAATTTGTACAATACAGTTAATATAGAATAATGCAGTTGTTGTATAGTAGAGGAAATTTGTACAATACAGTTAATATAGAATAATGCAGTTGTTGTATAGTAGAGGAAATTTGTACAATACAGTTAATATAGAATAATGCAGTTGTTGTATAGTAGAGGAAATTTGTACAATACAGTTAATATAGAATAATGCAGTTGTTGTATAGTAGAGGAAATTTGTACAATACAGTTAATATAGCATAATGCAGTTGTTGTATAGTAGCGGAAATTTGTACAATACAGTTAATATAGAATAATGCAGTTGTTGTATAGTAGAGGAAATTTGTACAATACAGTTAATATAGAATAATGCAGTTGTTGTATAGTAGAGGAAATTTGTACAATACAGTTAATGTAGCATAATGCAGTTGTTGTATAGTAGAGGAAATTTGTACAATACAGTTAATATAGAATAATGCAGTTGTTGTATAGTAGAGGAAATTTGTACAATACAGTTAATATAGAATAATGCAGTTGTTGTATAGTAGAGGAAATTTGTACAATACAGTTAATATAGAATAATGCAGTTGTTGTATAGTAGAGGAAATTTAACGTTTTGTAATCAAGTCGTCAAAACATTACACCACATTAGTAAATTGCATCAGGGCGAAGCCGCGGGGGCAGCTAGTTGTAGTAGGGAAATATAGTGATTTAACATTCACGCAAAAAATAAATTGAGGAACATGCGAGTCACACGCACTCGCAGCTAGTGGTGACACTGACAACCGAATGGGTCAGGCACGCCGCGCGGCACTACACTACTGCGTCGCTGCCTCCGCACTGCAGGTGGTCGATTGCATCCCACACGGCTGACGGACGGCTGTTTAGCGAGTCACACGCACTCGCAGCTAGTGGTGACACTGACAACCGAATGGGTCAGGCACGCCGCGCGGCACTACACTACTGCGTCGCTAGCTCCGCACTGCAGGTGGTCGATTGCATCCCACACGGCTGACGGACGACTGTTTAGCGCGCTTAGTATAAAGCGAGCCTTCTGTATCCATCTTTTTTATCCATCTATGTTGTGGTAGAAAGGAGAACGGAAATCGCCGATTAACGAATAATATCTAATTACTTAGGTACCTACGTCAATTTGACTAATACACAATATACACAACGAAGATTCTAATTTAAACAAATTAAATTAATAAACAGGTACATATTACAATTACTGCAAATTAATTTTCAAAGGCTCATCAACTACAAGAGCGCGTACATACATACACTAGATACATGTACATGCTGAATAGGAACAAAAAGAGTGACTTAGCAGATCGATGGCCACGGGCTAGCTTTTACTTTATAACGGGCGAGCTGGCGCGGGCCGAGGCGCGGGGCGCGGGGCGCGGGGCGCGGGGCGCGGGGCGCGGGGCACGGGGGGTTTATTGTCTAACTTTAACATCTATCACGATACCTTTCAGTTTGACATCAGGGCCCCAATTCACTATGGCAACTTGGCGATTCCTTGCTTCGAAATCACGTCGATTCCTTCATTAATAAACAACATCTGCGAAATTTCTTCTGTCATAGAGCATCAAATATACGAATATATGAATGCGTCATAGAGATGCCGTTTATTAATGAAGGAATCGACGTGATTTCGAAGCAAGGAATCGCCACCTTGTCATAGTGAATTGGAGCCCTGAAGCACTTCAGATTTAGCGATTGCGACTGCGATAGCGATCGCGGCTCATTTTCGAAAGATATTTACTTGTGTGAACATTATACTATGTAATTTGACGTTTTAAATTTTGATAAATTGCTAATAAATAATCGGAAATTACTAGTATTTGAAGAACCTACCATTAACAAAACGCATCATTTGAACCGCTATGTGTCTTCCACTTATGTAATGCATTCGTTCTGACAGCGATTGTGATTAAAAACTTAGACAAATCCATTTCCAAATCGAGATGAATCCCATTGAAAGGTGTCGCGATAGATGTTACATTTAAACAACACGCCCCGGGAGCGCACCGCACGCATCACCGCTACGTGCTGTACTGCAACGTGTGTAGGCTCCGACCGAGACAGGAGTGGAGTCTCGGCCGAGACCGAGAATAAAAGAAATTCGAGACCGAGAAACCAGAAAGCGGTATAAAAAAGTAAAAATGTACTAGCTTCAAAAGTTTGTAAAAAAAACTAAGGATGTTGGCCTGATCCTTGACACTAGGTGGCGCTAAACATAACAAGAAGCGTTTCCATATCTAGCAATATTTTAAGTCTTCATTTATATAGGTGTTTAGATTATAATACTACTACATAAGGTAAGGTTTATCTCTTCTTACAAGAGTTAGTTCCAATTTCCAAACTAGATGGCGCCAGTGGAAAAGTTAGAACGCGCAAACGTTTGTCGCAGGGAATTTAGGAGGCAAATTTGAAATTTCAAATAAATTGAGCTTGTACCACACGGTTAATTGTTTCATTACACTGACCTAGAGGGCGATACTATACAGTACGCGAATATTCATGGTCCTTCTGAAGCCGGATGTGGCTAAGAGGTTGACCTCGGTTCGGCGCGTTATCTCTGGGATCAAGGGACGGTGGATTGCTGTCGAAAAATCCTTGACGGAGCACGGAACGGCGGAGCGGAGCAGAGCGGGGCGGATTGGAGCGGAGCGGAGCGGAGCAGCAGCGGCGGCGACTACACACACCAGGGACGGGCGAGGATTCAGCGCGGACGAACCAAGGGAAGTGTCAAAATAAATACAAGTGTGAAAAGTGGACATAGAACTGTGAGTACTCTTTAAATATTAGTAGATCAGGGACTTAGAAAAATCAGTGAAATAAGAAGCTAGGACTTAGAATAGTTTCACTAAAACGGAACCAACGGGGAACCTATGCCCGATTTCTTAAAAGTGAACTAAGTCCGAAACACTTAGAAAAATTTTGGAAATTTTTCATTGACTTAGAATATTTTGCTGATTGATCCATTGACTTGTACGGACTACGGGGACTTCAATTCAAGTTATTTAACTTCTATACATCATGGATCTCATCAAAGTACAAGAGAATATAAAGTCACAACTTCATAAATCAAAAGTGAACTACAAGAAAAGTCCTAAAGATCGACTAACTAAACATTTCCTTGAGACAAGACTGCAAATGATAGAAAGCAAATGGATAGAATTTACAAAATTACATTACGATATTATTCTCAAAAAGGACACGGCAGGTAGCAGTTACTTCGTAGACGATGTATATGGCGAGACAGAAGAATTTTATATGGAATTTAAGGCCGAACTTCGAGAAATGATTGATAAATGCGATAGAATTAATACCAGCGAACATCAACAAGATGGATCGGGAAAGGAGGCCCACAAGTCTTTTGTCAAACTGCCGAAGATCAGCATACCGACGTTTTCCGGACAGTACACAGAGTGGCTCAGTTTTAGAGACTTGTTCGTGTCACTCATTCACAGTAATAAGTCAATCGACGATGTTCAAAAACTTCAATATCTGAAAAGTCACCTCTCAGGAGAAGCAGCACAATTGATTATGCATGTACCTATTACCAATGATAACTATGAGCAATGTTGGACTTTGTTAGAAAATAGATACAATAATAAACAGTACCTAGCTAATTGCATCTTAAAACAGTTTTTCAGTCAACGTAACATTCTGACAGAGTCTGCCACTGCAATCAAGCAACTGCTTGATAACACCACCAATATGTTGCAATGTCTCTCTAACTTAGGAATTGATACTAAAACTTGGGATGTTATAGTTATATACATAGTGAGTATGAAGTTGGATAACGAGTCTAGAAAGGGTTGGGAAGCTAAAGTGAGTGAACTCACCAGCAATTCGGACAAATTACCCAACTTCGATCAATTCAGTGAATTCTTGCAAAAAAGATTCCATTCATTGGAATTTTTAGATCCTAAGCTCCAATCTTGTAAAGGGAAACCGCAATTAAATAATGTGAAGTCGGCCAGTGGAACTCATGCTTTACATGTATCGCAAATATCATGTGTCTTTTGCAAACGCGATCATAGAGTAAGCAGTTGTAAAGAGTTTGCTAAGTTAAGTAGTAACAACAGGCGTAACTTTGTCCAAGAGAACCGTTTATGTTTTAATTGTTTGGCAAACAATCATTCCGTAAAGAACTGTCGCATCACAACCTCTTGCCAAATTTGTAACAGGCGACATCATTCATTGTTGCATTCGAGTAACGTTCCTCAGGCGACTGTAAGTAAGGAAACAGTCGAGTCACTGTCACCAGAGGGTGCAGCGATGGCGCATGTGGCACAAGTATCCCAACCACAAGAAGATGAAACACCAGCAAAGAGTAGTTTTTTGTCACGGGGTTTATGTCAATACTCTTTGTTGGCTACAGCATTAGTCGATGCTGAGTCACAGGCTGGATCAACATCACAGTTGCGAGCACTCATTGATCCAGCATCACATCTTTCGTTTATTACTGAAGCAGTGGTTCAGTTATTAGGGTTAAAACGGACACATATTAAGGAGAATTTATCGGGATTGGGGGGAGAACCGTCAGTGGTAGCGCGAGCAAAGACTGAGGTGATACTTCACTCCTCTCAAAATCCTCAATGTACAATTCAAGTGGAGGCGTACATATTGGAAAAACTTACAGGCCTTTTACCACCGCGGAAGGTAGAGGTCGAATCGTGGCCCAGATTGACTAGCATCAAGTTAGCTGATCCGGAATTTCATGTTCCAAACAAAATTGATTTGTTGCTTGGTTCAGACGTGTACGGACTCATACTGAAAGAAGGGTTGATGAAGGGTCCTTCAGGATCATTGTTAGCACAAGAAACAATATTTGGATGGATTTTAACAGGTAGAAACAAATGCGGACCCCCCTCAGGGAATATGGTTAGCATGCACGTTTGCGCAGATGATCTTCTAAAATCATTTTGGGAGCTAGAAGAGCCACCAAAATCTACAAAAAGGATTATGACCGAAGAAGAGCAGCAATGTGAAGAAATCTTTACATCAACCACAAAGCGCGATAAAAGTGGTCGATACATTGTTAAACTGCCCTTCAAAGACGAAAATCCCGCTTGTATTAAGGGGCAGTCAAGAGAGATAGCGTTGAAGAGATTCTTGTCGCTGGAACGGAGATTAGAGAGAGATCCGCATCTGAAAACAGAATATAAAAAGACATTTGAGGAATATATAAAGCTAAATCACATGCAAGCCATAGACAAGAAAGAATATAACAAAGGTTTATACTTACCTTATCATGCTGTCATCCGAGAAGACAAATCGACAACGAAGGTACGCGTAGTCTTCGACGCTTCATGTAAGGGTTCCAACGGTGTAAGTTTAAATGATGATTTGATGGTAGGACCAGTACTGCAACCGGAGCTTCGACACATAATAATGCGATGGCGGACGTATGCAATTTGCTTCACTGCTGATATAGTGAAAATGTATCGGCAAGTTAAAGTTGATTCCAGTGATGCAAATTTCCAACGCATTTTGTGGCGAGACGATCCAAAGGAAGACATTGGTGAATACAAACTTCTCCGCGTAACGTTTGGAACATCTTCAGCGCCGTACCTTGCAGTAAGAGTCTTGATGCAGCTTGCAGTAGACGAAGGGGAGAAATATCCGCTAGCTGCTGAAAGAGTCAAAAAAGATTTTTATATGGACGATTTTATGTCAGGATGTGGAAGCATACAGGAAGCGATTGAGATTCACAAGCAAATGAATGGTTTACTAAATGAAGGGGGATTTATAATGCAAAAGTGGTATAGCAATAATGAAACCGTAACTAAAGCGATGCAAGCAGAAGCTATAGAAGAGGAAGCGGAAAGGAAAAAGCTAGTAGAGCAATCGGAAACTAATAAGATATTAGGACTTACCTGGAACCGCAGACACGACGAGTTTGAGTACGCAGTGAAGTTGCCTCCTCGTTCGGAACCTGTAACCAAAAGAAAAGTTATTTCAGATATCTCCAGGCTGTATGATCCGTTAGGATGGATATCAGCCAGTATTATCAAAGCGAAAATATTCATCCAGAAATTATGGTTGTCTGGACTGGGGTGGGACGACGAATTACCAAAAGATCTTTACCAAGAATGGATAAAGTTTCGCGAAGATTTAGAGCAGCTGACTAACTTTCGCTTACCTCGTTGGATGATGTGCAGTAACGACGACCAACTGGCAGAACTTCACGGATTTTGTGATGCCTCAAATGCAGCATACGGAGCGGTGGTTTATTTGCGGGTGGTAGACTCTACTGGAAACGTCCATGTAAGTTTAGTTACGGCTAAAACAAGAGTTGCTCCGGTCAAACAAGTTTCGATTCCGAGATTGGAATTATGCGGGGGAGTGTTGATAGCAAAACTTTTGACCGAAGTGGCTGAAGTACTGGACATTCCCAAAACAAACCTTCATGCATGGACTGACTCGGAGGTAGTGTTGGCGTGGTTGAGTGGACATCCTACAAAATGGAAAACATTTGTTGGAAACCGAGTATCCGAAATTATGTCCCTCCTCAATCGTAACCAATGGGCATACGTGAAATCAGAACACAATCCCGCAGATTGCGCGTCACGTGGTGTCAACCCCTCGGATATTTCTACCCACCAGTTATGGTTAAATGGACCGGAATGGTTAAAGAATGAAGAAATAGAATATGTCAAGCCAAAGAAGGTTCTTACTTACCTGGAAGAAAAGGTTGCTTTAGTGCACGTAGCAACTACGGACCACGACGATGATGAAATGTGGGCGAAGTTTTCGTCATTGACAAAACTTTTGCGGGTATTAGCCTATTGTAGACGATTTCTGAAAAATAGTAAAGAAAAAGAAAAAATAAACCATACTTACCTGCTGAAAACAGAAATAGAAGCTGCATTAGAAATAATGATACAAAAATGTCAAAGGCAGGGTTTTAGCGAGGAAATAGAAAATTTAAAAAAGGGAATACAAGTTAACAAAAAATCAAAGCTTACCTCACTGAATCCATACATAGATAGTCACGGCATACTGCGAGTTGGTGGGCGGATTAGCTACGCGAAGGTGGATCAAAACCAGAAACATCCGATATTGATACCGCATGACTCCCGCCTAGCAAAACTTCTGATTGCAGATGCGCATATAAAGACACTGCATGGGGGTCCACAGCTTATGCTGAATTATTTGAGATCGAGATATTGGATTGTTGGTGCTAAAAATTTGGTGAAATTTCACTACAGGCAATGTGTCATCTGTAGTCGTTACAGAATCCACAGAAACAACCCATTGATGGGACAATTACCAGCAGAGAGAGTCTCTCCAACCAGAGCATTTTTATTTACTGGGGTAGATTACGCTGGCCCCGTCAACATTCGAGTCTCCAAAGGTCGTGGGAACAAGTCGTACAAGGGCTATATTTGCCTTTTCGTTTGTATGTCGACTAAGGCCATACATTTAGAGGCTGTCAGTGATTTGTCTTCCCAAGGGTTTTTATCGGCCTTTAAGAGATTTGTGGCAAGAAGGGGACATTGTAGCGACTTATACAGCGACAACGGTACAAATTTTGTCGGTGCATCGCGGGATCTAAAGGACATATTTGAAGAGCAAAAGAAATTTATTCCAGAATTGTCGGATTGGTTGGCAACAAATGGGACAGCGTGGCACTTCATTCCGCCACATTCGCCAAACTTTGGTGGATTGTGGGAGGCGGGGGTAAAGTCTACAAAGAATCACCTCAAACGCACGATTGGAAACTCTACTTTGACGTATGAGGAGATGTCAACCGTTCTGAGCCAAATCGAAGCGTGTTTGAACTCCAGACCGATATCCCAAATCAGCACTGACCCAGGTGATCCTATGCCTTTAACTCCCGGTCATTTTTTGATAGGCGAACCGTTGGTACTGCCACCTGATAGAAGGTATGAACAGTCTACCGTAAGTTCGTTGAGAAGATGGCAAGTTTGTCAGCGCATGGTACAGGAGTTTTGGAAACGGTGGTCCCAAGAGTACTTAGTGCATCTTATGCATAGGTACAAATGGAAGTTTAGGACTTCTGAGCCAGAGTTGGGAGACATAGTTCTTGTGAAGGAAGATGGTTTGCCACCCGCCAGATGGCTAATGGGTAAAATTGTTAAAAAACACCCTGGCGTGGACATGGTTACTCGTGTTGTTACACTTAAATGCAAGGATTCATTGATAAAAAGGCCTGTATCGAAACTTTGTGTCTTACCCACTACGACTTAAGATTTGTTATATCTTACGCACCGGTACTTAACTTTAAGTGGTAAATATGTTGTTGTTTTTATTAGATTTAGTTTATATTCAATTGTTAGGCTATAAATAAGGACAGTCGTCCTTGGTGGGCGGTTATGTTTAGATTATAATACTACTACATAAGGTAAGGTTTATCTCTTCTTACAAGAGTTAGTTCCAATTTCCAAACTAGATGGCGCCAGTGGAAAAGTTAGAACGCGCAAACGTTTGTCGCAGGGAATTTAGGAGGCAAATTTGAAATTTCAAATAAATTGAGCTTGTACCACACGGTTAATTGTTTCATTACACTGACCTAGAGGGCGATACTATACAGTACGCGAATATTCAATAGGTAATTATTATTATTTTATTTGGCGACTATCGAAAATGTCAACTATATTATAAAATCAGTGATCAAAATAAATACTCTAAATCGACTAAGTGACGTTATCCTACAAATTTAATATTTTTTTTGCAACTGCTATGCAAAATATTTAGATTGTTTATTTATTAAATCGTTTTACTTCAATATGCGTATTGAACAATCTACTATTTTTAAAGCTGCGATGTTTTTGCATCTTTCATCATTACAATTTAGTGCCCACTTACTTAATAACTGTTAATTTGTAACGCTTGTACTTGGTTGGTTGGACGTTGGTTAGTACCTATACAAAAACTTTTCTAAAATCAAGACAGAGCTATGTGGTGAGTCGATTCTTCGTTAATATAGTCATTTCAGAGGGCTTATGTAGTCTCGACGTTGCCGAGATTCTCGGTGTTTTTTTGCCGGGAACGAGACCAAGACCGAGAGAATCTCGGCAACCGAGACCGAGACCGACATCTCGGTCGGACCTTAAACGTGTGCCAGCGCCCGGAGCCCGCCCGCCGGCCGGCCGCAGCGCACCGCCGGCGCCGCGGCGCCGGCGGTGCGACGTTTCGACATACATTTCGGCCAATCTTCACGTCTAGCGTATCTACGGTACTACATCTCTAATGAATGATGGGCGATACGTGATGCGACCGACTACCACCCGACGATAAATGAGCGAAACGGAAAGAAAACATAACTTAGGTTTTACGAATTAAAAATGAGCTACTCGAATGAAACTACGGACGAGGACGGCTCGCAAAGCTGTCCTCGAGCGCGCGGTGATAGCGGAGGCGTGCGGCATGCTGTAGCGGGCGGGCGCGGGCGGTACCGGGCAGCACCAGCACGCGCACGCGGTGCGCGGCGGGGTCGCGGCTGCACGTGTAGAGGCCGGCGTGGCGCGCGCGCGCCGCGGGCGCGTGCAGCCGCGCGGCCAGGCGCGCGCCGCGCGGCGCCGGCGCCTCGCCCGCGGGCCGCAGGTCGGGCGGCGGCGCGGCGCCGTCCAGCCGCCACTCGGCGCGCTGCTCCACGCGCAGCGGGCACTCCACGGTGAGCGGCGCGCCGGCCGCCACGCGCAGCACGCTCTCCTCCGCCTCTGCGCACGTCTCGCACGTCACGCCCCCACTCTCGGCGAACACTTTACTACACCTATTATCTCCGGGCCCTTCTATTACAATATGCTTGGTTCATTACTTTGAAATTTCTGTGATTTGAACCGCATGATTTTATTACGAGTTTCAATATAAATGCATAAAACACTATTCTGAGTTGTATATTTGTTGTAGTTGGAAGGCCTGAGGAAATAACAATTTTGTAACTATAACAAAGACTCATGCGCATCCTTGGTGGGTAGGTACCTACCACAAAAGTCAACTACACTTCCATTTACTACTTTGTATACCTATTAATCGTATTATGTCAATTTGTTTAAAGAAGCACTATTGGAACAGTATTACTCTAAATTCTGCAATTACGTTATCAGCCGACCTCCAAATAGGACAGTAAATGGTAAAACCTTACTGTAAGAGACAACTCTGATAAGCCTCAATACACAAGAAGATTGGTTTATTGAAACGGCAAATATGTGCGGAGTTAACGTCATTCACAGATAACAGGCACATCTCATCAACACAATAACAGGATACAATTCAATTATTAATATTTTTTGTATGCTTAATAGATCAATGTTTGTGTACCATCTCGCCCCATGTGAAGCGATCATGTGGCCTAACATGGAGCATATACATCTAGAGAGAGGCGGCAGTTGAGCGGCTGCTCAGACCCGTCTCCCCGATGGTTCACCGAACATCATCCCGAAACGACCGAACGACTAGGTCGCTTGACAGGCTTTGTTCGGTGGGTGGTATTATAACCATAGCCAGAGCCTACCAATCCAAAAATTTATATAATATACAGCCTGTGCCAAAATTCTGGTACCTTCAGGGTAGGAAGTCCCAAAATTTTACCACACCTGTATAAGGAACTTTATTACACTATTATTTTATTACTGTACTTTAGCAAATATATCGCTACAGTGCAATGGCTGTATGGGAATGAATCGTTTTTAGATGTAGGTAATGTATAATTACATCTTCAACATTTCAGCTGTATAATTATATCTTAAACTACATACATGGCATCTTAAACCCTTCACGTGTAAACACCAGGGAGTACATTCCTTGTATGTTGCCTTTGATCTAATTAACAATTGAGATTGAGATATATATATATATATATACAACGTTTATCATAATATGTATATAGACCCGAAGTTGGGCTATTCTGACCGAGCATACGATTAACTTGACGTGTACAAAGGTTGGATATAGCATATTCGAAATCCCCATACAAAAGTAAAATTATTTTTATCGCAGAAATTTGCAACAACCCTAACTTGAATCAGTGTTAACTATTATTGCATCTCCTGGCTAGCTGCTAGGCACAAAACATACGCTTCTATCGCGCTATGCCACAAATTAAAAGTTAAAAGTCCACTTAGGATCTTACGCATTTAATAAGTTAAGTAAGATATCATGAAAGCTTTTACAGGATCAACAATCGAAAAGGAAGAGAAAAGTTATGAAAGATTAGGTACCTTTTTTAACGTTCTCCTCGGTTGGCAGTAGCTAGGAATACGGCCTATCGTTGACTCGGTTTTATCATTGCATAATCACCACGTAAACATACATGTATCATTGTAAATAAATCATTGTATTGTTTTCACAAATAAATGTTGACGACGATAGGTTTTGCTGTCAGTTTTGCCACAGTCACTGCCATAATTGACGGATAACCGATACCGTCTAATGCAAAGATAAAGAGGATGAATGATGCATGAATTTGAATGATGAATATCTGGGGTGCATTTAGGCAAGCCAGTCGTATAAATTTTAGCTGGACAAAATTATTTTTACGGAGCTCATGAAACGGCGTCATAGCTTTATTTTTAATTCAATAGACAGGTACAGCGTAACCAGACCAAAGAGTACGGTTTTTGCTACCATTCGTCATCTGACTGTTCACCGTACTACATCATTCATACTTCAGCTTAGACCGTGCTTTTTGCCTTGAAAACTATTTTTGATACAGCGCTTGATGTAATATCTTTCTAGGCCTGATAAATTTATTAGTATACTCTGTATACTCTTATTCTTTATTTCGTAATAGCTTGTACCCCCGACTTCTGTTAAAGCATGCAACCTCCGGAGTTGATATGCAAACTTTTTTGATGTTACAATATGCGTCCATTTTAAAAACAAGATTGATATTTTAAACTGTCTTGTCTTAGTCAATAAAAAAAATTTATTACTTCAAGGAAATTGTGTTTGCATGTATTTGAAATGTTAATTTGTTCATTAAATCATGAGGAATTACAACCCGTAAGTACTTCGTCCACATAGAATTCGGTTTGTAGCTGTTTCCTGGGGAACTGTTCGTATTTTCGGGATAAAAATTATGTCCTTCGTTTAGTTTAAATTTTAGCCAGTAATTTTCACATCTTGGACACTCTAAACGGGCTATTTGATATTTATCTAGTGTAAGTTTTATCCAAGTTGGCTGTCCTAAACGCACTCCTGGATATTGTGATTTTGTTGACTTTTAATTGAATGTGTGATGGCATATTGTCAATCACCCGTCTGTCAGCGTCCGGATAGCGATCATACGTCATGATAGGCCTACGTCATCCATACTAAATAAAGACAACTACAAACAGAAGTAACAACTTTTATGGCGGACGTAATTAATTGCCTAAATAGTTAATTATTAGAAGCTTTTATTTATCTTACAATGTTTGGGTCAAATCTTACAACTTGAATCAGAACCACTTCCTCTTATCCTAAGGACTTGAAATTTTGCATACTTGTCTAAGTCCGATGACAATGCATTATTATGGTGACAGCCAGCTGGTCTGATGATGGAAACGGAAGGTGGGTAGTGGAACTCCTTGATGCATACCACCTCAAAAATAGGCACATTATTTATTGGTGGCACTTCTGCTGTTAACTGTTCTCATAATATGAGAGCAAAGGTCATTGTCCTTGTCACAAAACAGCTGTTACATGGTTATCACGTTGTAGTTTTTACATTTCGCGGAAAAATCTTTACGAAAACTTTTCATGAATGAAAAACTGCGAAATTTCAAAACTCGTAGAACTAACATTGTTCGCCGTGACGTGCAGAATTTGCACCCTTCGGGCTTATACACAAATTATGATACAAATTGTATATATATATATATATATATATATATATATATATATACACATATATATATTTCTATATAACTTAATGCAAGTTTCTAACTTGTGTGACTAATTACAACATAGTTCTATTTAGTCCAGCAGGGCGATCATGTATCTTTTATTTCAATCAATTTCAATGAGAAACCAGTTACCCGACAAATTTACAAAGCGAGACTGTGCTATGAATCGTTATGTATACGCCCAATCTATTCAATTTTACTGTGTAATATGGCTCTTATTGAAATTGATTGAAATAAAAAATACGACCGCCCTGCAGATCTCTGCTACATTCTCCGCTAAATCATAATTAGCTTCAATGCAGAGGCAACAAATGTAATCAATATTGAATGTATAATAATTGGTTCCCTACATACAGGGAATCCTAGTTAAGGGCCAGGATCTATATAAGTGATGGGTGGTGTATTTTTTTTAATATGTAAAATGGGTTATTCTCAAAGTACTCCATTCTTTTGTTCCAAGAAGATAAGAATCCCATACATTAATTCTCAAATTACTCCAAAGAAATATTAATATATTTTTTTATTTTTTTAAAGTTGCATTTTTCTCCACGTGTATCTGGTTTTATTCTCAAAATACTCCAGTGATCTTTCAGCATCAAATACCTAACTACTCCATCTAGATATTATAAAATTAACAATTTATTTTCAGTTTCATTCTACTCCATGAGATGTTGAAAAGGTACAGTCAGTCACAGTATTTATAAGCACTGTACCAAAATAATGAAGACGAAAGTTTTTTTTTATTGTGTTAGATGTTTACGTCTGTAGTAATTGGAGTAAACCTCATCACACCACATATTTTTATTGCATTATATATTACCTATTTATTAAAACGAGTGTGAAAGAGACAGTTCAAAAGTCAAGCTGGAAAGCAGTGTCGCTATCACTAGCGCCGCCAGTATCGGTTCACACGCATAGCGCGATCAATGTGTTTATAGAGAGAGGAGAGTATTGTTTATCTATGTTTAAGGTAAGGTGCAATTCACTTTTTCACACCTTTTTTGTAATAAGCGGATTATGGTCATTATATACATCAAGGTTAATTGGTCAGTTGAATTCACGGGACAAACAGAGTGCTATAAAAAAAGAAAAATGTATAAGGACCATTCTGACGACATTGGGGCCACTGGACCAAGTATCAAAGTCCCGGAGGGCAGAAGAATTTTAAAACGAAGTCAAATCTGTTTCATGGACGGAATGTTTTGGAGTTGTCCCATGCCGTTTCATCAGATCTATTTGATACATGTGGATGTGGGTAGCAATGAGAGTCAAACTCTAACATGTCCAGTTGAGTTTATTCTTCTACCCAATAAAGAGCAACATACATACGAAGTTAAATAAATAAATAAATGCTCTGAGCAAAACATTTCCCAATGCCATAACCAAAGGATGCAAATTTCCACTTCAAACAGGCAATATCATAGAACACACTCCTGCTGTAAACAGAAGCCGACACTCTACAAACAGGGACCTGAAACAGGCTTTGATTTTATTTTGATTGGTACATTTCTAGAATATTATTTTAAAATTAGGGCTAGAAAGAGACTTATTGTTTTTATTATTCAAGTTTGATGTATTTTATTATTTTAGGTAAGTTCTTATATGTTTTTTTAACTATCATGTTAATTTAACTTTTATATATTTTAATCCAGATATACAATTATTTTTCAAAATATTGTGGTTGATTTATTCAAAATTATATTTAATCTAATATATATATATATATATACAATTACAAACCAGTTACTGTATTTTATTCAAACTTTTCCTCGTGGTTAAATATATTTTTATAAACAGTTTTGCACCTGACTGTACGTCAAATATCTTTTGGAGTATGATGCAGCATAAAACAGTTTATTTAATTAATAATAATTAAATAGAAATGGTTAGAGTAGTTTGAGAACGAATATACGGTTTATGAACTCATTATACTACAACTTATTACCTAAACAACCCTTTTGAAACTAGTAGTGTGGAGTACTTTGAGAACATTTTTATATTCTCATGGAGAAGAATGAAACTTAAATTATAAAACATATTATTGATATTTTTTTCGTGGAGTAGTTTGAGAAAATTTCTTGGAGTACTTTGGGAATAACCCTGTAAAAGATATGGCAGCTAACAAGTATGTTTAGCAGTGTGTAATAAGTTGGTAGGTATATCAGGTATTTAACGTAAAAGAATTTTTTATTTACAAAGCCACACCAAGAAAGACATGGTTACCTGCCCATGCAATTAACCATTTTAACACCATAAGATAATAATAAATTGTTAGAGGCAGATGGTGCTATTGTAATAACTACCTATGATAAAATTATGAACTATTACTATGATAAAATTGTTAAAATAAGTACCTAATATGTGCCAAGCCTAATGCTTACCTTTTGTAAAAATAATTAACTGTGTGTATAAGAAGTTTAAAAGTGCGTTTTTGTATCTATTTGATATATGTCTTTTGATTGACTTTTAATACATGCATAATTAATTGACTTGAACAGATTGGTACACCTAGCGACATGCTATCAAAGAACACAAATCTAATCACAAAGAAAAGTTCGTTTCATTAGCCCCATATAGATAACATTAAATTCTCACATGGAACAAGGATTAGATTACTTATAGCAACATGACTGAATTGTCATACATGCCAAAACCTATTTGAAATAATTATTAAGGACAAGGATGGTTATTCATGGAATGACGTCATGCTTACGAGCTGCAGAGCAGAGACAACAGTAGGTACTTATCGAAGTGACAGCACGTCGTCGCAGGCTGTAGCGAGCGCCTCGCTACAGCCTGCTCGGGCGGAGTCTCTACGTGCCTACTGCAGTGCTGCACATCCAACAATTTAACAACTAACAGAGAGTCTACTTACTAGAATTGTGCACAAAAATTAGACATTCATTTAAGTACTTACTTTGTGCGAACGAGGGATGTCCGAGGGCTATAAATAGCAGAGCCAGAGCCACCATGTACGACCGCATGGTGACCAGATTCACCTTATCACTTTTAAACGATTTATTAAACTCTTTTGTAAACGTAACGACTTGACAATTTTTTAGTAATATTTAATAAAAAGAATACTTTCCAAGGCAAGGGCGAATGAACAATGACTGATTGATAAAAAAATTAAAGCAAAATGGCTGCTGTGCCAGTGACAGTTAATCAAAGTCAACTTCATTTTTTTTTTTTTTTTTTTTGTTTGCCCATTAGGGCAGGCTAAAGTCTCTAGGACCATACTGCCATGTCTTACGTAGTTTTTTATTTGATAGTTTAATATTCCATTTATTATAATTTTGTTGAGAATGAGGGTCAACAGCAACAAGCCGGACCCTCTCCTAGTGCTTCAATAAAGTGGTGGAACTTTATTCAAGCTTTCCATGGACTTTTTGTAAGAACATAAAAAGCAATGTTTTCTCTGTTTTGTTTCATTTGCCTACACTCGTGCACGTTTATGAACACATAATGGTTAATATTCCACCGATATTACACATGATCATTCGAAATAACACTTGTTTGGAAAATAAAACAAAATCGAACTGTATCACTTTTCACTTCCCGCCAAAAAGTCCCAAAGTCAACTTCAACTTCGAGGGCCGCGTTCAGAAATCACCCAGTTAGGCCGCGTTCAGAAATCACCCAGTTAATGTAATTATTATCCTAACGCCGTTCAGAAATGACTCAGGTGAACTTTGACATTTACCCTGAGCCGTTCAGAAAACCAATTGGGGAGAGTAAAAGTTCACCTGACAGGTGAAAATATTCACCGATAAAAAAGCGGGCTACGCATTGAGGTCTCACACTACAGAGGGATAATAACGAAGTTTTCCGACCTAAAAAAGGATAGCGCTATACAACAGGCTCTTATAAAGAACGAAGTACAACTATTATCATATTGTCTCTATCGCGTAACCCATTTTCTTAACATTGGTCATGACGTGTTAAGTCAAAATAATGGCCAGGCAGGGTCGGCTTGTGGTTTTTTAATTTGTGTTGTGGTATTTCTTATTATTTTTAAGTGAATCTTTGTGAATGTCTACTAGAAACAATTTAGAATTGAATGTGAAAAAATATTCGGGTGTTCCATTCATGGTGAAGTGAAAATTGTACTGAAAGATAAAGTTTTCAAACGTATGTGTTTTTCTTGTGTTTATTGATGATATTCGGCAACTATAATTTATGTGGGTGTAACTATACATCGGGTTCGACTATTAGAACCTGCATTTGGCTTGATATATTCAGTTTTCGGTGTTATTTTGTTAAAACAACATTGAGCATTTTCGTGTGTCAGTGTGGCCATCGTATAAACATTTCAGTTCCCATTACGTCGGGTAACAAATTGCATATTTGTGTAAAATGTTAAATGTATTAAAATTGTGCATTCTTAAACCATTTAATTAAGATATCTATATCTATACGGGCCGCGTTCAGAAATCACCCAGTTAGGCCGCGTTCAGAAATCACCCAGTTAATGTAATTATTATCCTAACGCCGTTCAGAAATGACTCAGGTGAACTTTGACATTTACCCTGAGCCGTTCAGAAAACCAATTGGGGAGAGTAAAAGTTCACCTGACAGGTGAAAATATTCACCGATAAAAAAGCGGGCTACGCATTGAGGTCTCACACTACAGAGGGATAATAACGAAGTTTTCCGACCTAAAAAAGGATAGCGCTATACAACAGGCTCTTATAAAGAACGAAGTACAACTATTATCATATTGTCTCTATCGCGTAACCCATTTTCTTAACATTGGTCATGACGTGTTAAGTCAAAATAATGGCCAGGCAGGGTCGGCTTGTGGTTTTTTAATTTGTGTTGTGGTATTTCTTATTATTTTTAAGTGAATCTTTGTGAATGTCTACTAGAAACAATTTAGAATTGAATGTGAAAAAATATTCGGGTGTTCCATTCATGGTGAAGTGAAAATTGTACTGAAAGATAAAGTTTTCAAACGTATGTGTTTTTCTTGTGTTTATTGATGATATTCGGCAACTATAATTTATGTGGGTGTAACTATACATCGGGTTCGACTATTAGAACCTGCATTTGGCTTGATATATTCAGTTTTCGGTGTTATTTTGTTAAAACAACATTGAGCATTTTCGTGTGTCAGTGTGGCCATCGTATAAACATTTCAGTTCCCATTACGTCGGGTAACAAATTGCATATTTGTGTAAAATGTTAAATGTATTAAAATTGTGCATTCTTAAACCATTTAATTAAGATATCTATATCTATACTTATAATAAAACTGTAACGAAGCGGTTACTGTACATTTTATTTATTTATTTTATTTTATTTTCTCAAGCACAAACAGTTTACAATCAACTTAAAGATATTGTCTTAACTAAAAATACATAAACCAATCACGATGCTACTAATAAAATACATTATATAGATAAGAACAAGACGGTACATTAAACAGAGTATACAATAATAATTTAGTTATTTAAAATAATCTGTAATATAATATATGGTTTTAGTTATATATTCTTATATATATATATATATATATATATATATATATATAATACAATATAATATAAAATGTGCTACATTCAGAAGAAATGAAAAAAACAAAATTAAAATCACTTAAGAGACACTTGACTTTTAAATTTATTTGTGGAAAGCAAGAAAATATCGCATTCAGAAAAACGGTCATTGTAAGACTTACATGCTCTTGGTACGAATGAATTACATGCATAATTTGTTCTATATGTAGGTAAACTAAACAATTTATTAGTATGACGTGAATTAAGTAGTAGGTAAACTAAACAATTTATTAGTATGACGTGAATTAAGACGAGGGCATTTAAAACCAATCTGACTGACAAGGTATGGGGAGTCAACAACATTTCTTAAAATTTTAAACAAGAACATTTGGTCCTTTATAGTGCGTCGGCTTTGAAGGGTATCAAAGTTATAAACTAAAGGCTTATCTGACCTGGAATTAAAAAACTTCAGGTGTTTCAAAAACTTATTCAGTATCCGCTCCAGACTGTTAACATAAATTTGATATTGAGGGTTCCAGACACTAGAGGCGTATTCAAGGATTGGTCGTACTAGTGAATTAAATAAAACAATAAGAGTCTTAGCATTGTGAAACTCATTACCCACTCTCAGAATAAAACCTAACAAACGATAAGCACGGCCTGTGATATTTTCGATGTGAGATTTAAGTATAAGCTTAGTGTCTAAAAGAACTCCTAAATCTCTTACCACTGAAACCCTCTTAAGAAGCTCGTCATTTAAATAATAATTGAAAACAATAGTTGTTTTCTTCCGCGAGAAAGAAATGCAACTACACTTAGTGACATTTAGTTGTAAAAAATTTTCTTTGCAGTATTCACTTAACCTAATTAAATCACTTTGAAGCCTTTGACAATCATCTGGAGAGGCGATAACTTTAAAAATCTTTTTGTCGTCTGCGTAAAGTAAGCAATTTGAAAATTGGAAACATTTGATAACATCATTAATAAAAATATTAAAAAGGAGAGGCCCAAGGTGGGATCCTTGGGGCACCCCTGATGTCACAGGAATAAATGAGGAACAAAATCCTTTGATAGCAACAGCCTGGCTACGCTCACGTAAATAGGATTCCAACCAACGAAGTAGATCACCGTGCACCCCAATCAGTAACAATTTCTGAAGCAAAATATCATGGGATATTTTGTCAAAGGCCTTTGAATAATCCGTGTATACGGCGTCCACCTGAAATCCTTCATCCATAGATTTAAACAGAACATCAACATATTCACATAAATTGGACTCAGTAGACTTACTGTCGACAAAACCATGCTGTTCTTGTATAAGAAAAGGCCTAACAACGGGATATATGTTATCATATATTATTTTTTCAAATAGTTTAGGGATCGTACTAAGCTTAGAGATTGGACGATAATTTTTAATATCATGCTTGTCTCCAGACTTAAATATCGGGACAACAAAAGACCTCTTCCAAACTAATGGCATACAACCAGACTGTAATGACAAGTTAAACAGAAATGATAACGGCTTTGACAAAGTTAAACAGCATTGACGTAAGAATACGGGTGGTATACCGTCCGGCCCTGCAGTTTTATGGATATCAAGTGATTTCATATATTTAGAAACTTGGTTAGCGGAGATTTGAAAGGAGTTTAAATTAATAAAAGTATTACTTGAACAAGCTTGATTCGAAGGCCCCGGTGTAGAGGTTGTCAAGGCCGGCTCAAATACAGAGTGAAAATGTTTATTAAAAAGGTCACAGATTAAGTTTCCTTCTGATGATGAAACACTGCCAAGAAACATAGTATCCGGTAGATCCGAATGGCTCCTCTTAGATTTAACAAATCGCCAAAAATATTTAATATTCTCCTGTATCTTTGATTCTGCTAAATGTATGTATGATTTATAACATTGAGCTTGAACTATTTTTTGTCTATCGCGTACCTTAGAAAAGCTGTCATAATCACTCAAATTATTATATATTTTCCATTTTTTATGGTATTTCAACTTTTCCTTGATTATTTTTATTAAACTTTTACTGTACCATATAGGATATCTACCATCATCATAGACAACTTTACCAGGCACATGTTCAGAAATTATATCATTTATTGTACTATAAAAGCAAGCAACCGATTTTTCAATATCATCATGATCAAGAATATATTCCCAGTCGACATCATCAAGCACAGAGCAAATTAACGAATAGTCTGCAATATGAAACAATTTGACAGTCCTCTTAGGAGAGCGCAAATAATTTATAGAAATGTTGGTAACACTAATATTCAAAGCAGGATGATATTTGTCTTCAGTCACTAATGGATTAGCAGCATGGGACACTGTGCAGTCGATATTAGAAATCACTAAGTCTAGTTGTCTATCACTATGGTTTGGTACCAGATTGAATTGCTGCAAACAGTTAAAGGACAAAAAAGCAGTCAACGCATCCACCAAAGGAACATCAATGTTATCGGAAAGGTGGGCAGCGTTGGAACCAACAATTTTTGACCATTGAGCTTGACTTATATTAAAATCTCCTGTTAAGATATAATTAAAATTAGGTTCTTTTATTATAATATTAGATTTATATTCAAAAAATTCTAATTCAGCACTGTATAATGAACTACAGGGAGGAAAATAGCAACAGATTAAACGACAATTACAGGGCTGATTACCATTAGTAAGAGTTATAGATAAATATAAAATATCAGCAACAAAATTAGAAGAAGGTACCATGGTAATATTTTTAACCACAATTCCACGACGAACTGCAATTAAAACCCCCCCACCCAGAGTGTCTCCGCGTTGATCATAATTTCTATCACATCTGTAAACATTGTATCGCGAGTCAAACAGTTCTGAATCAAGGATACCTGGAAGAAGCCACGTCTCGGTTAAACAGATAAAGTCAAAGTCACAGCTTAATAGATTATTAAAAAATATTGAAGTTTTAGTTCGAAGCCCACGCACATTCTGATAATAAATATTCATTGTATTATTAGCCATTATTATAATGCAATAGTTTAAATAAAACATAATAATTATAACTTATAGAAAATAATAGACCATGATATTTTTGACTCAACCATACTAATGAAAAGCAAAATAGGGATATAAATGCAAGTTTTATCTTAAAATAATGCATTCCAAGAGTGATATTGCCTCGTATATTAAAAGTGTCCATTTTAATGAAAAAATAAAACACCAAATTATGACCAAGACAAATAAATACAGTTAACATATGACATTGAAGATATTTTTGAAAATCAATTTTTTTAGGAGTATATGGTAGCAACAGAACCCAAAAATACAATTTTTAAAATTTTTGTCTGTCTGTCTGTCTGTCTGTCTGTCTGTCTGTCCGGGATAAACTCAGAAACTAGGGCACGAATTTGAATGCAGTTTTTTGAAATATGTTCTGTGGAGTCCGGCGCTACACATAGGCTTTGTTTCATCAAAATCGGTCCAGTAATATTGAAGTTATGACGGAATTTAGGAAAAAATATAAGGGTCCACTATAAGTTGAACCACGGAACATACCGGACCCTTTGTGCACATGGCTCAGCTTATACTGGATTATTACTTACCTTCAGAGTTTGTAGAACTAAGGTATTGGTTGACATGATGGTATTCTAAAAAATGTTTTGTGGAGTCCTAGGCTACATAACAAACTTTGTATTATAAATATCGGTTTACGAAAACTGGAGTTATTACGCAATATAAAAACGTTGAGTACTTACCGATTAGCAATTTTAATATGAAAGCTTTCGTGAGTTTGATTCATTATAATTATAAATATTTAATAAAACGGCTAGGACTCACGTAGTTTGTCAAATTAGTCGACCTAGGTTTCGAGCATGTCCGATGCTCTTCATCAGGGGCGAGTTTACACTGCGAGATCGCGGCGACTATTGGCGGTGTCGGTGACGGTGGCTGGTGGAGTGGTATAACGTTGAGTACCGTTGTAAGGCAAATTAGCTGTTTAAATCGAGCCACCCATAGATAGCACGTCTTATCAAGGGGCGTTTTTCTGACTCGCGGTGACGGGTTTTATGGACATGGCGCTGGACCTATACCGGAGCTTTTTTTTTGATCAGTTTGCAAAACGCTTTTTTGCTGATGCGATTATGTCGCCTTGGAAAGTAGTAGAGGAATTTTACCTAGCGGTTCCCAATTTTTTTTAGCTATGGAACACTAAATTATGTACCTAATTTTGGCGGAACCCCAACTCATATTTGTAACCGACTTTAAAAAGGAGGTTCTCAATTCGACTGTATGTTTTTTTTCTATGTTTGTTACGCGATTACTCCGCCAATTATAATTTGATTTTGATGATTCTTTTTTTGTTTGGTAGGTCATACTTCAGAGGTGGTCCCATATAAATTTTATCGAAATTGATTCAGCACTTTTGCGCGGGTCAGTATATCGATAAAAATGCTGGCCAGCGTCGGCAATTCTCGGAACCCTAGGGTTCCGTGGAACAACTATTAGTAACTGCTGGTATAGACGAACAAAAAGCATAGCAACACCGTACCGGGCCCGGAACGGCCGCGGCGGCTAGCGTGGCACCGCGGCGCACCGTCACCGTCAGTTTTGCGTACGAATCGTAAAGGGTCCATGGCAGTTCCCCCCGATGGCAATCCCACCCGTGTTATTTCCACCCGGCCTCCGTGATCCCGTAATATGTTTTTTAAACTGAACGATGACATTTGATACGTATACTCGGTCAAAGAAACTATAACACATTTTTCAACAATTTTTAAACATCCCTAAAAGAACTTGCTAAAATGTATATATCTAAATATAAAAATAATCCACTCCCTCAGACACAGACACACACACACACATCACACCTCGAAAACCAAAAACCTATGAAGCTGTTTGGTATGTAAGTTCTATAAGGGGATCATTACGAGAGCGGACAAAAGGAATGAGAGTTTATGTTTTTAAAGATAGGGCTATCAACTTTGGTAATTAGGATTGGGAGCGGAACGGGATGATAACGGGATAAGATGGGCATGGAAATGGAATAAGCGCGAGAGTTACAGGATAGGAGCGTAATGGTAACGATATAGGAGCGGGACTGGAGCAGGAGCGGAGCGGTACGGTAACGGGATAGTAGGGAGCGGTAACGGTATAGGAGAAGGACAGGATCAGTCCAGAACGCGGCGGTTACGGAATACAACCAGGACGATAACAGGATACGAGTGGGAAGGTAACAGAATAGAAGTGGTACGGTAATGAGAAAGGAGCAGCTGTAACGGGAGTATTTTGGGACAGAAAATGGTCGGAAGCATGATGAATTACTACTACACTACGCGTACGAAGTCGCGGGCAACAGCTAGTAGGTAATAAACGTAGTTAACGATTGTAGTTTTTATTTAATTTGAAATTAAAAAGTTAAAGTTTAGTAAGAAGAGAGTTGAATTGTTTTAATAGTAAAGGCATTCGGCTCTTATGTAAGAACATATCGCACCTTCGGTGCAACAAAGTCACAAATAGCCAAAACTGCAAAATTGAGTTAAGTATGCCAAATTGTCTTAGAGCCATGCCTATATCAGGGCAACAAAAACACCCGTGAAAGTATCGCAAAAATCGACTAAATGGTGCGAGTGCCTTTGTGGTTATTGGTGCATTTTTCCATTCGTTTTGGGCCAACAAAGTTTGATTAGACAGTTGTACCCCCGCGCCTGCGAGATTATGACGTGCGTTGGAGCTAAAGCGACACAAATGATGTAGACGAGTGCAAAAAACCTGACTAAAATGCCTAAATAATAAGGCATAACTCATATAACTAAATAATTCATGGTGCAACAGTCACAATTCAGGACACTTTTTTTGTTTTGCGTTTTATTAAAATAATTTTAGTAATTTGAATTAAACTTTTGACATGAAACTATAGAAAACACAATAAAGCATCAATTTTATACAGATTTTAAACCTACTACAATTAGACATCCAGTAATGAGGCAATAAATGCGAAAAAAATCTTCAAAGTCCTCTCCTGTAAAATTCAAAACTGAGCTGTTGGGACTTTGCTGCACCGAAGGTGCGATATGTTGTAAATAAGTGCTTATTTTGTGTAATAAATTTATCTTACAGGTCCTTGCTGTCGATTACTATGGCCAATCATCCAATCCCATTGATGGATCACAATCCTACAATAAAGTGTAAGCAACGAATCTCGGATTTCTAATCCTAATTAACGCCACATAGTGAGAACGAGTTCATGAACGTAGACTTCATCATCATGTGAACGTCAAGGCTGTTCAGGACACAAAAGGACAAACCGTTTCGGGTTAGTGTAGTGAATTGACAGTTATGTATAGTTAGTGCTATCCAATACGGTGGTATGGTCAATGTAATAATTGACTTTCATAAGTACGTCTGTGATCTACTCCGACAGTATGACATTTAACTGAGACACTATGCTATTTAGATTACTTCAAGTGTTTTTTTAACATTGTGTTTATCTATCTACCTTTAACCTAAGTATCAGTTGTGCTGCAGTCTTGTAAATGATGTCAAAATACTAGTTCTTCTATTGTAAATTTTACCTGTATGGAAATAATGAATGTATATATATTGTATAAATGTGTCATATATTTTATATGATTATTTTATTTACCTGACTGGTTTAATCCTAGATAAAACCTGGTTTACAACAAAATATTAATGATTGCATAAGAAGCATGCCGTAAGGAAATATAGTTACCGCAATTTCATTGGAGCTCTGCGTTGTAGCGCCGCCACTATAACTTCAGAAAGTCGTAGGTAGTTGGTCTGTAAAAGGTACGAAATCTGTACTATTATTCTGTGGCCACGCTAGAACGTATTTATTACTCGGCCACCTAAAAGAGACCTTCACCTTTTGATCTGTTTACAGGAGTAATCTATCATAAAAAGTAATTTCTAGATATTTCGACAACATATGCATATACCTTATTGCTGTAATTCGTAAATTATCGTGGTACTTATCTTTCAGTCTGGGGTACAGAATGGTACAGATGTCCTACCTTTTACAGACCAACTACGAACTTCTGGCTGCATTCAAGCGAATGGGAGAATTTTTTATAGGTATGGTAAACACCCCAAAAATACTGTCAAAAAACTATTGCTTTCCAAAAGTGTTACGCTGTCAGGGACTCTATAGTGTCATTCCTCAATGGGGCTACGATTCTCACCTGTCAGGTAATAGTTGTCAGTTGTCATTTTCCTTTACATTTTGCAATATTTTTGCATTGATTTTTTGTACATATAAATAAAATAAGCGATTCGTGTATTTGAAACAAAATATAAGGTAAAATTCCGATATTAGCCAAAATAACGCAGTTAAATATGATAAACAAAAGCGCGGGAAATCTTGGTCTTGAAAATGATTGGTTTTGATTGGCTGGCTTATTGTATTACTCGATGCCCGTTCAGAAAGGCGTTAGTTAATATTTAACTTGGCATATCACTGATATTAACTGACAAGTATTCACTCGTGAACATTTACCCATTTCTGAACGCGGCCTTAATGTAATTATTACCCTAACGCCACAGACTAGGAAGTATAGGAAGTATACTACGTATAGACAGCAATCTGTAGTACATTTTTGTTGGTCCTTCTTAGATCTACTAATAAAAATTTAGAACATGACGTTTACTTTTTTTTTTGAGAATGAACTAGTTTTTTGGCATAGGCAGTACGCTTATAGTGCCGTCTATCTGTACGGGTTCACTCACCTACTTTTTTCAATTATTATAGTATTTATAGGCAGGAAAATAATAAAACACAATATAATATAGTACTTATGAATATATGTTTAACATTTCCAATTATTGTATAATATAAAAATAAGAGGTACTAAATCTCTTAAACGTCCACAAGTCCAAAAGTTACTTGATAATACAGGTGATTATTCACATCCAGTGTGTTTGGATTGTGCAGTCATGTCATTGACAGCACAAAAAGCAGTCATCTGCAGGAGACCGTTGCTACTGCCTCGCACACTCTGAAACATCGAAACATTTACATTTAAATTCAGATAGATTCTCCCATATTATCATCAGATAGATTAGTTTTGCACCTGGCTTCGTGCGTCATCCGATGACGCGGCGGTTTTCGTGCTTGTAGGTATAAGTGGATGGTGGCTGGTCTCGGCGGCGGTGCGTGGTAACAGGGGCCGGTAGTAACGGGCGGATAGTTTCGCCGTGTTACAACTATAATTACGGTTATATATATATTAATAATGACAAAAAGGATCAAAGATGCATACCACATAGTTTTGGTGAGTGTTCCTGATTTGGAGTCACGATTCTGCTCATCATTTGATAGTGCCGATGTCAGATCTAAGAAAAAAAACTATACTAATTATATAATTTAAGTTATTAACAAGAAGTCAGAACGTGTACCTAAAGTTATATTAACCACAGGAAAATTGTCCACTTAGTTAACCAAAGCGGCCAATAGGTATGTAGCTAAAGTAGTTGATTTCAGGTACCTGTCTACTGATTCTTTTTATTTGTATTGTATGTTGACAAAGTTCACCAGTAAATGTACTGTATGAATAAAATCATTTAAATTCAAGCATGTTCTTCTCTTGCATGCTAATTGTTTGTAGTGATTATACACCTTAAAAAGTACTAGTTCGACCACAACTGGACTTTGTGACTCCTATATCTTTACAACACTTTGACCGATTTTGCTCATATTTGAACTGAAAACTTGTATTTACTTGAAATACTAATAATAAGGTATACATAATAAATTTTATGCAGATTTGACCAACAGTATGCAAGTTGTTGTCAAACAAATGCTGATTTGACTCGGAGACCTCGTTTCACTCAGTTATTAATATACATTGTAACTGTTTAGAGATACACCTACCCATGCACTGCAAATAATTCTTCAGTAGTTACATTTAATTAGAGTATTATACTGGAAATGGTGGTTCCAAAGTAGCGAGTCATAACTACTCAGAAACTACACTGAGTTGTGACATGGAATCTTTAACAATCAATTATGGATTAGACTCAATTATTTTTGCTTCATTACACTTGGATTACGAAATATATAATATTGTTCACAAACCTGCAAAAGTATATGTTGGGATGACTGCATTTTTATCTGCTAAAGGCATTGGCTTCCTTCCTAGTACTTCCTTACTAGTCTAGTAGCGGGTAAATCTGCCATCTTAGGCGGAGAAGGAATTGCGCGCCGAATACGACAAAATTGACAACTCGATACAACGCTCGCCTAATCCGTGTTATCCAATATTTCTTCCTAATACAATTTATTACTGTTTCGTGATTGGCATGGTGCGCGCGCTTGTGATGGTCAAGTACAAGAAGTCGTGCAGTATAATTGCGTCCGTCTAATATGATAGGATGCTTTTCATCGAATGTCAGCATCGGTGACTCACTAAATCGTCCTCTCACTCTTAGCACTCCATCATGCACAAAGGGATCCAAATAACGGATCTTGCTCATCGCAGGTAAAGCACTCCCGGTCTTCAGCACTTTCAGCTCCTCGGAGAAAGTCTCTGCCTGAGATTGCTTGATCAAAATAATTTCCGCTTCTCGAATATTATCAATCGTCGACGGATCTGATTGTTTCTTCCGGCACATACCTACGAACGCAAGAACTCGCGCAGTAACTCTTAGAGCTCGAATCCAGGAAGAAAACCGACGAATATCAATAAAAGGTTCACATTGCCTCACTACGTTAACCTTTTCCAGTCGCTCGGAATCTACCTCAACAGCATCGTCATATTCATTAGGTGGCCACTCATCTTTAGGAAGTCGTAAAAACGACGGACCAGTCAACCACAACTTACAGTTTGTGGGCCAGCAAATTTTTGTGGCCTCATCTGCTGGATTTTCAGCAGATGGTACCCAACGCCAATCATTGGTATTGGATTTTTGGTCAATTTCAGCCAACCTGTGCGATACGAATTTTTGAAAATCACGTGGGTCAGAATGAATCCACTTCAAAACTGTTTTTGAGTCAGACCACAAATATTTACGCACTATTAGGACTTTCTGCTCCTTCTCGACTGTGGAGGCTAACCTACACGCCAAAACAGCTGCTTGAAGTTCAAGACGAGGCACGGAAACGACTTTCAGCGGAGCGACACGAGCTTTACCGACGACCATCGCTACATCGGTTTTTCCAGATGTGTCTTGGCTAACCAGAAACGCCACAGCTGAATATGCGACCTCGCTAGCATCTCCAAACACGTGTAGTTCGAAACTCGAAGAAGCGCATCCATACCACCGGGGCACACGCATATTGACCAGTTGTTTTATATCCTGCAACCACCTTTCCCATTCCTTACACTCATCCTCTTTCAACTCATCATCCCATCCTATGCCAGAGCTCCATACTTTCTGCAATAGGATCTTCGACTTAATCGTATATACGCACAACAGACCTAAAGGGTCAAAAACGCTCATAATGAATTTATGGAAATCACGTTTCGTGGGGACAACCCTACCTTCGAATATATCAGGTGATAACCTTTTGAACGACAGATCAAATGCAAGTTCATCCGATTCCGGTATCCATATCATACCTAAAGTCCGTTCGCTGCTCTTGGGAGACTTATCAAAATTCACCGTGCCAGGGACAACAGCAGGTAACTCTTCACGCAACTCAGATGAGTTCGTCACCCACCCCCTAATCGTGAATCCACCTGCGGCGTGAATCATGTGAATCATAGATACGTCTTTGATCAGCTGACGCGCGACGGCCACAGACTGTACACTATCTAAATAATCGTCCATATAATGTCTCTCATGGATCGCTTTTACGGCTTCAGGATAACGTTCTTGAAACTCGCTTGCATTTTTATTCAAAATGTAGATGGCCGACGTCCGCGACGACTTGGCTCCAAAGATCATGGAGTCCATAACATACATGTCCGGGTCGCGCACCCTATCTAAGCCTCTCCATAGAAACAACTGCGCGCCTTGATCCTCCTTACGAATTTTAACACGTAGAAACATATCGGCTATGTCAGCGGTATACGCTATCGGACCGGAACGGAACCTGAATAATATGCCTAACAAAGAATTAAGCAAGACCGGCCCTGTAAGTAGGCAATCGTTCAGGCACACATTCTGGCTTCGCGCTGCAGCATCATAGATTAACCTAAGTTTGTTCGGTTTGTTAGGATTCGTCACCCCAAAATGCGGTAACCACCATACCGGGCTAACACTCATCGGACTAGACACAGGCTTAGCATACTTCTCGGATATCAACCGATCAATCTGACGCGTATATGCAGCCGCATATTCGGGATTTTTATCCATTTTATTCTCTACACTGCATAACCGTTTGAAAGTAGAATCGTAATTATTAGGTAAATGTACCTCGTCACGTGACCACAGTAGCCCTACTTCCCAACCACCGTCTACTCGTAGGCTAGTGCTGTCTAATATTTTACACGCGCGCTCGGTTTCAACATTTTTACGAGCCACTTCCGAAATACCTATCGACTCGAGTTCAAACTGCTGTTTCACAAGCTCATACAAATCACAGTCATCAGTATTTTCCGATAAAAAATTTACTGACTCGCGGGCGGACTCAGAAATAATACCTAACGGCCCGTGAACAACCCATCCCAACTTTGTACGCGACGCGACGGGTTGACCGGATTTACCCTGCCGTATTTCCTGGTTAACTATCAAATCCCAATTATCCTGCCCGATTAATAACATTGGCTTGGCGCACGACATCTCACAGCAATCCAAATCTCTTAAATGCCTATTTTGAGCTAACACTCTAGCGGGCACAGTCTGGGGCGGCAAATCAATGTTTGTTATAGTACGCAACATTATATTATGACATAAGCCGTTTGGGCCACGAATTAGCGCAGTTACCCTACATGAGCTATTGTCAGTTACTACATGACCACGGGCACTGATTATTTTCAACGGGGATACGGGACCACTGAACTTTGAACTTATGCTACTGTCCACCAACGACACTGTGGCCCCGTCATCCAAGAGCGCATAACACTTATGTTCCACATCGTCAATAATTACGGTAACAGGCATCACTTTTAACAATGTTTTTGTGCATCGCTCACCCATACTCGTTACCGACTCGGCGACGGAACTCGGCGCGGATGCATGCGTCGCCGCGGCAGCGCGGGAACATGCGCCGCCGCGGCAACGACCGGCGCGCGCGTGCCGTCATTGGTGCCGTCGGCGCTCGATTTTACGTAGTGAAGGAGCACGTGATGCGGAGCGCGACACTTAAAGCATCGTTTAGCGTTACACTTAAAACGAGAATGTTGTTGAACTAAACACTTAAAACACAACTTGTTTAATTTAACTAACTCCCACTTCTCTTTCTCACTTTTTGCCGCGAAAATGTCACAGTCCGGTAAAAGATGACGTTTCGTACACGAAGACTTAACATCCGATGTTCGTGCACTAATTGACGTCGAAGGAACGGGCGTAGTTGTCGACGACGTTTGCTCCGGTAGGTCCACGCTGGTATGTACACGATGAGTTACCCGACAGCCACGGGACGACTCGGCGCCGATTATTCCTGCGTTCTTCCCGGCGCTGACAACACTCCGATTTCGGCACGTTTTGTTGTTGTCGGTGGCGGAGGCGGCATTCAGTGGCAGGTAATATGCCGTCGCACTAGTGATGTGACTCAAGAACTCGAGTACCACACTCAAGTTCGGCGAGATTCCTAGATCTTCCTCACTGATCGAATTTATTTTCATCGCATATTCTCCGTACTGCGATCTTTGCACGGGTGTCAACTTGCCTAGAATCTCGTGGGTTAACTGCGGATTATTGAGGTAACCTTCAGCTTAATATTTTTCAATATATGCACACAATTTCTGACGACTGACGTCATATGACGTAACTCGACACCGCTGTCGGACACGGGCGGCAAACTTCTAACTTTCTGTATCGCACTTTCTAGCAAGAGATTAGGGTGTCCAAACTGTTTTTCGAGGGCGTGAATAACGACTGTGGGATCAGAGCCGGTGCGGAGGAGATCTTCTACAGCGTATTTTGCCGTACCGCGCAGTGATGACTGTAGTCGTACGATGTTTTCATAACTGCTATATGACGGCTCAGATATCTCGTACGCTCTCCGGAAAGAAAGCCACTCCACGGGATTGCCGTCGAACAACTGAAGATCCATCTGCCGCGGTTTCTGTTTTGACATGCCATTTATAATAGCGTCAGCGAGCTGCATGATGCCGGACGCAGCGACGGGGCGAGCGTGGGCGACGGCGGCGGTGCCGTCGGCGTAGCGCTCACGGGGTTCGTGGTCGTGGCGCACGGGCTGCACACGACGGTCGTAGTATGTGGGTTGCTCACGAAGCTCGTGGCTCGCGGCGAGCTCGTGGCTCACGGCGGCGGCACGTTCGTGGCTCACGACGGTGGCACGCTCGTGGCGCGCGGTATCAGCGGGGGCCGCGAGTGACGCGGGGGGTGCGGGCTCGCGCAACGTGTTCGAACACGTCGCCGGTGTTTCGCTCAAAATGTGTTCGGTTGTGTCTTTTCTCGTGTTCAACGTTTCGAGCCACTGTTCGATGTTGCCGTTATTCACTCCGCTATCACTCGGCTGCCTTTCTACTTCTTCTTCTACATCTATTTCTGCTATATCAAGTGCCAACTTCATTTTTATCAGGACTTCTTTCACCTTCGCTAGTTGTACTTCGGCCTCGTACTCCGCACGTAGGCGCAAAGCTTCGCGGCTTGAGCGGCTTGACTTCGACGCAGCACTAACACTCGGGGTCCGAGCACACGGCGTCGCCGTCGCAATCACACACGACGCCTCGGATCCAGGTGGAATTGGTCGATTGCCAGCAGAAGCATGAGCGTTGCTCCTAGTAACTCGTTTCAACGACATCTTCACAATCCGGCTCGAAGGACCAATATTGTAGGATTTCGGCGCAGGGTTCGGAATGAGAAGATCACGAGCTATGGAGTTATCGGTTTAATTAGCACACTAGTACAACAACACTTGAAATCAACATAATTATTACTTATTAGGTAGGTATATATGGCACGCATGCGCAGTCCATGCGTTCCCGCGGGTCGCGACAGACGAACTCTCCCAAAATCTAGCTATTCTCGCGCCCGCGGCGGGCGGCAGGCGGGGCCGGGGGGCCGCGGGGGGACAGGCGCGGGGTAAGCGACAAGCGCAGGGACGCGCATGCAAAGCCGGAAATGACCGCGCGAAATATTCAAATATTATAGGCACTAGGTTGCTGCATTGCATTGTCTACAACACTATTAACAGTTAAATCAAATTAAGACGTTATTAACAGTGTACCACACCTGTGTGGTGAGATTCAAATATAACCTATAAATCGTTCATGAAGAAAAACACAACAGTGCAAAAAGCAGTTAACTCTGAAAACAATTATTTGGCGCAGCTAAATTAGATGTCCAATAAACACAAACTCGAGAAAAACACCGGGAATATTATAAATTTATTAAAGGGAACAAAATCGGACAAATGCATACAAACATTTGTGTTACCAGGTCCAATTTTCGTAAAACGGGGGGTGCACTATGAAAAATCGGGAGATTTATGAAGACATAATTTAAAAAATCGAGAATTTATTATTTTTATTATTTTATCTGAAATAAATAATTTAATAATAATTATTATTTAGCACCACAAACTTTCTGTCATGTATTTGTATTGCTTGTTTTTATATTCTTTGTCTCCGTCTTTGTATTTTTACTTACGTGTCTTTTTCAGTTATTTCTTTTGTGGTTTGCAAATATATGTATTTACTTTCTCTTTTTCTTTAAGCATAATCACCTTAAAAAATGCATGAGGATAGTTTTCCAGCCAGACATCACTTTCTGACGAACTTAGAGTCGTTTCTTATTCACACCAAGTAATAACGCATTCACTTTCAATGATTCAATATCATTTCGCATCACACAAAAAAAAAGAAATTGTATGAAATCAAACAAATAGAGAAACACTTAAGTCAATTTAGCAATAAGCTGAAACTTGATTTAATTTTAATTTTAAGACTAATATTAATAAGATGGATGGATGCGTTGTGGATTATGGCCCATGCTCTCTCTACGAGGGAAGGCCCGAGTCCCAGCAGTGGAAACGTAATGGGCTGATGATGATTAATATTAATAAATTATACTTACCATTCCAAAATCCCTGGCTGTGTAAAACTGTGAAATTAAAGCTTTAGCAAATAACTCTAGCAAATAACATAATAATAACCTACGACACAAGTTAATTCTTGGTGTAGGTTCTGCGCACGAATTAATGTAATACATAACAAGCCCAGCTTACTTAAGATCCCTCGTGTCAAAATTGTAAGATTGTTTTACCTACTATGTCTGTTTTTTGGAAATAAATTATTTGTATTTGTATAGAGAAAGGTGCAAAGGTGGAATATGTTCAATATCAAAATGCTTTATTTGAAATTGATCTTGCATTAACAATATCAAATATTATAATATTATCAAAAACAAGTATAGTCACCCTGCTGTGCTGTGTTTACATGTTATGAAACTAAATAAGTAAAAGAGTTTGCTAAAATGTTCAGCTTAATTATTATGTATTTATTCGGAATGTTTTTTTGTTGCCTAAGGTAGATATATCGTTACGACTGTATTACATTACACAGTAATGTAATAAAGTCTATTTTGGAATCTTGATCCCAAAAAGCCTGCGAAAGAAAAAAACGGGACGATAAGGTAGAAAATCAGGAAATCGAGAGATTTCTGTTAAAATCGGGAGAATCCCGTAAAATGAATGGCAAGTGTTCACTGACAAGGAAGTAAATGACAACTGACAAAAACTGAAGCAGTGACATTTGACACGATGGCGACAGAATGAACATTTTGTACACAGACTATATAATGTTGAATTGCAAACTATCGTTCATTTCATTCACTCATCTAGACGATATAATTTTTTTGTATGAAGATTGTTGCCCGTGCCTAACGCCGTTCAGAAATGACTCAGGTGAACTTTGACATTTACCCTGAGCCGTTCAGAAAACCAATTGGGGAGAGTAAAAGTTCACCTGACAGGTGAAAATATTCACCGATAAAAAAGCGGGCTACGATTCTCACCTGTCAGGTAATAGTTGTCAGTTGTCATATTCCTTGATATTTTGCAATATATTTACATTGTTTTTTGTACATATAAATAAAATAAGCGATTCGTGTATTTGAAACAAAATATAAGGTAAAATTCCGATATTAGCCAAAATAACGCAGTTAAATATGATAAACAAAAGCGCGGGAAATCTTGGTCTTGAAAATGATTGGTTTTGATTGGCTGGCTTATTGTATTACTCGATGCGCGTTCAGAAAGGCGTTAGTTAATTTTTAACTTGGCATATCACTGAGATTAACTGACTTCGATCATATATACCCTAGATGCAACATTACCTAATGACACAATGCACGAAAACGGCTTGCGTTTACTATACCTTCCTACCTATTGAGATGTACAAGATGTAGGGACATCTGAGGATAATACAAAAAATGACACAAAATCATTTAAATATTTTAATAATAATCAACCTTATTGCAGTGTGCTAAGGTTTAGTTTTCATCAATGACGTAACATAAACAAAAAAAATATTGCGTCCGCGGTGGCGTCTAATGAAATTCAACTTTATCTTCACAAGTCTAACGCTCAAAATGTCTTGTCCCATACGACTTTATTATTATTTTAACTGAAAAACTGTGACAGAACATGGAATCCAATGGAGTCGCTTACTTGTTTTCTCGTATTAGAAATAATTAGCAGCTGATATAATTATCAAATTTGTAACTGTTATTTACTCTACATTAATGAACTAGCTTGCTCGCCATGGTTTAGCCCATTTTTTGTACAAGTTCGTAATCATACGATGAATCCGTTTTAAATTAATGTCTGAAAAAAAAGGGCTAATACTCATGTGGTAGTCGAGAGATGGCAAAGGGATCTAAGGGCAAGAAATAGAATTGTGAATTATTACTTTTTTTACTATAAACAACATATATTCAGAATATAATACAATGACACTTTATTGCACATCAAGAAAATAAAAAAATACAGAACACGGCTATAAATATATACAGGCTTAAAATAGTCGTCACTCCTTTCTTCTTTTATTACTAAACGCCACTTTTCTCTTTGTATCTCATTTTGAGGAAATCTGTAAAAATGTAAAACCAATTCCAGTTTACACTTCAAGAAAAAATAATAAGGCGACTCCATACACTTGTTCTCAATCAGGCCTAATTTGTCCTTGTTTTGCGTGTAGACGCTATTATGCGTATGAAAGAGACAACTCCTAAGCAAAAATAATAGGAAATAAAATCTTGAAATACTAATTTGAAGATGATAACTAGATTATTTTAAATGTTAATAACTGTTAGAACTAGTAAAAAGTATAAAACTTACCGAAAATGCGAAATCCCATGTTGTTTTCTCTTTATAAGCGTGTTATTTTTGCAACTTTTCACAGAGTACTTAGGCATCGTTCCGCTTGACGATCGACGCGACACTGACGACGAAAGACTGCTTAGTATGAATCTAAGCACTGTTTAGTTTGGTTACTTTTGACGCGCTTACGCGGAATCTAGGGTATATATGATCGAAGTTAACTGACAAGTATTCACTCGTGAACATTTACCCATTTCAGAACGCCTAGTTTGGCTTCTGGGGGGTTGACACAATTTCGCTTTCAATCAAAGTCAAACGTCATAGCAAAGTCTAAACCATTGAGGTCTTACACTATAGAGCATTGAGGAATGACACTATAGAGTCCTTGAGAGCGTAACACTTTTGGAAAGCAATAGTTTTTTGACACTAATTTTGGAGTGTTTACCATACCTATGAAAAATTCTCCCATTCGCTTGAATGAAAATGTAACGTGTTCTGCGTTGCATTGCAGCCACTATAACTTCAGAAGTTCGTGGTTGGTCTGTAAAAGGTAGGACATCTGTACTATTCTGTACCCCAGAGTGAAAGAATAGGGAATATGCATATGTTGTCGAAAAATCTAGAAATTACTTTTTATGATAGACTCCTGTAAACAGATGAATAGGTGAAGGTCTCTTTTAGGTGGCCGAGTAATGAATACATTCTAGCGTGGCCACAGAATAATAGTATAGATTTCGTACCTTTTACAGACCAACTACCTACGACTTTCTGAAGCTATAGTGGCGGCGATACAACGCAGAGCTCGAATGACATTGCGGTAACTACATTTCCTTACGGTATGCTTCTTATGCAATCATTAATATTTTGTTGTTAACCAGGTTTTATCTAGGATTAAACCAGTCAGGTAAATAAAATAATCAAATAAAATATATGACACATTTATACAATATACATACATTCATTATTTCCATACAGGTAAAATTTACAATAGAAGAACTAGTATTTTGACATAATTTACAAGACTGCAGCACAACGGTTTGTCCTTTTGTGTCCTGAACAGCCTTGACGTTCATATGATGATGAAGTCTACGTTCATGAACTCGTTCTCACTATGTGGCGTTAATTAGGATTAGAAATCCGAGATTCGGTGCTTACATTTTTATTGTAGGATTGTGATCCATCAATGGAATTGGATGATTGGCCATAGTAATCGACAGCAAGGACCTGTAAGATAAATTTATTACACAAAATAAGAACTTATTTACAACATATGTTCTTACATAAGAGGCGAATGCCTTTACTATTAAAACAATTCTACTCTCTTCTTACTAAACTTTAACTTTTTAATTTCAAATTAAATAAAAACTATAATCTATATACTTTTATTACCTATATCTTAATTAAATGGTTTAAGAATGCACAATTTTAAAACATTTAACATTTTACACAAATATGCAATTTGTTACCCGACGTAATGGGAACTGAAATGTTTATACGATGGCCACACTGACACACGAAACTGGTCAATGTTGTTTTAACAAAATAACACCGAAAACTGAATATATCAAGCAAAATGCAGGTTCTAATTGTCGAACCCGATGTATAGTTACATCCACATAAATTATAGTTACCGAAAAACATCAATAAACACAAGAAAAACACATACGTTTGAAAACTTAATCTTTCAGTACAATTTTCACTTCACCATGAATGGAACACCCGAATATTTTTTCACATTCAATTCTAAATTGTTTCTAGTACACATTCACAAAGATTCACTTAAAAGTAATAAGAAATACCACAACACAAATTAAAAAACCACAAGCCGACCCTGCCGGGCCACTATTTTGACTTAACATGTCATGACCAATGTTAAGAAAATGGGTTACGCGATAGAGACAAGATGATAATAGTTGTGCCTCGTTCTTTATAAGAGCCTGTTGTATAGCGCTATCCTTTTTTAGGTCGGAAAACTTCGTAATTATCCCTCTATAGTGTGAGACCTCAATGCTATAGAGGGATAATTACGAAGTTTTCCGACCTAAAAAAGGATAGCGCTATACAACAGGCTCTTATAAAGAACGAGGTAGAACTATTATCATATTGTCTCTATCGCGTAACCCATTTTCTTAACATTGGCCATGACATGTTAAGTCAAAATTATTTTTCAAAAAAAACTAAACCGACTTCAAAACCACCAATGGCACTCAAAAGTAAAAAATAAATTAATATAATTATCATAAGCGCTACCCACTCATATATTTGAAGTCGGTGTCAGCCAAGTCTAATAGGTAGTAGATAAATACTATGTATATAGTAAGTACTACTTGTAGGTAGTATTTATCTACTACCTTTAAATAATGACTTTCATAAGTACGTCTGTGATCTACTCCGACAGTATGACATTTAACTGAGACACTAAATACTTCAAGTGTTATTTTTTAACATTGTGTTTATCTATCTACCTATATCCTAAGTATCAGTTGTGCTGCAGTCTTGTAAATTATGTCAAAATACTAGTTCTTCTATTGTAAATTTTACCTGTATGGAAATAATTAATGTATGTATATTGTATAAATGTGTCATATATTTTATTTGATTATTTTATTTACCTGACTGGTTTAATCCTAGATAAAACCTGGTTAACAACAAAATATTAATGATTGCATAAGAAGCATACCGTAAGGAAATGTAGTTACCGCAATGTCATTCGAGCTCTGCGTTGTATCGCCGCCACTATAGCTTCAGAAAGTCGTAGGTAGTTGGTCTGTAAAAGGTACGAAATCTATACTATTATTCTGTGGCCACGCTAGAATGTATTCATTACTCGGCCACCTAAAAGAGACCTTCACCTTTTGATCTGTTTACAGGAGTCTATCATAAAAAGTAATTTCTAGATTTTTCGACAACATATGCATATTCCCTATTTCCCTATTCTTCACTCTGGGGTACAGAATAGTACAGATGTCCTACCTTTTACAGACCAACCACGAACTTCTGAAGTTATAGTGGCTGCAATGCAACGCAGAACACGTTATATTTTCATTCAAGCGAATGGGAGAATTTTTCATAGGTATGGTAAACACTCCAAAATTACTGTCAAAAAACTATTGCTTTCCAAAAGTGTTACGCTGTCGAGGACTCTATAGTGTCATTCCTCAATGGTCTAAACTGAAGTCAACATTTTTTTTTACGTTCGCCCGTTTGGGCACGTTAAAGTCTCAAGGACCATACTGCCATATCTTACGTAGTTTTTATTTGATAGCTTGAAAACCTTACAATGATTTCTTTCGTATTGTATTACTGCTTCAATAAAGTGGTGAAACCTTAGAGTATATATAACTGGGTATAGTGCGCGCGTATGGTACTTGTCGCCCAATACGCAGCGTAGGCAAGTAAACTATAGCTATATAGCTATCTTGATAGATATGTGGCAAATAGTGATGGGTAATAATAGTGCGCCGTGACACGGACACGCGGTACCTATTGTTGTGTATGTATGTCTTGTGTACCTATAGGTGTAATTTAAGTAAGTGAACATTATTTTTTTTAATGTATGAATGTATATAATGTAAAATATGTAATAAGAATAGGGATAATAAAATATGAATGGAATGGAATGTAAAATATGTAATAAGAAGGGATATGAAATAAGAAAAACCGAAATAAAAATTTCAGGAATTATTTTTTATATCTATATATCTATATTTATTTACATTATCATAATTAAGGCCTTACAATATCATCAAATAAATTGCTGGATCAGTCCAGCCGTTCTCGAGTGATGCGTTTACCAAAGAACAGCATTTAATTTTTATTTATATAGATTACTAGAATTTCAAATCTTAAGCGCAGTTAATGTGCCGTTGTAAACTATTGCTCGCCATCCTCATAACAAACATCATTATCGAATAGGCCGAACGCGTCACATCACTATTTGAGTCGGAAATCGTATCGGGGTTGCGGGGCAGTGCGGGCGGTACGTGTAGCCCCGCGTCCCACGCCTTGTTCACCACCACATAACGAAACGAAGTTTTGTTTGAACTTAAAAGTATTAAAAATTGGCTTACCGGTGAAATATGATGTTAGAATTCTGTTTAGTGTGTTTCCGAGTATCGTTTTTACAAGGTGTTATTGCACATTTAACCATTTTCTTAAGATAAATAGAGAAATATCTGCTAAGAACTCGCAACGGGCGCTCACACTGCTAGTACTCGTAAGACTAGTAGCACTTGTGGACAGGACGATGCTATGTTCTCACCCGTGCATACTGTTCCCACTTACTGTGCATATTGATGATGATGATTACCAATATGGTTAAGGGGGGTGATGGCTGGTCCACAAGTTATACTCGTGAACGGGTGCTGCTTGCGGCGCTGGTCTGGTCTAGTTACTCCTACTGCTACTGTCATACCTACTTATATTTTATTTACACTTTTTTGTTACTGATACTATGACTATGGGACATCTCACTCGCACTTCTTGTTTGACATTCTGTTAATTCTAATTTAAATGTAGTTGTTCATTGTTATTTTCGAGACATTTTAAAAGAGCTGAAAACAAATCATCCCCGCAATGTTTCTAGGTGGTATCTTCTCTAACGGGCGTATTTCCGAAGCACTGGTAGAGTCAGTATTCGCATTTCTTTTCAGCACTCAGACTTCAATTTGAGTATAGGCACAGAATATTAAGGAACAGAAGCATCACTCCGCAAATAAATTTAAAGAAATAGCGACTCTTGCTATAACGCAATAAAATTCAATTCAGCTCGCGTAGCGCTGCATACCTACCAGTCATATTAACCTACAGAGCGCCTCTCTTTCTATCGCATAGCTCTTATCTCTTCTGACGCGGCACGTGTAACGACGCGCGATTAACCGTCGGTGTCCGTCTATGTACTTGTAGCTAAACTTGGGAATAACTGCTTTCCGTTGGCAACGTCGGCAGCGTTGCGCGATCCGAAAAAAGCAGACTTTTTTAAAAGCTTTCGTTGTCAGCTTTTTTTCGTTGTCCGCGGTTTTACTTGCTTACTGCGTATGTTACGTTTTCGTTGTTTTAGACGCTTTCGTTGTTTTGCTTTCTGCTTCTTTTTTGTTGCCGCTTATGTTGCCGCTTACGTTATGTTTTCGTTGTGTTTTTCTTCGTTGTAATCGTTGTTTACTGTTTTCATATGTAAGTTTTTTTTACTCCAGGTGCCGTTGTGTGAGCATTGACGTTTAATTTTTCGTACTTTACTTATATGAGTATTAAAATTCGTCTTAATTTTGTATTTTACGTGAAGTTAGTAGCGCGTAGTTAAAGCGTAGAAATTAAATATCTAAATAATAAAAAATAATCAGTGAACTTCCTTTCATACTTTACAGGTTTTGTTTTATATGATAGTTTTTTTACAATATATGCACTCTGCACTTTTATTGGTAGGGTTCTGAATGAAATAGTTCCACACATCGGTGTTATTGTAACGAGGTATTTTTACAGATAAGTACTTACTTTATCAATATTTCCTATACTATAAGTCATAAAAGTTAATATTTACGCAAGGTTTACGTATAACTATAACTTCAAACGCAAATCAAATAGAGATCGACGGTGACGCGCATTTGAAAACATAAACAAAACTAAAAGCAAAAAGCTTTTTTCATTCGTTGTCCAATACGAATAAATTACAATGACTACTATTTAAAAGGTAACACGACCGTATGACAAGTTTTTAATTTAATCGGGTGTCTTCTCGTTGCATTATTTTTAATACGATCGAATCACGAAAATAAAAAGTTCAAAGATTATACGACCAAATAACATATTTTTGAATAAGCCGGTTAGCACCAACGTTTTGTACTGTAAATACGAAGAAACTGGCGCCATCTCTGTAACCGTCGCCACTTTACTAAAGTCCATTGTTACAAAATCAATCATCCATTCTATTGTCTTTTGAATAGGTCAGGTCATGATAGTTTCCTAAAATTCCGCTAGATAGCATTAATAATTTATTTTCAACCGATTTGAATGCGAGTTACGCGACAACGGCAACGAAAAGAGCTTTTTTGTAACAACACGCTTTTGAGCTTTTCTACAAAAGCCTGCTTATTTCTAGAGCTTTTGTTATAACGCCCACCACTACTTGTAGCTTCGTACCTACAGTGCGGAGTACGCTAGGCCTGGTATAGGAAAGAAATGGGTAAACATACTTACCTTTTTTTCAAAGTCATGTTAACATAAGTTACAATTTTTAACATATTTTATTTGTATCATGTGTTTACGACCTTTAGAAGTGCACTTTTGTGCCTATTTAACTTCGAGTAGACAGCCAAACGGAGTCGACACGACAAGCCTACCCCTCTCGCCAATTTTGCCAAACGTCAAGGACAAAAATATCCACGACGTTATATAAAACTAGTTGACGCGCAACACGCGCCTTTCAACCACTGTCGTAGCGGGCAAAAGAGCTCTTAAAAAAATGCCAAGGTGCAGCATATATTGGTGCAAAAAAATTTCAAGAACATCAAACTACACCAAGGATCACGTAACTTTTCATCTGTATGTATTTTTATATCTAATAATGCACAGAAATAGCGAAAATTTGAAAATAATTGTCAGTCACATAAACTCACATAGTGTTGCAACTAAATCGAAAAAGTTATATTTCGGATAAAATTATTAGCTTATTTTCATGTATCTAGGCGGCCAAAGCTCTGTTTTCCTGCACGTTATAAGAAAGTCAAATGAAACTGAAACCATTAATAAATATTGTTTTACATTACAATTTTATATACCTACATGTATAGGAGGGGTTCTATCGGTGTCCTTTAGGCAGGCCGAGGTCGCAGGGGAAAGTAAATAATACGGGGGTGTAAACGTACAGGCTTGTATTCAAAGTTATACAAATTACAGAACGGGGGGGGGAAATTCGTTAATCTACCGGACAATAGGCAATGCAGTAGACAACTTCCAGTCGCAAAGGCTTGAGAGCTGGATGAAGTGCTAAGGCAAAGCGCTAAAGCTAGTGAGATCCGAATCCAGTAGATTCCATTCCACAATACAAATTCAAATCTGGCGGTCACTTGATTTCCGCGAACGAAACGTTTGCGTGTTTTAACGATCGCCAACGCCATCTAGTTTCAAATAGGTGCACTAATCTTGACTCGGGTCGATAGAATGCATTTTATTATTTGTTGTGTTACACATGTTATTATTTTGAATAATTGTTGCCTCGAAAACTGCAGATTGGATTTTAATTTGGTTTTCAGCGTTTAGTATTATAAGTTCCCGCTCCGATTATAGGGTAACAGGTGTGGCAGAAATTTGGGACCTCCAGGGTAGGTACCTTTTCTCTTGCATTGAGAAAGTTTTGTCCTTAGAGTGGAGAAAATATAAACAGCATTTTTAGTATTTTAAAATTTTTGCTGCACTTGTATACATCAAAACCGGTTGGGTTGGTGGTTGACGCTCTCATATGGGAGGTCTTGCGAAAATGGTCTTTGAAAAAAGACGACTATATTGTCTGTCGTCTACGCAGGCGAAGTCGCGGAAAATTTTTACTATAATGAGTAACTAATGAGAATGACCTAATCGAAAATAGGCACTTATATTATTTGAACGTTAGCATCATCATCTAAGGCGCTACAGCCCTGGGTGGGCCTTGGCCTGGTCGAGAATTTGTCTCCAGACAGGTCTGTTTCTGGCTTGCTGCCTCCAGCCTCTAACACCAATCGTCTTCAGGTCTTGCTCTACGCCATCGAGCCACCTTAGATTAGATCGACCACGGCTTCGGCGACCATCCGGTTTTCCCTCTAGGAGACGTTTAGGTGTCCGGGTCTCCTCCATACGCTCTACATGGCCTAACCAGCGAAAGCGTCCAAGTTTCACCGTCTTGACTATGTTCGGTTCGTCAAACAAGTTGAGCTCATGGTTAAACCTCGTTCTCCAGCAGTTATTTTCCAGTACAGCCCCGAATATCCGCCTTAGAATCTTCCGTTCGAAAACTAGCAAATTATGCTCAGTACCCATGATTCAGAGCCATAAATAAGTACTGGTCGTAACAAGGTTTTATATAGAAGAGTTTTTGTTTTCCTTGACAAAAGCTTTGAACGAAAATATCTAAGTAGCCCGAAGTAACATCTGTTGGCAGCCATTATTCTGAAATGTATCTCTGTAGATATTTCGTTTTTGTCAGTCACCATGGACCCAAGGTACACAAAATCTCTCACTGCAGGAAAGAAAGGAAGGAAAAGGAAGGAAGGTGTTGTTTCCGATTGTTACGCTCTGTTGTCAAGGAAGTTCGTCTTTTGAGGCTTTGAGGTATTTTGTCTTTGACATATTGACGTGTAAACCGGCATTTTTTGAAGCATCCTCTAAAGCAAGGTACGCATTCTCCATCGCTGAAAAACTCTACCGATCAAGTCTAGGTCATCCGCATACCCTAATATTTGAACGGATTTTAAAAAGATGGTCCCAGCAGTTTCTATCTTGGAGTCGCGGATGCACTTGTCCAAGGCGATATTAAATAGAACACAAGACAATGCGTCACCTTGCCTTAGTCCGTTATAGGTTTGGAACGGCTCCGACATTTCTGACTGGATCTTTACGACGCTTCTGGTATTACTGAGCGTCATTCTAATCAGAGATACCAGTTTCGGAGGTATACCGATTTCCGTCGTAGCTTGGTACAGAAAGCTTCTATGGACGTTATCGTAGGCAGCCTTGAAGTCTATGAAGAGATGGTGCGTATCTATATTGATATCAAAAGTTTTTTCAAGGATCTGCCTAAGAGAGAAGATCTGGTCAGTCGTTGATCGATTTGGGCGAAAACCGCACTGGTATTCACCTAATTTGGGCTCTACAAATGGTATTATTTTTTGTAAAAGAACATTTGCCAGGGTCTTGTATGCGGTATTAAAGATATGCCTCTATAGTTATCGCAGAGCAAAATGTCTCCTTTTTTGTGCAAGGGTCATATAACTGCAGTGTTCCATTCGTCCGGCATGGTTTCCGTGCTCCAAATACGTAGAATAAGTTGGTGCATTTCTCTTTCAAAATCCATTCCAGCATACTTGATCAGCTTTCCGGGGATGGTGTCGGCACCAGGCGCTTTATTGTTTTTGAGTTTGTACATGGCCTGTCTTACATCTTCTAGTGCCGGCTCAAGTGTCTCACATGCATGTCCCTCAGTTTCTACATAGGTGTTGGTAGGTTGCATTTCTGGGAGTGGTCGGTGATTTAGTAGGGCATAGAAATATTCCGACCATCTTTTCAATATTGCTTCTCTACTATTAAGCAGGTTTACATCTTCACTTCTACAAGCTAAAGCTCTCGGTTTAAATTCTTTACGGCCTCTGTTTATTAGCTTGTAGAAGTTCCTTATACCTGTATGGGAATTTTCTGATTCTATATCTTTTAGTTTTTTCTGTTCGTACATCTTTTTTCGTTTCTTATGTAGCTGTTTTTCTTTCTTTCTACACATCCTGTACTCTTCCTTTCGCCGGCGAGTGTAACTTTGTGTGAAGTAGCTGGTATGCCTTGTTATTAGTGTCTGTGGCTCTTTGACACTCTTCATCAAACCATCCGTTACGCTTGGGTTTGTCAGACTCCCCCAAAACCTCACTCGCAGCTGTTGTCAGAGCGGATTTCAAATCATCCCAGATTTGGGAGGGGTCTCTACGTTCACCTACACTATTTGCCGTTGTAAGCTTCCTGCTGACAGTATCCATAAATTTAAATTTTGTACGCTGTTCCCTCTACAGTCTTTCAGTGGCAAACTTCATCTCTCTCACTGTCTTGGTATTTCACTCTTGATATGCGGGCTCTGAATTTGCAAACTACCAAGTAGTGATCGGAGTCGATATTGGCCCTTCTATGACTTCTGACATCCAGCAAATTGGAGAAATGTCTACCATCTATCAGAATGTGGTCAATCTGGTTACGCGTGACTCCATCCCCTTATACCCATGTTTCTTTGTGGATATTTTTATGCGGGAAGCACGTACTGCCTACCACCATGTTTAGTGAAGCCGCAAGCGTTACAAGCCGGTTGCCATTATCATTAGACATAGTGTGAAGGCTATGTAGTCCAATTGTTGGTCGAAATGACTCTTCTTTACCCACTTTTGCATTAAGATCCCCAATTATAATTTTGGTGTCACCTTTCGGAGCCTTTGCGTACGCGTCTTCCACATCAAAATGCCACCTTTCCTTTTCTTCCGTATCCGTATCTTCCGTTGGAGCATGGACATTAATAATGGTGTAATTTTGAAATTGACCTTTCACTCTTAATATGCACATGCGTTCGCTAAGCAGTTGAAAGTCAATAACAAGTTGTCTTACGCGCTTGCTCACAAAGAAACCAGTTCCAAATATGTGGTGCTTTTCATGGCAGCTGTAGTACGCTGTAAATTCTGCTTTTTCAGATACTCCCTGTCCCAACCACCTCAGTTCTTGCACGGCTGTTATATCTGCTCTGTGTTGGACGAGTTGTTGACTAAGGAGCTGGAAGCCCGCAGGCCTGTACAGTGATCGGAGGTTCCATGTACACACGTTGAATTCTTTAGTCCTTTTAGCGTAGCCAGGTCGTTTGGTATTAAATCGGTCCGTTGATAATTCTTTTCCTTTTGTAATCGTTTGATTTTGGGTAAGTGGGTGATTAACCCCCTGCACCCGAGGTCTCCGATGGGGCTGCCACCTTAGAGCGTTGAGACCGAGCTCCGTTTTGTGTCGGGTATCGTCCCTCTCGAGTTCAACTGGTTTTGGGCCGCCAGTTACCCGCCCTTTGCCCTATGTCCTTAGCATCTGCGATTATGTTGTGTGGTGATCATGCCTAGGCACGTTGCAGAAGGTCCCAGGGGGTACGACGGGGACGTGGACAGTTCGGACTGGCTAGTACCTGCATTCTTGAATACTTCACCACAAAAGTATTGCAGTGAGTGTCTGGGTATTTTATAGAGATCAGTAGGCTCGAGCTCCTCATGATCCCATCCAGTCTCAAATACTAGCTTCACCCCCCTTGAACGTTAGCAACACAGTCAAAAAACCGGAGTGAAATTAGGGCTATGACAGAACCAATTTAGATATCGATAAAAACAATATGTTGAAAAATATGTCGATAAAAATACAATTGTTGTATTACACTTTTATGACGTTTAAAAGTGCATTTTCGTGCATGTTTAAATGATATTTGACTTTGACTTCTATTACAGTTCAAAATATGTTAATGACATTAAGCTTTGGACATGCTCAAAACATTCAAAATACCAACCTTTCTAGTTACTTTATGTCCTGATATTTAAGCTTGCACTTCAGTATTTAAATCAGTTGATTCACTGATTTGAAATGACTATATTAAGCCATTTTTTACCAAAAATATCAGTCAACAATTGTTTTTCATAACTGTTTTGCAAAATTCAATTTTGACATTTGTTTGTTTACTGTATATGCTTGTGGCGACATCTGCGATAAAGTTTGCCTGTTCTTCCCTATAGGGTAGGAATAATGGAAGAAAGTATTGCAAGAACTATTGTGCCTCGCTAGAATGCTTCTCTAAAGAAGCATATACATATACAGCAATAGTTCTTGCAACGTTATTTCACGTTATTGCAAGTTTAATTTTAAATCATCGCCTATAGTAATTGCGTAGACTATCATTATCGTTAGTAATTACATAAAAGACAAAGATGCATGAAACATTCCGCTTCTGCCAAGTAGCCAACTGGCACATAAAATACATAACATTGTCAAAAACAAACATAAAATATAGTATATCAGTGTTCAGTCATTGTAATAATTAACGTTCATAAGTGCGTTTGTGATGCCAAAAAATAATAAAGAACTTTCGAACTAACTTTGATAGTTATTATTCTCTTGAGCAACAGAATATGTCATTTAAGAATTCTGTTTTATTTTATTTTTATGTGTCTGCCATACTTTAGCAGAGTTTATCGATAACACAATATCGATAGTATCAAGCATGAAGTAGTTTACGTGATTGACCTTCAAATATCGTGTACCGATAGAACGTCTCTCTGTGTGAATGTGATTGTGTGCGTAAAATTTAAGCTAGTGTTTGCTTTTTTTTGTTCTCGTGCATAGCGACGTGATTGAAAAATGCGTGATCATTTGTGTGCGTTTCCTCGTCCCCCACCGAAACTGACAGACTTTTTGTAATTGGAATGAGTGCGCGTCACCAATCCAGGCTGGATACTTTATCTGAGCTATTTAATAAATGATATTTGACTAATTATTTATGTTAAAGATTATTTGTACCGAGTTTTGAGCGAATTGAACCAAGGAATAAAAAATGACCATACAAACTTTACTACCCTCTTTCACCCCCTTGAGGGTTGTTTTTTAAAAATTAACATAGACTAAGTTTCAATTCAGTACTTAAACTATCTATATTCCAAATTTATCAAAATCGGTTTAGTAGTTACGGTGATACGTGGTAACAAACATCACACACACAAACTTTCGCATTTATAATATAATAAATATAAATATTTTTTTTACTGATTTTGCTTTTATAGTTTTGACGAATCTTTAAGGATTAATTTTGACTAAATGTATTAATTGGTCTGCTTCTATGCCCTTAATTGGGTAGGTAGGTACATATGCGAGTCCGTATTGTAATATTTAAGATCCCTGTTATATGTATGATGTAATAAATGATTGAATATGGTTATGTTATTGAATAAAAATGTTTTGAAAGCGGCTCCCGTACTCTCAACTGTTAGACAAGTATAACTAACTTAGTTCCAGACGTAATTTGCTCGAAGCAATGATCTTACACGGCCTTTGTAACAACAAATTTGATTGTATTGACGTAGTAAACAAACTGTGTTACAGCGTGCCCCGTGGGCCGCAGAGGTCAGCGCGACCGCACCGCCTCTTTGTGCTCGGCACCTGCCGCACCGACGGCGACGCCGGGGTGCGCTCACCTCTGCGACGACTGCTCCATGCATACAATGAACAATTTAACTCAATGGATACATTTGCCCTTTCTGCTTTCTCTTATAGAAGGCAAGTCGTTGAGGAATTGTCCGGCGACTCAAGATAAACTAACTTATTCTGTTTAGCTCTATCGCGATACCCATAGATAATTTTAAGTATTAAAAATTACTAAGAAACCAAATGTTAACTTGAAATTAAGCACATTGTGTGACGGAGTATGTCTTCACTTCTGATGACTGTTATGTTGTAATTAATATTATTAACTTTTGATACTGTTACATTTAACACTTTGTATAGATAACTAGCGGTTAAAGATGTGTGTTACTCTTACACCACTATGCATGCTAATATAGTTATAATTAAGTTTCTTAGAAGTAACTGTTTGTTAACCCAAATAAATAGATAAATAATATTATGGTGATTGAACAGTAAATACTTCACCAGTCTCTGCACTTAAAAATGCGAGGCTCTCTTAGGTTCTGGCAGGGTCTTAATACTAAAAATAACACAGACATATAACATTTACTTTTATTGAATAATAGAACGAGGCTATAATAATATGAGGATAACAGCGAGCGGGCGCGGCCGCGGGCGCGGGTGCGGGGCGGCGCTCCTCGGGCGCTCCCACTCCGCCCCGCCGGCGCTCCCACTCGGCCCCGCGGCCGCGGGCGCGGGTGCGGGGCGGCGCTCCGCGGGCGCTCCCACTCCGCCCCCGCGCCTGCTTCCATACACAATTTACTCTATAATAAAGATGTATACAGGGTATACATAACAGGGGTCTCTAAGGCGACTTTCTGACGGAATACCTTTTAAGATGGAATTAGTTGCAAGTACAGACGGCATATTTTTCTAAACTTTATAAATATCATCTGCCCAGAATCGATATGGATATGGAACAATTGGTTTAATTCTGTAAATGTAAATACGTACCTACTATATAATGTAGCTATAAATTTGACTGGAAAATACAACCTGTTTAAATCATATTATTTAAACTAAGTTTGTATTAAAATAATTTTAAATTTAGGACTAGGAAATGTAAGTATATCATCAATAAAGTATCCTTGCTTGCCAAGTGCTTATTAATAATAATACATTTCCTAATGAATGCAAGTTATATTCAATCGTAGGTCGGGTCACACCTCACACTCCGCCGAGGCTGCGGCGGTTCGATTCTCGCGACGGAATGGGTTAGTTACCTATAATAATATGGCACACGCTTTATTTTTATATAACGTAAATCCATAATTAGATATGGAACTTTGTAATAAGTTAATCTAATTATTCTTAAAATCTGTGATTTTGTGAATTCAAAGAAATAAATACATTTGTAACACTTGAGCACCGAGCTACCTACTGATGTTCCAGCAATACATACATTTGTAACACTTGAGCACCGAGCTACCTAATGATGTTCCAGCAATACATACATTTGTAACACTTGAGCACCGAGCTACCTAATGATGTTCCAGCAATACATACATTTGTAACACTTGAGCACCGAGCTACCTAATGATGTTCCAGCAATACATACATTTGTAACACTTGAGCACCGAGCTACCTACTGATGTTCCAGCAATACATACATTTGTAACACTTGAGCACCGAGCTACCTACTGATGTTCCAGCAATACATACATTTGTAACACTTGAGCACCGAGCTACCTAATGATGTTCCAGCAATACATACATTTGTAACACTTGAGCACCGAGCTACCTAATGATGTTCCAGCAATACATACATTTGTAACACTTGAGCACCGAGCTACCTACTGATGTTCCAGCAATACATACATTTGTAACACTTGAGCACCGAGCTACCTACTGATGTTCCAGCAATACATACATTTGTAACACTTGAGCACCGAGCTACCTAATGATGTTCCAGCAATACATACATTTGTAACACTTGAGCACCGAGCTACCTACTGATGTTCCAGCAGTACATTACTAATACTTTATCAAGGCCAGAGTGAATAGGTATCTTATAGATCTACGCGCTCCATCTTCGGCCACATCGTCGCGTCACATCAGGTGAGATGGCGGTCAAACATATTTTCTATCTTAAGAACGCTTTGCATTCTTACATATTTCCAACTCCCACTCTCTTAGGTCATCAGAAAATTGTACTCTTAAGACACCCTCTTATTCTTATTCGATGAGGGGGCGATGAGTCCTGCACTGACGTCCCGCATGGGGTGTATTGTGCATTCCCCCCGCCAGCATCTACCCAAGCCATCCCAACTCCTTGAAATAACGGAGTGCGGCTTTGGGGCGCTGGTATAGCTGCTCCAGTGTTGAGGTTGTTTGTGGGGAAGATGATGGTGGTAATGATAGTGATGATGATGATGTGTGTCCGGTGTCTGCCGTGCCGTCTATTGGCTTTGTTACCTTTGTTCGGATGTCATCCGTGGCCGTACAGTGCAGCAGCACGTGTTCAACTGTTTCATTTTCCAGCATGCAGCCTCTGCATAGGGGGCTGTCAGTGGCTCCGGTTTTATATAGGTGATAATTTAAGTTGCAGTGACCTGTGATTAGGCCTACCATAAGGCGGAGATCCTTCCGCTGCAGCTTTATAAGATTGTTGGTTATGTTTCTATTGAGAGTCGGGAAGACGGCTCTGGTGTGTTTGCAGTCCGTTCTCTTGTCCCACAGATTTTGGTGTTGGATTTCCGTACGATGACGCAGCTCGTACTTCCATCGCTGATGGTTTACAGAGAACCTCTGCTTCGTCACTTACCTGTTTTCTTGCTCCCTCTTTAGCGAGGGTGTCTGCAGCGATGTTGCCTGGACAGGAACTGTGGCCCTTAGTCCATTTCACTTTGATTTTGTATTTTTCAGTCAGTTCTTGTAGAGCTTTATGGCACTCTGCTACGACCCTAGATCTGGTGAAGGGTCTTCTGAGTGCATATATGATCACCGCACTGTCCGTGATGAAGATGAGGAGTTCATCTTCCTGGTCTTTTTCCAAGATAGGTGGTTTTACTTGCTTAGTGATTGCCCTTACCGCTAGGAGTAGAGTTATGGCTTCTGCCTGCAGAACTGTTGTGGTTTTGCTAAGGGCTTTGGATTCAGCAAGTCCGAGTTCCGGTGAATAGTAACCGCAACCCACCCCCGTTTTGTTCTTAGCACCGTCAGTGTAGATATTATAGGAAGGTTATGGTTCTTCCACGGCGCTGTCTTCTGTGATTAACTCGTACCTCTTGTTGTCGAGGTGCGTGCTAGCTATCTTATCAGTTCCTTTACTGGCCTCTGGTATGATGTGTATTGCTTTGTCGAGTATTTTGCAATGGTTTATTGAGGGCCCATTACCCTTCCATTGGTTTGTAGATTTAATCCTTAGTGCTGATACCATTGCTTCTTGCTGTATGTGCAGATGCAGCGGCGTCAGGCCAAGGATGATGTCCAGGGCAGCTGACGGTTTCGTTTTCTTACACCCGCTGATTAACGAGCACGCCAGTCGTTGTATTTGCTGCAGTTTTGTGATTGTGGTCGCTAGATTAGTTCGTGGCCACCACACTACACATCCGTAGGTTAGCACTGGTCTCACTATTACAGTGTATAGCCAGCGGCAAAGTTTTCAAGACAAGTTCTTAAGACACCCTCGCACAATAGCACTTTTTATGAGCGCTGTTGTCCAAGCTGTTCGCCTTTGGATCGCACTGCCCGTGCCTACACGACGTGCGCCTTCATTGCTGGTGTTCCAAGCTGTTCGCCTTTGGATCGCACTGCCCGTGCCTACACGGCGTGCGCCTTCATTGCAGGTGTTCCAAGCTGTTCGCCTTTGGATCGCACTGCCCGTGCCTACACGGCGTGCGCCTTCATTGCAGGTGTTCCAAGCTGTTCGCCTTTGGATCGCACTGCCCGTGCCTACACGGCGTGCGCCTTCATTGCAGGTGTTCCAAGCTGTTCGCCTTTGGATCGCACTGCCCGTGCCTACACGACGTGCGCCTTCATTGCAGGTGTTCCAAGTTGTTCGCCTTTGGATCGCACTGCCCGTGCCTACACGGCGTGCGCCTTATTGCAGGTGTTCCAAGCTGTTCGCCTTTGGATCGCACTGCCCGTGCCTACACGACGTGCGCCTTCATTGCAGGTGTTTCAAGCTGTTCGCCCTTGGATCGCACTGCCCGTGCCTTCACGACGTGCGCATTCATTGCAGGTGTTCCAATCTGTTCGCCTTTGGATCACACTGCCCGTGCCTACACGACGTGCGCCTTCATTGCTGGTGTTCCAAGCTGTTCGCCTTTGGATCGCACTGCCCGTGCCTACACGGCGTGCGCCTTCATTGCAGGTGTTCCAAGCTGTTCGCCTTTGGATCGCACTGCCCGTGCCTACACGGCGTGCGCCTTCATTGCAGGTGTTCCAAGCTGTTCGCCTTTGGATCGCACTGCCCGTGCCTACACGGCGTGCGCCTTCATTGCAGGTGTTCCAAGCTGTTCGCCTTTGGATCGCACTGCCCGTGCCTACACGACGTGCGCCTTCATTGCAGGTGTTCCAAGTTGTTCGCCTTTGGATCGCACTGCCCGTGCCTACACGGCGTGCGCCTTATTGCAGGTGTTCCAAGCTGTTCGCCTTTGGATCGCACTGCCCGTGCCTACACGACGTGCGCCTTCATTGCAGGTGTTTCAAGCTGTTCGCCCTTGGATCGCACTGCCCGTGCCTTCACGACGTGCGCATTCATTGCAGGTGTTCCAATCTGTTCGCCTTTGGATCACACTGCCCGTGCCTACACGACGTGCGCATTCATTGCAGGTGTTCCAAGCTGTTCGCCTTTGGATCGCACTGCCCGTGCCTACACGGCGTGCGCCTTCATTGCAGGTGTTCAAAGAGAAAGTTGTTTATGTTTATATTATTATTGTAGACCTTACATCCCCATCTTTAACATTCTGATAATTCGTCTCCGTCCAAGGGTTGCCTGGAAGTGATCTTAGCGATAAGACCGCCCATTGTAACACACTCTTTAAATGTTTTTATGTCTTTAAATTTAATGTTTGCAATAAAGCGTTCATGTATCTATTTATCAATCATAAACGAACACAGTTCGAATCGCAAAAGTATAAAAATAGGGGATCGGACAACTTTTCAGAAAGTGTTTTAAATTAACTACAATGAATATATATAGCCATGAAAAATACTATTTTAATTAAATAACGCTCTAAAAGTACCTAAAACTATGTTTAAATATTATGTTTCAAATATTGCCGCGCATGGTCACCTCAAAACTTGTGATGCTATATGTAGGTAGAAAACGACAAACTCTTCGAAATAAAACTTGCAAAGAGATTCTAATACGTTTTGTGAAGTTTGGGGACTATATTGTAGTAATGGAACGAAAAAATTAGCAAAAATACATTTTATGAAAAGCAAAAACGTAAAATAAACACAAGCTTGACTTACGGCATTTGCCTACAAATGACGTCATGCGCTGTGATTGTTGTTTCGTTTGAGATGAAGAACAGATTAAAAATGTCAAAATTATTTATTGATTTAAAAATATAAATCATTATTATTTCACAAAAATATTGATTGAATGATCTTTCTGGTTTGATGAACATTCGTTCTAACTACATTTTTGATTTTTTCTCGATTACTGTCCGATCCCCTATTACTAAATCTGCTTAAAATCGATAAATTAATAATAATAAAAAATCGTACGATCGTTTCTAGGCTTGTTACAACTAGCATCTTAATATTCATCAACGTAGAATTACTCTAAAAAAATTGGGACAGATTATCGATTTCGGACAGAGATATCGATTTTTACTGAGATCCAAAAATGCCGTTTAGTTAAAAATCTGTAGATGGATATTGGATATCAAACAACAATATATTCGGTTTACGGTTTGGTAGTCGCCATAGGTCGCCCTGTTCGAACTCTCTGTATACTAGCGAAGTTGACGCCCGACGGCAATGACCGTAAACTAATATTTACACAAATAACTATGTTTTTATGCTTACTATTGTTCTATCGGATGATTGTCTAATTACTACTACATTAAATATATATATAGACTAAGAGTTACAACACGGGCTCTTTGGAATTGCATACTGAGTTGAGACGAACGCGCGCGTAATGAACGAGTAAACGAATGTCTAAACGCGCTCTTAAAAAATGCGGATCGGATTTTTATCATCTATAGATGGCCTTATAATACGTGCGTTGCGAGACTCAGTCGCACGATGCTGGCGTGGCTGAGTACAGCGGCGCGGCGGAGGCGGAGGCGGAGGCGGAGGCGGAGGCGGAGGCGGAGGCGGGCGAAACTATAACATTATGTGATGGAAAATACTACTAACTATCACAGTAGGGTCGAATTTATGAACTAAAATCTGAACTGAGTCTAGATTCAGAAAGAGTTTCAAGTCAAGCTTTGTTCGATAAACGTATCTTGAAACCAGTTTCATAAATCAAGAATCACTCAAGTCAAACGAGATCTCAATTTAGTTGATTTATAAACGTTACTCAAAACGTCATTCACAATCGCCCTTTCAAAAAACAATAATCAAGTCATGACTGGGAAACTCTTCTTGATTCTAGAGTTAGTACCGAATAGTGATCGCGGTGGACAGTCCGCGCCCGCGCCCGCGCCCGCGCTCGCGCCCGCGCCCGCGCCCGCGCTCGCGCCCGCGCCCGCGCCCGCGCCCGCGCCCGCGCTCGCGCCCGCGCCCGCGCCCGCGCCCGCGCCCGCGCTCGCGCCCGCGCCCGCGCTCGCGCCCGCGCCCGCGCCCGCGCCCGCGCCCGCGCCCGCGCCCGCGCCCGCGCCCGCACCCGCGCCTGCGCCCGCGCCCGCGCCCGCGCCCGCTTCTTACATTTTTGTATACAAATAGTCGAACGCAGGCGCCGCGGTCGCTATCCGGAATGCAAACCTAAACTCAGTTCAAACATAAACACGAAAGAAACTCAAATCAGGTGAGTTTGACTTGGATGTTGAGCGACAGAGTTAAAGACTCAGGTGTGTTATGGTTTAACTTTGATTTATAAAATAGACACAGACTCAAGACTAGAATCAAAACGCAACTCGAGACCAGGTGATCGCAGATCAAACGTCAATCAATTCAAATGTATAAATACGAAGCTTAGAATCCTTGTAAAGTTGTGTCAGTTTATGATGTGAGCGAGTAGCGAGCCGACTTCGTTACAACGCCGGTCCGACCTCCCACAACAACTGCTGATACAGGGAACATGTTTCAAGCCGGTGGAGGGTCAAATCAGAAACTATGAGAAATAGCGAAATATGCTCAAGTCAGTCCTGGGGACGACTTTGATAAAAACTAAAACTGCAGCATTGGGTTTTTGGAAAACCTTTTTTCCTAGCCAGGAATCGAACACATGGATTTGAAAAGAAATAACACAATCTGTATTATTGCGCCCGCCGATAGCGTCGCTTGTAAGAAATAACACAATCTGTATTATTGCGCCCGCCGATAGCGTCGCTTGTAAGAAATAACACAATCTGTATTATTGCGCCCGCCGATAGCGTCGCTTGTAAGAAATAACACAATCTGTATTATTGCGCCCGCCGATAGCGTCGCTTGTAAGAAATAACACAATCTGTATTATTGCGCCCGCCGATAGCGTCGCTTGTAAGAAATAACACAATCTGTATTATTGCGCCCGCCGATAGCGTCGCTTGTAAGAAATAACACAATCTGTATTATTGCGCCCGCCGATAGCGTCGCTTGTAAGAAATAACACAATCTGTATTATTGCGCCCGCCGATAGCGTCGCTTGTAAGAAATAACACAATCTGTATTATTGCGCCCGCCGATAGCGTCGCTTGTAAGAAATAACACAATCTGTATTATTGCGCCCGCCGATAGCGTCGCTTGTAAGAAATAACACAATCTGTATTATTGCGCCCGCCGATAGCGTCGCTTGTAAGGATGGAGTTCTGGGAACTTATAATACTAATAAGTACGTACATATGAACATGTGAAAACTAAAGGAAGTGCTCATTTATAAACTGATTCATACTTTTAATGTTCATACATTAAGTACCCATACCGTGACAACACATACTTCGAAATGATGCTTTATTTTCAAAACACATCTGGACTCGACCATTCTCTGCTGCACGGTCCCGCGCCGCGGTCGCCGCGGTCGCTGCGGTCGCCGCGGTCGCCGCGGTCGCCGCGGTCGCTGCGGTCGCTGCGGTCGCTGCGGCCGCCGACCCCTTAAAGTACTATCTGTAGCCTACAGATAGGTTATCTACAGACTGTAGGTACCCTCGGGTGCCCCGAACTAAACACCGGAAATTGATGAGTTACAATAGGGGATCGGACAACTTTTCAGAAAGTGTTTAAAATTAAACATAATGTATATATTTATATATATATATATACATATCGCGGCAATATTTGAAACATAACATTTAAACATAACTTTAGGTACTTTTAGGACTTTATTTCATTAAAACATTAATTTTCATGGCTATATATACATATATATATATATGCCGCGCAAAAGGTCACCTCAGACGTATGACGTCACACGCTGGCCAACGAGACGACAAGCTCTATGAAAGCAAACTTGCAAAGTGATTTATACATTTTGTGAAGTTTAGAGATTTTAGGGTCGTTATGGCATGAGAAACATATCGTTTTGACATAGATAAAAAGCAAAAAATATAAAATAAACACAAGCTTCGCACTCGGTATTTACTTTGAAATGACGTCATGCTCTGTGGTGGTGTTTCGAAACAGAAAAAAAAATGTCAGAATTATTAGATTTTATTTATTGATTTAAAAATATAAATTATTTTACAAAAATATTGATTGAATGATCTTTCGAGTTCGACAAACATTCGTTCTAACTACATTTTAGATTGTCGTTCGATTAGTGTCCGATCCCGTGTTGTTGTTTACTGGAGTCGACAGTCTAGCGACGTTGAATGCACGCAACAACAAGTCAAATGAAGGTAATTGTAGAAAACAAGCCGCACCATGTCGAACCATTAACTAATTCATTATTCTAAGAGAAATGATGTGATACTTTCTCAAAAATAAGCCCTTTCCTTTAGTTTTCTGTTTCACTTTACTTCCCAGAATTTGATCATTATAAGCTACACCGTCGGCGCACGGCTGGTGTAACATTATAAGCTACACCGTCGGCGCACGGCTGGTGTAACATTATAAGCTACACCGTCGGCGCACGGCTGGTGTAACATTATAAGCTACACCGTCGGCGCACGGCTGGTGTAACATTATAAGCTACACCGTCGGCGCACGGCTGGTGTAACATTATAAGCTACACCGTCGGCGCACGGCTGGTGTAACATTATAAGCTACACCGTCGGCGCACGGCTGGTGTAACATTATAAGCTACACCGTCGGCGCACGGCTGGTGTAACATTATAAGCTACACCGTCGGCGCACGGCTGGTGTAACATTATAAGCTACACCGTCGGCGCACGGCTGGTGTAACATTATAAGCTACACCGTCGGCGCACGGCTGGTGTAACATTATAAGCTACACCGTCGGCGCACGGCTGGTGTAACATTATAAGCTACACCGTCGGCGCACGGCTGGTGTAACATTATAAGCTACACCGTCGGCGCACGGCTGGTGTAACATTATAAGCTACACCGTCGGCGCACGGCTGGTGTAACATTATAAGCTACACCGTCGGCGCACGGCTGGTGTAACATTATAAGCTACACCGTCGGCGCACGGCTGGTGTAACATTATAAGCTACACCGTCGGCGCACGGCTGGTGTAACATTATAAGCTACACCGTCGGCGCACGGCTGGTGTAACATTATAAGCTACACCGTCGGCGCACGGCTGGTGTAACATTATAAGCTACACCGTCGGCGCACGGCTGGTGTAACATTATAAGCTACACCGTCGGCGCACGGCTGGTGTAACATTATAAGCTACACCGTCGGCGCACGGCTGGTGTAACATTATAAGCTACACCGTCGGCGCACGGCTGGTGTAACATTATAAGCTACACCGTCGGCGCACGGCTGGTGTAACATTATAAGCTACACCGTCGGCGCACGGCTGGTGTAACATTATAAGCTACACCGTCGGCGCACGGCTGGTGTAACATTATAAGCTACACCGTCGGCGCACGGCTGGTGTAACATTATAAGCTACACCGTCGGCGCACGGCTGGTGTAACATTATAAGCTACACCGTCGGCGCACGGCTGGTGTAACATTATAAGCTACACCGTCGGCGCACGGCTGGTGTAACATTATAAGCTACACCGTCGGCGCACGGCTGGTGTAACATTATAAGCTACACCGTCGGCGCACGGCTGGTGTAACAATACAAGACCCTTTTTTTCAAAATTAACGAATTTTTTTCCTGGCATGGTACATAGTTTTTTTAAAAAATCCAAGTTTTTATCATAATTAGTCCCGAGACTTCTTTGAGCATTATTAGCTATTTCTTATACCTAATTTCAGATTTGGCCTTCCACGCCCATTTATAAATTCACTTTGTATAATGAATGGAAGTAATCGGTATCTCGTAGCGAAATGTAAGTTTCTATCTTCATACAGGTACCCCTAACCGCCGCGCCGCGCCGCGCCGAGTCCGCGCCGACTCCGCGCCGCGCCGCGCCGCGCCGAGTCCGCGCCGACTCCACGCCGCGCCGCGCCGCGCCGTGTCCGCGCCGCGCCGCGCCGCGCCTCCTCCGCCCCGCGCCGGGTCCGCGCCGCGCCGAGTCCGCGCCGCGCCGCGTCGACTCCGCGCCGCGCCGAGTCCGCGCCGCGCCGCGCCGCGCCGACGACGCGTGTGTGCGATTGCCGTTTCGTTCTAATTAATGACAACACTTAACTACGAAGTTACATTCATCGATAAAATGTAGATACTTTAGAGCGGCCTCTCTCTACGAATAATAAAACGTCTCTCGCACGCAACTCGAGGTGCGGCGAACGGCGCCCGGATTGTGGTAAACTCATTTACCGCATATTGCTTAGGTATGTCGAGTGCAGGGGCTGGCGCGTGGCGCGTGGCGCGTGGCGCGGGTCGCGTGGCGCGTGGCGCGTGGCGCGTGGCGCGTGGCGCGTGGCGCGTGGCGCGTGGCGCGTGGCGCGCGGGGCGCCGCTTACGCCCAGATCTGCAACAGAGGCGCGCGCGTGACAAGTTGAGCGCGATCACCGAATGAACTTGCCACTGAAGGCCGCGACGCGACGGGGCGATGCCGATCCTGTCAAGTTCAATTCGTCGAAAACCCAAACGTTTCTATTCTCCGCAAACATGACACGATTCCATTCGACTCCTACAATGCGTAACGTATCTGTACTGACAACAGACCACCTCGAGCTTTAACGCAAGCTTCGACAGCTTCATGGAGTCGATGGAGAGGCGTGGTGAGGTCAGCAGGGCTATTGGCTATCTTTTTCATTACCAGTGACTAACTGGCCTCAGTTGTACACCGAACTTTGATGATAACTGAAAATTTCATAACATTGGTATTGCATATCATAATAAGTAGATATCAAGTTACGGTGACTTTTAGACGGGATCGGTGCTCTTCGTCGAACCACTTGACATCTCTAATTTGTATCGACTATTATCCGACTAAGTTGAGTAACGCCTTTTGAGCGTTACAATACTACATTTTAGACAACACTTATTTTAAGCGGTTTATATCTGCCCTCGACACGTGAAGCTGGCGGTAAATTCATACCTATTCTGTGTTCTTTTGTATTGTACTAGTTGTCTCGAGCGAAATTGTTTTTGTTTACTTGTGTTGAAGTTTAACTATGTCAAATAAAATCGCTAAATGAAAGGTAATAAAACCACAAAATTGGTAGCCTCCGGGAAAACGTCAATGTAAAGTTGATAGCCGTTTGTTTAACTACGAGATCAAATTGAATAACACAATAAGTTATATAATTGCCTACATTATATTGTTATTGGCCGGCACACCGACACTCCTACTAGTACCGAATTGAAAAACATTTAAAAAGTAAAGTAACCCGCTAGGCGACTAGAACGATTCGCGCCGAGCCATTACAATTTTAATGATGTAGAATATCTTTGTCTTATGATTGCTTTATGCGATAATTAAGATTTATATTTATCTCATGTAATTATGTTTGTGGTATGCAATAAGGTATAAAGGTAAGGTCACGTCGCGCAGGCGGCGCCGGCGCCGGCGGCGTCTTGTAATTCGCAAAAGTATTTGTTTTCTCTATTCTTCAGCAAATCCTAACAAAATTAGACGTGCCGTACTTCTCACAAACACAAATCACAATCAAAAATTACAAATTTTAATATATTTACTAAACACTGGCATCGGCGTTAATCACTAGAATTCTTAAAACACTACCTATGAGTAGTGTCTTTCACAAAAATTGTGACAAGTTAAATGATTATCAATTTGATGTCCACTAAGCCTAGACAATCGCAATCTTAAAAGTATCGATACAAAAACATCTGTCAAAATGTGTAACGGTGACTATCGGCGATTTTGAGTGCTCATGACGTCATTCTCGTTAGTCACTGAAGATAGCCGATAAGAAAATAGCTATTTGACAGTTAACCGTTAGGTACACAGTTAATAACAGTTAACCGTTAGGTAGGTAACCGACAGGTAACCGTAAGCCGAACACTTTGCCAAGTGATCTTCACTATGGGTTGTCAACAGAGATACGCAATAGCCCTGCTGATCAAACTCCACTTATCTATCTCTTTTTTTTTATGTAACTGAGTGACGAGACGAGCTGGGGCCCGATCGCGTTAATTTTAAACAACTTCGAACGTCTATGGTTCAGTTGTAGTTTGGTTACAACTGTGGTTAGGTTTCGATTCACCTGTCTGAATTTTGGTATTGCGATAAAGTTCAAACGCCAACCAAAATGGAATCGAAGCTGGAACGTTACCGCATTATAGTTGTTAGTGATGATACTTTTGAGTAACAGCTATTTCTGCTAAATCGAGGATCGATTTACCATTTTGTATTTGTGCATCTCTAGTTTTGACAGCTGACTGTGTGACATTCACCGACAGATAGACAAATGTACTCTGTGGTAAGAATGGTAAGTAGTTTATTTTGTTTGTTTGTGTTCATTTTAGTTTTTAAACTTTTCAGTTTTCAAATGTTTTGTAAATATAAAAAAACTGTGGTAGAAATGTTTGGTTGGTGTTGAAGTACCTAATATTTTACGCAGTTACTGAGCTATTTTAAGCACATTATGCTCAGTTTGTACTTCATTTGCTAACAGTGAACACATTATGAAGAATTCCCTTCTATAGTAGAATTTTGTTTCTGATCTTCAGTTGTGAAATCTTTTAGGAAATGGAAGAGCGCCGCAGAAGCACAACAGAACGTCAGCTAAAGCTCGTGGTAGTTTCCTGAAGCACACCGAGACCTTGCTCTTAGATGGGTGAGGAGTAGAGGCTCGTGCAGTTGCGGCACAATTATGGCTTGAATGTGTAGAGACCCTTAATGCGAAACGACCTGCCAGAACAGGAAAGGAATAAGCTAAGGTATATACCTACTTCTATGACAAGTAATTATTAATTTTACTGCTTACAAGTGAAAAAAAGTTGTCATATATAATTTTTTTTAGAAAATAATTTAATCAATCTTTCAGCTGCCAGAAGTGCATTAGAAGAATCGTATCAAGGTCATCCACATTGAAGAAATGCGGGCAGAGGCTGCTATAAAAAAATACATAAAATGTCTAATCGTTCAGATGCTTGCTGAAAGCATTGACAGGTTCAGCCAAAAGGTAATTTATTTTTATATGATATAATAATCAAAATATGCCTGGAATGGGGACTGCCAGGCTATCAGGAAAAGAAGCTGCCAGAACACGTCTTTAAAGCATATATGAAGTATAACTAGGTACTTTATGCCTTTAACCCCTTTAGGTAGTGACAGATTTTTCAGCAATTAAAAGAACTCACAAAGTTTACCTCATCATTATAATATTGTATTAGTGTACAAAAATCAGCAGTATAACACAGGGCAGCAGTATCATTATAAAGCCGCCTGAAATATTGGTACTCATCACTATCTATTGTTTCAGTATTGTCAACACAAAACCCAGGCCATTAGATGCTGTAAAGTCAGAAGAAGGATTAGCACAAGTTGATACCAAAAATAAAGATTACATGAGGAAAAATAAATTCTATGAAGGAGAATCAACTTTCATTATTAAATGTGAATAAAACTATATACCTAGAAATATCATTTTTAAATTTATATAGGTTATAGTTATTAACGTTTAAGATTTTTATTTAAGGTCCTGTAAAATAGTTAAAAAGCTATGTTATTTTATCTCTCTGAATAAAACCATGTTAACTGTAAATTAATAATTATTGCAAAATCTATGTTTATCACAATAATGATGATGTAGAAACGCTGCATTTCATTTATTATCGCCCTATCTGCCCACAAAAGGTTGTATGAGTGCCTGCTGACGAGCGTGTCCTAGCTCCAGCTCGCTGAGGGCGCACTGTGGTCGCACCGCCCGCTGCTGGTGCCTGCAGTTAACTTGCGCTCGCGAGGAGCCTCCTCTGCCGTCATTAGACTATGGGATGTGTGCCTTATGCTATATTATGCAGCACACAGCATGCATTTGTTATCGTTGCAGCAGCCACTGGTGAATAATTCATCTTTCTATCCACCAATGAGCAATAGAATACAATAGAATATATTTTATGCATTAATAATATCAATAAGTATTCATTAGGGCTATGAATGTCTTGTTAAACAATTAAATTCCTGATTGACCCAGACAAACAATTACATTATTTATGGACCCAGTGGCATAGAATGCCAATGCAACGAAAACCTAAATTTTTTGTTATTTAATAACAACACAACAAGTACTTAGTAAAGGATTGTCAGGCAAATTCCAAGGAAGCGACAATGTTAGATATTAATGGCTTTACAGCGGAATCATCGTAGTTAATCACTCCACTTAAAAGCTCCGCACATACAATATTTCTCTTCCTCTCTTGGGCCCGAGCCATCGCAACGTCGAATACATGGGCCTTCTCTAATAAATCCATGTACGCATTCATTTTGATTAGGTTTTAAAAGTTAAACCGAGTCAAACACCGCTCAACGATTAAAACAAAGTAGCATCTTCCTAACTTTTTCACAACCGTTCGTATGACAGCGGTAACGTTCCAGCTACGATCGAGTTGCGTTTCAACTTTCAGTCAAATCATTAACGCGATACGAAACCTTTAAAAAGTTGTGCTGCGTTTCAAGTTCAGTTGCGTTTCAGTCGATATATTTTAGTGCGATTGCCCCCCTGGTCGTTTGCCTGGTGGTAAGCAATACGCCAGCCCATAACAATAATAGCACCACCCAGAACTTCGTTTTGCAAAATCCTGCGCGGCGCTGCACTGCGCTCGTCACCCTGAGACAATTAGCTGTTGAGTCTCATAATGCCCAGTAATTTCGCTGGCTACAATGCCCTTCAAACCAGAACACAGTAATGCTTGCGCACTACTGCTTGGCGGCTGAATAACTGGCAAAGCGGTGGTACCTACCCAGACGGCCTCTCTATCTATCTGAATCTACTATAAAAATCTATCTATCTTCTATACCATTATAAACATGAACCCGAGCCAATTCTGTACATTGAAGATATTTTTGAAAAACCAACTGGAATCGACTAATTAGAGGGTGCTGAACATTAATTCACGGTTTTTAGAACTTTTGTCTGTTTTTATGTTTGTTATCTATAGACTCGAAAATGACGGTTTTCTGTGTTTGGTAGCAATAGTTACATCAAAAACAGTTGGGTTTCGACGAACTGCTACTGTATATAATTATATATATTACTCATATTTTCATGTTACCTTATACCTCACTCACCCGTAGCGTGGCGTCACAGGAGGCGATGGGGCGGGGCGGGGTAGCACTCACCCGCAGCCTTGAGTCACAGAGGCGATGGTGCGGGGCGGGGTAGCACTCACCCACAGCGTGGAGTCACAGGAGGCGATGGGGCGGGCCGGGGTAGCACTCACCCGCAGCCTTGAGTCACAGAGGCGATGGTGCGGGGCGGGGTAGCACTCACCCACAGCGTGGAGTCACAGGAGGCGATGGGGCGGGCCGGGGTAGCACTCACCCGCAGCGTGGAGTCACAGGAGGCGATGGGACGGGGCGGGGTAGCACTCACCCGCAGCGTGGCGTCACAGGAGGCGATGGGACGGGGCGGGTTAGCACTCACCGGCAGCGTGGCGTCACAGAAGGCGATGGGGCGGAGTGGGGTAGCACTTACCCGCAGCGTGGCGTGCCAGGAGGCGATGGGGCGGGGTAGCACTCACCCGCAGCGTGGCGTCACAGGAGGCGATGGGGCGGGGCGGGTTAGCACTCACCGGCAGCGTGACGTCACAGAAGGCGATGGGGCGGAGTGGGGTAGCACTTACCCGCAGCGTGGCGTCCCAGGAGACGGCGGGGCGGGGTAGCACTCACCCGCAGCGTGGCGTCCCAGGAGGCGGCGGGGCGGGGCGGGGTAGCACTCACCCGCAGCGTGGCGTCCCAGGAGGCGGTGGCGAGCGCGGTGCCGTCGGGCGAGCGCTGCACGCGCGACACGCGGTGCTCGTGGCCGCACAGCACGCAGACGCGCGCAGCGCGCAGCGCGTCCCACGCGCACGCCGTGTAGTCGGAGTAGCCGGCGAACAGCAGCCGGCCGGAGACGGACCACTCGACGGAGTTGACGCCGAAGATGACGCCGTCGCGGGCGTAGCGCGCCACCTCGCGGTCGGCGCGCAGGTCGAACAGGCGGCACGCGGAGTCGTCGGCGCCCGACGCCAGCGAGTCGCCGGACGGGTGGAACTTGACGCTGTTCACGTCGGAGTCGTGCGCGTCGAACGCCTGCACGGCCGCGCCGGTGCGCATGTCCCACACGAGCGCGGCGCGGTCGCACGCGCCCGACACGAACGTGTCGCCCATGTCGGACGGCGCCAGGTCCAGCGCCATCACGTCCGCCGTGTGCGCCTGGAAGCTCTGCAGCAGCTGGCCCGACTCCACGTCCCATAGCGCGCACGTGCCGTCGCCGCTGCCCGTGAGGATCTGCCGGTCCGTGTTCGGGAACAGGCAGCACGACATGTACGACGTGTGCGTGGCCACGGTGCGCTTGCGCGCGCCCGCGCCCGCGCCCGCCGCCTCCTCCTCCGCGCCCAGCGGGAACACGGTCACCTTGTTGTCGAGCCCGCTGCGCACACACACACACACACACATTATCATGTCGAAACATTTGACATTACACATCATCGCTTCCCATCAGGTGCGGTAATGGTCGAAGGCTGACCCAGTTTTACAAAAAGAAAACACGTAATTGTAATGGGATACAAATAGGACGGTAACAGTACAGGAGCGGGACGGTAACGGGATAGAAGCGGGATGGTAACAGGGTAGGAGGGTGATGGTAACGGTATAGGAGGATGATGGTACTGTGAAATGAGGGATCGGTAACGGGTTATGAGGGAGACAATAACGTGATAGGAGTGGGAGGGTAACGGTATAAGAAGGGGTCGGGATTGTGATAGAAGCGAGACGGGAGCAGGAGCAGGATTAAGGTGGGACGGAAAATGGTCGTGAGATTTGTTCACGACACGTACGAAGTCGCGGGCGTTAGCTAGTCTATCTATATCGGTAAGCCCGTCAGTCTCCCGTCTCGTCCCACTTGCCCTCCTAGTGGCAAGCGTCGCCCTCACCTTGTAGGTGAAGCTCGCTATCGGCGCGCGGCGCATCAAATGAATCGGTGGAGCCACTCACCCTGCGGCGACCATGTTCCCGGAGGGCGCGTAGGCGCATGCCATCACCCAGGTGCTGGGCATGGCGATGGTCGCCTCCTTGGTGGCGGTGAACGCATCCCACACGATCACCTTGCCGTCCTGCAACACACGCACGTCACGGGTCAGCGCGGGCGCGGCGCAGGGCGCGGGCGCGGGCGCGGGCGCGGGGAGCGGGGCTCACCTGGGACGACGACACGATGTGCCGCTTGTCGGGCGACCAGTCGGAGCAGAGCACCTTAGCCTGGTGCCCCTTCAGCACGCGCCGCAGCTTCAGGTTGGGGAACGAGACGGGCTCCAGCCGCTCTGCCAGGCACGTCACTGCACACACGAGGGGAGTTGCTCAGTAATATTTTCAAACAACATAAATCCACCAACTGAATTCCTTTTAGATCACTTAGGAAATAACTCCTTAGAGTTTAGAAGGGCCAACGACCAGTTAGCTCTGGGTTTCATTATGCATGTGTCTAAACATTTCAACAATATAAACCATTTAAGATCTAATGCTGCGCCTATGCGCCTAACGTTCAGAGATGTAGGGTGCGTAGTAGTGTGCGCCCCACAATCTCTGAACGTTAGTAGTATTTGGAGATTAAATAAATTCACGAGCTTGAGGATCTCGGTTCATTTTGATAGAAATCTACGATAATACACGATGTCTGTCCGCGGCGCTACCTCATTTGCGTTCCTCAGAACAGTCAATAGTGTGGAATACCGTACGTTCCATGCAGCCTGCAGATTAAGGCGCCTCCTGAATGACGACCAAAATTGGAATGAAATTCTAGCAAATGCAGTCGTGATACTTCACGACGTATGCGCCATTTGTTTGCCGGATGTTGGTGTTTTATGGGCTTTCGAGCTTCGTGCAACTGTGGGAGAAGTGTCTACACCATCTTGCTGAAGATATCCCGCCTATATGTGCTCTGAGGAACTATGAACAAGAAGTGGAAGTATCAGACGAGAGGGTGATAAGTTGTTGTCTTACTATGCTACAAAATGTTGTCATTGCTGTCAGTGGCGATTGTTAGACCGCGTGAACCCCGTAAAAATTTGCGCATCGAGTGCATCTGGGATTCCAGCGCACTTTATTACGTTAACAATTGCAGTTTAAATTATGCTTCTTTAAAATTGGACCACTCCGAAGTTGTGTAACGTAGCTCGGCTAAAGGAATTGTCGCTACAAAGGAACCTGCTTGAGCGTTAAACTACAAATACGATCCTGCATAGAGTACTGTAGCCATCTATGGGGTGGGTTAGCCGAATACCAACCTGCAGCTCTAGAATCTTTAGAACGTTGCCCAATTAATTTAATTAATAACAATGCGCTGGTGGAGAAGAAACTGACAAGTCTTAAACACAGACGGAAACTTGGGTGTCTATCGCTCTTCTATCGACAGCACTTCGGTAAGAATTGCACTAACCGATCCCTTCTTCTCATTTCCACTTAAGGGACTTGCAGGCGAGGAGAGTCGTTTCCCCGGACGTACTTAATATCCCACCGATCGGTACTAAGCGTTTTGCAAATTCTTTCATCATGCGGACTCCTTAAAGAGTAGAACGCTCTACCAGCTTTTTGTTTCCAAATAGCTACAAAGTCTAGAGTGAATAGGCATCTCATGGGCAACCATGCTCCACCTTAGGTCGCGTCTTCGCTTTCCATCAGGCGAGATGTCGTCAAACGAATGCCCATTTACCAATTGTAAAAAATGTAAGTAGTCGACGCGAACGACGTATTATTTCTACAAAAAAAGACTCTACATCAGCGTTGTACTATAATCCACGTGAACGAAGTCGCGGCCACAGCTAGTTATATATATAAGAATAAATAAATAAATAATATAACACATTTTTCTATCCCTTATTGTTTCATAGGTCTTCATATTGACCCTTCTTGATGTTACACCCTGTAAACATAATGCATCTATTGTCTATTGTATTATAAAATAGGAGGCGACATATTTGGATGGTTGATCATGTACATAAAAGAACATGTAAATGTAAATGCAGATGGAAACATATTATAATGACACGTTCATAGTATGTGTCCAGGAAGGGGTTGACACTCCGTAAACCTAATCATCAACTCTCAGAGCATGGAGTCATTACCATGTGGATAAAATAGTCCCCGTTTGACATAAGATAGGGAGAGGCTACCCTCGCTATCTTGAAGTGGGTTTAATTTGTATGTGTTGTTTGAGTAATGCAATTCATGGAGCACTGGAGATTTATTAGAGATGGCAGCAACCCATATGAGATGCCCGACAACGAACTCCGACAACTTTTTCGGATCAACAAATAGTTTAATATAATTACATATTTACTAAATTGTTATTATTATTTTTGATATTAAATGCATTAGCGCATGCTAGGCGAAAATCTCAAGATTTTAAATAATCTTAATAAGCTTTAATAATCGGGACCGTTATCCGAAGACGCAGGTTCGATCCGTCTGAACAATATCATTTTTCTTCTTCATAATTATTTTAAATCTTATTATTGTTGTATTATTTATTTATTTTAAACACTTTCCAATGTAAGTAATATACGAGGAGGGATCAAAAAGTAGTGAGAATGAGATAGAATATAATGACTATTGATAACTTAATAATTTATTTTTCTACATAGTCTCCGAGTCTCTCTACACACCAAGTCCAGCGCTTTTCCAAGGCTTCAATCCCTTTAAAAAAAAAAGTTTTGTCTTGGTCCTGCAAAAAGCTCTCCACGGCAGCCATCACCTCGTTATCGTCTTCGTACCTGTCTCCCCTTAAGTATTCTTTCAATTTGGGGAACAGATAAAAATCGCTAGGCGCCAGATCTGGTGAATAAGGAGGGTGGTCAACCAATTCGAAGCCAGCTTGCTGAATGGCAGCCATCGCAACTGCCGACCTGTGCGCGGGTGCGTTGTCGTGATGAAACAGCACGCCCCTTCGAAGTTTCCCTCTCTTTTTCTCTTTGATGGCCTTCCTCAACTTAGGAATTAAAGCTGCATAATATTGGCCTGTAATAGTGGTTCCACGCTCCAGGTAATCAATCAACAATATCCCTTCTGAGTCCCAAAATATTGAGGCCATAACATTGCCAGCCGATGCCACGGCACGAAACTTCTTCGGGGTCGGTGATGATGGCCGTTTCCATTGCGAAGATTGCTGTTTTGTCTCGGGATAAAAATGGTGGACCCATGTTTCGTCCATTGTTACGAAACGAGACAAAAAGTTTTCTTGAAACTTGTCCAACATCTTCGAAATGTCAAGTCGATTTTGTTTCTGACTGTCGGTTAACATTCTCGGCACCCATCTTGCGGAGACTTTTCTCATATTCAAAGATTGTTTCAATATGGATTGAATACTTCCATATGAAATGCCCGTTTCAAGAATTAAGCTCTTCGATCGCTCAATACAATTTTCTCGACTTTCGCAACATTTTCTTGGGTGACTGACGTCGATGGACGGCCGCAACGATGTTCGTCTTCCGTGCTCGTTCTCCCTACTCGAAATTGAGAAGCCCACCTTGCGACAGTGGAATACGGCGGAGCAGACTCTCCTAATGTTGCCTCCAAATCGCAATGAATCTCTTGCGTCGTTAACAGAGGTATTTAATACAGGGAAAGTAGGCGAAAACAATTCCCTGTTGTAGCTTAATAAAAAAAAAGTCTTTTAATATTATAATATGTATGTTAGTCTGTAAGGTATATATAATATGGGTCTTAGAATTACTTTAGTCACTAATGTAACTATTGTTTTCTTAAGTTACCTGAAATAAAGAAGTAATAATAATAGGCCAGGGGCAACTTTGTGGCGAGTCGTCGGTGCGTGGCGACACTGAGCCTTACCCCGAGATTCTCCCTGGAGTTAAATGAGACCCCTGACCCCTGGCTTGCCTTAACTGGCCGGTCCGGGGGTGGAGATGCAAGAGCTAAGAACTAAGCTCCAAGGGTGGAAGTGTTAAAGGGCATAACGCCGGGAGTAGCGTTTAAGTGAAACTGCAGCACACCTCTCGACAACCTTTAGCCACCCACACCAACGTTGCCCCTCTCATCGCCAATGAACGGCGGCCCTTAAAGGGGGCCCGTTTAGTGGGTGGCGAGTCACCACCTGCCAAAATATTTTCTTATGAGGCGGAACTGGCAGGTGCCGAGGTCTCATATCATAGACCGGCTCTCATCCATTAAAAATTCACCTCAATAGCCCAATCATAAGTAATTTTCATATCTTCAATAACAGTCCTCCCACTTATCGGGGACTTTGATTGTATCTTCTAATGATGCCCTTAGAGACAGTCCCCGATAAGTGTTGCCATTACATATCTAAATTAAATGCTCTAAGAGGCCTCTACGTGTTGGACCCATGTTCCCGCGTTAGCCTTCCAAAGGACCGGGTGAAGGGCTTTCTCCACCGTGGATAATAGTATCTACAGCATTCTTAGCATGGACTAGAGACAATTTTACCCGGGGAGAGGATAAAAATCTTTTCCCCTTTGTCAATTTTGTCTACCCTCCGAGCACAGCCTAGCCTGAGGATACTATATCCACGGTGGAGAAAGCCCTTCTCTCCGTTATTGTCGCCATACTAAGAAAATTTAATAAAAATAACATTATGTTCAATCAATTTTGAATTGTCATTCATTCAATTGACATTTTGTCTATGGTTTTAAAATAATGTTATTATGCGTCTAATTTAAAATGACGTTAGATAATGTGAGTTTCGTTACATGAAATTGACATTTTACTTTAGTTGTTGATCCGAAAAAGTTGTCACAGTTCATTGTCCGGCATCTCAAACCTAGATAAAAATTGATCTCAAAAGGGTCGCTGCCATCTCTAATAAATCTCCAGTGCTCCATGAATTGCATTACTCGCGTAAAAACATAGTTATAAAATGCTCGACACATATTTTTTGATTGAAATACAAATTAAACCCACCTCAAAGGATCGAGGATAGCCTCTCCCTATCTTATGTCAAACGGGGACTATTTTATCCACGTGATAATGACTCCATGCTCTGAGGCGGAGACATATTTCCACCAAAAATGTCATAAGGGGATAAATTTATCTTTTCCTCTGTTTCCGTGCTATATAAGGTGGAAAAGATAATTTTATCTCTCAAAGGTAGATAAAAACGGGACAAAACTTTTTCTCTCCGGTCCATGCTAAGCCTGCAGGCTAGGCCGTGCTCGGAGGGTAGACAAAATTGACAAAGGGGAAAAGATTTTTATCCTCTCCCCGGGGAAAATTGTCCCTAGTCCATGCTAAGCCTGCAGTGAGAGTGAGAAATTATAGTTTTAATTAAAAGTAATATTGATATTATAATATGCAAAATGGTAATAGACTAACCTGTGGAATATATTACTAAGGGTAATTTACCATGTTTATAATTAGTTTTGAGTTTTAATATTTTGCCACTGTTACAAGCGATTTTACAACTCAAAACAAAAATAATAATCATGGTAAATATCCCATTAATAATACATAATTATATACAATAATAGTGTTAGTGACCTTGATAGTATAAAAACAATATTATTAGGAATATTACACCAGAACTTTTATCTTGTTTTTATGATGATTTGGTTGTGACACTGGTTGACCGTACAAACTGTCATACTTCATTAAATTTCGGGAGCTGCACTCAGCTTGAAGAGGTTTTGAGCACTGACCCCTCCTGGTAAACCAACCCCTTTTGGAGCTGGATCCAGTTACCTACAAATTACTTAAATTTCGTGCGCGCAATCTGCTTCTACGCGTTCTAATTGTATGGCCTGAAGTGTCGGCGCGTGGTACAGCGCCGCCGCGCCGCCGACGGCATCGACAACACTCACGAGAGACATCGTTAAGCTTCTGGCGCTCCTCTTCAAGCTTCTGCTTGAGCGCCTCCACCTCGCGCAGCAGCGACTCCAGCGTGTCCTCGGGCGTCGCCGCCACCGCCGTGTCGGCCGCCATCGCTATCCGATCACTCCGAGAGCGTCATTTTACTCCCCGACGAAAAACCTCTATTCCATGCGACACATGTCCATGTTACACTACCGAGGCCTGATTTTTCACTTCAGTCAAACAAAAAACACTTCGCCCAGAATGTATGAATCGATAAAACACAAATTAAATTCGCTCGTTATTCGCCCCTTGTCAGTCACAGATTAAACATGTTGTCAGTCAATGACAGTTATGCATTTGACACTTGATGTTGACATCATTACAATAACAAAAAAACTCGTTACTGTATGCCCAGTTACCAAAAAAATAATAACATAAAATTCCTTCGAGTAGACAGCCAAACAGCTGGCCGATTCAGAACCTCACGACAACTCATTTGTCGATCGATTCGGTTTGATATCGTACGATTCAAAATATTTTAAATTCACAATAGTCGAATCGACGTTCAAATTGTCGTAGTCGATAACCAATCGTAACCGTACGATAAACGCGTATTTATCGACCGAGAACGTTATTCACAATGCAGATATCGAACGTCCGATTAATTTCCACGACAACTTATCGAGTGCAACATATCACACGAAAGCATTAGATTTGACCATCAATACCGAGTATATTCCATGTGTTGTTAAATAAACTACATTTTCTACTACAAATAAAATAAAACTCACTGTAAGATTCAACATAAACTAATTCTATGTAATAAAGTACCTACCAAGTCTAGTATTTATTAATAGGTTGAGTTCGCTTTGATTGTTTTAGAACTATTTACCTACTACTATAAGATTACTTAATAAGATGCATAAATCTACCGAAATAAAATCACTGTACCTATATTGTTCGATCTTTGCAAGCATAATGGAGGGTAGTTGGAAAATGAACTCCATCAATGCTTTATATTCTACTACCGTTTAGTGGTGGGTGAGTTACTGCTAAAGCGTCGCGCCGAACGCACGTTGCGCTCTTGCCTGCCCGAGTTCTTGGCGGATTTCTCACTCTCCTCTCGTGTGAGACCCTTGGGACTGCTCCTAGTTCGTAATTGGGAGTATTGTGAACATTTAAACTAACTGTGCAGCCCTGCCGTGCTAGACTGTGTGGATTCTGCTGCCCTAGGCGGGCGTGGATAAAAGGTTGGTGGAGTTTCCATAACATCCATCTAAATGCAAGCAAAGATCGAGTATCTGTTCCTCACCTAACTCTCACACGCACCTCATACAGTCCACTGAAATACCTCTTCCCCCGAGATTGTATATAGATCGTACATATATAATTATTATTAAGTACTCTGTGATAGTATGTAATAGTAATTTTGATATTTACTTAACATTTTTAACGAATCTTGATGACGCTCGTCTTCTCGCTCGATCTTCTTTTAATAATTTCAAAACATGATAAAGAAAACAATTTGCGATAGATATTTAAATTTGGCGGTTTGTCAGTGTCAAAAGCATAGATAATACATTAATGTCAAGTGGATATCAGTAGGTGGGTGTATACGAAGCTCTTGTTTTTTTATATTTCTACCAATATCTGGCGCTTATAATTGTTAATTATAATTTTATTATATACATATATTGTACTTTAGTGATATCCTATTTTTATACCGATACAACGTATCGACTTGCGCGAACGAAAAACGAGATAGTCTAAAGTGTGCATAAAGCATACACTACTTCCAAGCATACAATCCGTTCATCGTAACAAGTCCCTTCCTTCAAAACTTTACACAAGAACTTTTCACCTCCGGTCTTAGAAAAAAAATGTTTAACATTTTCTTATAAGACCGGAGGTCGATACGTTGTATCGGTATAAAAATAGGATATCACTAAAGTACAATATATGTATAACCAATTGATAAGTAAGTATATATAGGCAAAGTGGAGACACTTGGGTATTTTTTGGGTATTGAGCAACTATAGTGGTCTCTTTTATTCCAAGTAACTTTTGTGATAAGTAGAAAAGGATGCATTCTGTTTTGGAAGTACAACTTTTTTCGGTCGATCTATTACTATATTAAATATTTGTATTTTATCTTTGTCTTTATTTGTCTCTACCTGTACCCATCTTTCAGACAAAAATATATGTGTCAGATCTCACACTTACTCAATGGTCAGATGTTAATGTTTAATCTGTAGTACAATGTAACAATGATGTAACAATGTATTTAAATCGGTTCGGTAAAAGCATTGCCAGATCGTACCAAAAGGTACGATTTACGTACTATTTATCACCCGACGGTACCTTATTCATACTTCAGCGCCGAACTTACTACATTTTTGTGTGAAATCTTTGTTTATCTTTGTTTGTAAATTATTAGTTTAAGATAAACTTGTTATTGTTTTATTTTATTCTCCATAATTGAATGCTCAATTTCGTAAGAAACTAATAAAAGTTGATGCTTTTGTTTGTACCTCTTAACCCAATAATTTCTGCACCAAAGCATTATCGTAAGAAATTCGTTCTAGCTATGCCGTTAAGAATAACTACTTTTATCATATTATTTATTAATACTAACTTTTACAATCGCTACTCTTCAATTAATTTGATGATATTTTACTTTTCATGTATTTTTCTATAAAGAGAATAGAGAATTTCTGTTGAAGCAATGAGGTTTTGCTTTGTAGATAAACAATCTCATTGCATGGTATGACAGTTACTTAAAAAAAAACCATACTATTTCGGAAAGCCTGCCGTACCAAATCGTAAACGAATACTGGCAGCACTATCGGTTATTTTGATTTGAATTTGGTTTGTTTTCACTGTTCAGTTTTGTTCACAGAGTACACTTTTATACCGAAAAGTTTTGTTTGATATATTTTTTGTTTTTCCCTACCTCAAAGTTAATGATATTGTACGATTTGTAAACGCAAGTGAATAAAATTAACAGTAATTTTTCGAAATGAACCGTCCTCTTCATGTAGAAGTCGTTCAAAAACGACTAAGTCGCGCCAGCAAGAACCAAATAATGGAGTCAGTACACCTATTTCTGAGTAATTTCAAATCGTTAACCCCCGGCGCCAGCGTGCCCGCGAGCGAGCTGCAGCAGCACGCGGCGCTGCGCGAGCACGTGGATGCTATCACGTTCTGTGACGTGGAGCACGACGAGGACGTGGCGCCGGGCGCCGCCCAGCTCGTGCTGCATGTGTTCAAGCTGGACGCGTTCGGCGCCGAGACCGACACCATGAGCGAGGAGCCCGGCGCCGGCGCCGAGTGCGCCGCCGCCGACGTGTGGGCGCTGCCGGCGCAGGAGTTCCACGGCCTGTGGGAGAGCCTCGTGTACGAGTCGGCGCTGAAGCGCGACACAGTGCGCTTCGTGGAGTGCGCGTTCGAGTTCGCGGAGCGCGGCGTCGACCCCAACGTCGTGGGCTGGAACCGCATCGTGCTGCTGCACGGCCCGCCCGGCACCGGCAAGACGAGCCTGTGCCGCGCGCTGGCGCAGAAGCTGTCCGTGCGGCTGGGCGAGCGCTTCCCGCGCGCGCGCCTCGTCGAGATCAACGCGCACGGGCTCTTCTCCAAGTGGTTCGCGGAGAGCGGCAAGCTGGTGGCGCGGCTGTTCGAGCGCGTGCACGAGCTGGCGGCGGACGCGCGCCTGCTGGCCTGCGTGCTGGTGGACGAGGTGGAGTCGCTGGCGCACGCGCGCTCCGCCGCGCTGGCCGGCTGCGAGCCCTCGGACGCCATCCGCGCCGTCAACGCGCTGCTGACGCAGCTGGACCGGCTGCGGCGGCGGCCCAACGTGCTCGTGCTCACCACCTCCAACGTGACCGGCGCCATCGACGTCGCCTTCGCCGACCGCGCCGACATCAAGCGGCGCGTGGGCCCGCCCGAGGCGCGAGCTGCCTACGAGATCCTGCGCGGCTGCTGCTGCGAGCTGATGCAGCGCGGGGCGGTGGCGCCGCGCGAGACCTTGTTCACGCTGCGCGCGCTGGAGGGCACGCGCTTCGCGGAGAGCGAGCCGGCGGCGGCGTCGCTGCGGCTGTGGGCGGTGGCGCGCGCGGCGGCGGCGGCGCGCCTGTCGGGCCGCGCGTTGCGCCGGCTGCCGTTCCTGGCGCGCGCGCTGCACGCGGCCGGCGCGGCGCCGCCGCTGCTCGCTTTCGTGGCGGCGCTGTCGGCGGCGCTCCGGGACCACCTCAGCGACGCCGCGGACTTCCTGGCCGACGGCGCCGGCGAGCCTGCCCGTCCCGTGCCTCTTTCCAACGGACATTAGTCGCCGAGATTGGACCGAGCCTTTATTTGCTGTGATACCGAACTGTCATTTAGTGTAGATGTATGACTGGAACATAGACGGGATGTTCATTTTGTTTACTACTTTTACTATGTCTTCTTAATGATTGATAGTTTTATTCTTAATAATTGGAGGTATTGAGGAATAGTGTTATGCAGTCATTCTGATGTAGTATTTATAAGGCATTAAATGTAGATTAATTTTTTAATATCAATTGTTTAAATCAGTGCCTAATTCTGAAAGGTATACAATTTGGCTTGAATAGAGCAAATTCAAAAAATTATGAAACAGGCTGAGGTTATGAACAGAGATCCCAGCGAGCGGAACTGCTCTAACCGTTACCATACAGATAGAAAATTGTGTTGTTAGAAATCTATTAGAACATTTTTGCGATAATAGCTCATTTAATTTCTATACAATTGCTACAACATGACGAAAATCAATAATATAATTTTCATACAAATTTGTCTAAAATCTATAAAAATCAAGTAAGTTAATATCGCTCAAGCTCGCAGTGTAGGCCCGTTGTCCCCATAGGCCTTGTTCCCGCTACGGGAACAACAGGACGTCATTAAATTTTCGTACCATAGCCCCCTTTACGGAAATACAGCCACTAGGTTATGTCAGAACTGGGAGCACACTGGGTGCCGCGGCAGCGGCCGGCGAGGCGCCGAAGTAGTTTTCCCATATAAAGTTACCTGACATAACTAATTTTATGCTAATTATTGACTAATTTAATTTTGTATTGACATGTATATACCTAATTATTATTGATATTTTAAATTAATTAAATCTTATAAATATTGCTATTTGTTAAATGAAAATTAGTTTTGAATTTTACATTTATATTTAATTTATTATATATGTCGCAGCCAACTATCTTAATTCGCCGTTCAATTAACAGCTTAGCCTTTTAACTAAATAGCGCCGTTCAACTGGTGGCCTGAACGATATTCAGCCATAGCGTCTAATACAACATGGAATGGAGAACTGCTCACATAGTTTCTATATTTAAATCTGGTGACCGAACAAAATGTGACAACTACCGCCCTATAAGCATTTTATCTCGTTAAGTAAACTCTTTGAATCTTTGATTTACGACTCATTGTATCACCATGTAGAACCATTTGTATCCCCCCGACAACACGGTTTTATGAAAAACAAGTCAACGACTGCTTTTGGAAAAAGAGGACAGGTTGACAGTGTTTAAACCGACTTCTCAAAGGCCTTTGACAAAGTCAACCACGAAATTCTATGCAATAAACTAGCATCACACGGCATTCATGGAAGCTTACTGCGCTGGATTGAGTCATATCTCTGTAGACGAAATCAACTTGTGGCCATAAACGGTTTTGTTTCGTCACCAGCAGTGATTACTTCGGGTGTGCCTCAGGGCTCACATTTAGGGCCTCTATTTTTTGTGGTCTTTATTAACGACCTCATAGAGCTACTTACATGCCCCTGTTTACTATATGCAGATGATCTAAAAATATACTCGATCATTAATAATCTCAATGACTCGCACCTCCTTCAATGCGACCTAGAACGTATTGATCAATAATGCGATGAAAATCGAATGAATCTTAACGTAAATAAGTGTTTTTCTATCTCCTTCTCAAATACCTAAGTCACAAAAAGTTTGTCACTTCAGTAGCTCAAACATGTAGGTTTTGCTGCCTGAAAAATCGCAAAATCGCATTTTGCTCACTGAGTGAGACAAAGTAACTTTTTAATTTTTGTTTTCAGAAAGCCGCGAATATCTTATTCAGCCGTGGGTTAATCATGCAATTCGAAACATTCACACTCTATCTCTTTCCCGCCATTAGAAACAGAGAGAGACAAAGACCAGCCCTTTCGAAGTTCCGACTGTTCCGATTTTGAATTCGACCTCAAAGACAACACGTTCGGAATTACGTACTAACTAAAGAAATTTTGCAAAAAGATAATTATGTCTTTTAATGTAATTTATTGAATTTTTAACATATTGTTGTATTTAAACGAAAATGTATTTACTGCAAATAAAACTGATATATTACTTGTAAATATTTATTATCTCCTAAAGTGTTCTCGCTGCTGAAGTGAAAAGTTATGTGTGTTACACGAGAGCAAAGTTTTTTGCATCTCGTACCTTTGAATCCCTCGCCACACTCAGGATTCAAAATCAGCACTCGCAGCAAAAAAACGACTTTGCTCTCTTGTTGCACAAATAACTATTCTATGACCACAAACTTAAAGGTCACTCTTTGGAAAGAAATCAGTGGCAAAGGATCTTGGAGTTATGTTTGACGAGAATAATTTCTCGTTAAACAAAGTAAAACTTTTCGCAAGCACTTTAATTGTATTGTTAGTAGGAGCAATCAGGTATTAGGTTTTCTGACAAGAACTACAAAAGATTTTAAGAATCCTGAAACCTTTTTGTGCTTATACTACACACTAGTTTGTAGTATTCTGGAATATAACTCCAGCATTTGGTCCCCCCATTACGTTATCCACTGTGATCGCATTGAAAAGGTACAGAAGAGGTGCTTGAACATTCTTAGTTATAGATACGGCTTCCACCGTAGTATTCCCTCATATAAAGAAAGGCTACAAACATTTCGCATGATGTCTCTTGACAATCGACGTAAGTAAGTACTACGACTTCACATATCTCTTCAAAATTATCCAATCGTACCCGTATATATAGACTCACCGACTCTTTTGTCTCTTATTAACTAAGATTTAGTATAGTATCTTATTAATCTATTCTATTGTCTATTACTATTATGAAAATGGAAAAAAGCCAATTCTTTACATTGAAAATATTTTTGCAAAACCAACTGGGATCGACTATTTAGAGGGTACTGAACACGAATCTATGGTTTTTTGAATTTTTGCCTGTTTGTTTATTTGTGTTTGTTACCTATAGACTCTAAAACTACCGAACGGATTTTAATGCGGATTTCGGTGTTTGATAGCATACATCTTAACTTAAAATATAGGCTATTGAAACTTTGAAACATCTGCTTATTAAATGGGGGGTGAAGTTTGTATGGAAAAAAGTTATTAGATTGTCCTAGAATTATGAAACTCTTTTTTTTTTATCTGTTAATTGGCTTGCGGTCGACGATCTAGCACGCTTACCAAGATAGTACCCGTTCACTCGAGACTTGAAGATTCCCAGATTATAGCTATCGGGAAAGACTGACTCAGGCAGGGAGTTCCACTCGTTAGCAGTACGCATAATAAAAGTGGAAGCGAAGCGCTTAGTACGCGCGGGAGGAATGTCCACCATAAAACGGTGGCGTATTGCCGTACGTCTTGTAGTCCGATGATAAAATGGGGTTGGGGGAATTAGTTGGTGCAATTCCGACGCACACTCTCCGAAATGTATCCGATAAAAAACTGATAGCCTGGCAATTCTGCGTCGATGTTCAAGACTGTGTAGTCTTGACTCGAATAGCGCGTCACCAATGAGTCTCTTGGCTCGCCTCTCGATTGATTCAAGTGCCTCAAGTTGATATTTAGCTGAACCATCCCAAAGGTGAGAACTCAAAATGTATATTTAGGTATAATTAAAAAAATATACGAATACGGGTCCGAGATTGTTTTAATATTAAGCCTCTGTAAGCGATGAGGACGAGGAACAGGTACAATTAGTCTGAATTTGAAACGCTGTATAGACTATGAAAATGAATGAAATACATACATGTCAAGTTTTATTTACATAAAAAAATACCATGGCAAAAACTAACTTTCAGCGTTTAGTAAGTCTTAAAAACAACTCGGAAACTTTACATGAAAAGAGCTATAATTATGACAGAAAAAGCAAATGTCCACATTTTTAGCTTCTATAGATTCGAAAACTACGAAACAGGTTTTAATGCGGTTTTTGTTGTTTGATAGCCTATATCTTTACTTAAAATCTGGTGTATGCATTGAGGAATGACACTATAGAGTCCTCGACAGCGTAACACTTTTGGAAAGCAATAGTTTTTTGACAGTAATTTTGGAGTGTTTACCATACCTATGAAAAATTCTCCCATTCGCTTGTATGAAAATATAACGTGTTCTGCGTTGCATTGCAGCCACTATAACTTCAGAAGTTCGTGGTTGGTCTGTAAAAGGAAGGACATCTGTACTATTCTGTACCCCAGAGTAAAGAATAGGGAAATAGGGAATATGCATATGTTGTCGAAAAATCTAGAAATTACTTTTTATGATAGACTCCTGTAAACAGATCAAAAGGTGAAGGTCTCTTTTAGGTGGCCGAGTAATGAATACATTCTAGCGTGGCCACAGAATAATAGTATAGATTTCCTACCTTTTACAGACCAACTACCTACGACTTTCTGAAGCTATAGTGGCGGCGATACAACTCAGAGCTCGAATGACATTGCGGTAACTACATTTCCTTACGGTATGCTTCTTATGCAATCATTAATATTTTGTTGTTAACCAGGTTTTATCTAGGATTAAACCAGTCAGGTAAATAAAATAATCAAATAAAATATATGACACATTTATACAATATACATACATTAATTATTTCCATACAGGTAAAATTTACAATAGAAGAACTAGTATTTTGACATAATTTACAAGACTGCAGCACAACTAATACTTAGGATATAGGTAGATAGATAAACACAATGTTAAAAAAAAACACTTGAAGTATTCTAAATAGCACAGTGTCTCAGTTAAATGTCATACTGTCGGAGTAGATCACAGACGTACTTATGAAAGTCAATTATTACATTGACCATACCACCGTATTGGATAGCACTAACTATACATAACTGTCAATTCACTACACTAACCCGAAACGGTTTGTCCTTTTGTGTCCTGAACAGCCTTGACGTTCACATGATGATGAAATCTACGTTCATGAACTCGTTCTCACTATGTGGCGTTAATTAGGATTAGAAATCCGAGATTCGTTGCTTACATTTTTATTGTAGGATTGTGATCCATCAATGGAATTGGATGATTGGCCATAGTAATCGACAGCAAGGACCTGTAAGATAAATTTATTACACAAAATAAGAACTTATTTACAACATATGTTCTTACATAAGAGGCGAATGCCTTTACTATTAAAACAATTCTACTCTCTTCTTACTAAACTTTAACTTTTTAATTTCAAATTAAATAAAAACTATAATCATTAACTACTTTTATTACCTATATCTTAATTAAATGGTTTAAGAATGCACAATTTTAATACATTTAACATTTTACACAAATATGCAATTTGTTACCCGACGTAATGGGAACTGAAATGTTTATACGATGGCCACACTGACACACGAAACTGGTCAATGTTGTTTTAACAAAATAACACCGAAAACTGAATATATCAAGCCAAATGCAGGTTCTAATTGTCGAACCCGATGTATAGTTACATCCACATAAATTATAGTTACCGAAAAACATCAATAAACACAAGAAAAACACAAACGTTTGAAAACTTAATCTTTCAGTACAATTTTCACTTCACCATGAATGGAACACCCGAATATTTTTTCACATTTAATTCTAAATTGTTTCTAGTACACATTCACAAAGATTCACTTAAAAATAATAAAAAATACCACAACACAAATTAAAAAACCACAAGCCGACCCTGCCGGGCCACTATTTTGACTTAACATGTCATGGCCAATGTTAAGAAAATGGGTTACGCGATAGAGACAATATGATAATAGTTCTACCTCGTTCTTTATAAGAGCCTGTTGTATAGCGCTATCCTTTTTTAGGTCGGAAAACTTCGTAATTATCCCTCTATAGTGTAAGACCTCAATGGGTGTATGTTTCATAGCGCTATGATATCGCAATGCGAAGTCACCCTAACGTTACACGTGCCGCGTCAGAAGAGATAAGAGCTATACGATAGAAAGAGAGGCGGTCTGTAGGCAGTGGCGTACCTACCGGTGGGCTAGACGGGGCAGTGCCTCAGGCCACTCGGACTCTGACTTACAAACTATAAATTGAACTAGTGAAAGTTTCTCCCACATTCGGAATATAAATAAACCAGATTCCAGGAACGCGACTTTAATAATGGCAACTTATTTGAAAAAATACAGGGGTATTCCAAACAAGTCTCGAACATTTTTGCTTGAAATTTGCGGGGAGTTCCCCGCAAGTTTCTGATGACGAGTCTGGAGTACGAACTGAAGTAGAACAAACGATTTTAAATAGTTTAGTTAGGGCTCTTGTTTATTTTTGGCCCCAGGGCCTTTGGTTACCTAGCTAAGCCACTGTCTGTAGGTTAATATGACTGGTAGGTATGCAGCGCTACGCGAGCTGAATTGAATTTTATTGCGTCATAGCAAGAGTCGCTATTTGTTTACATTTCTTTGAGAAGTGATGCTTCTGTTCCTTTAGTATTATCTGCTGACGGTCATAACATAATCAAAATCAAAATCAAAATCTCTTTAATCATTTTGGCATCACAGACGCACTTATGAACGTCAAATTATCACAATGACTCTACCACCGTATCGGAAAAAGAACCACTACTCAGAAGATACGGCAAGAAACTGAGGGGCATTTTTTTTTTTTAGAGATTTTGTTACAATTTTTTGGGATTTTACAATGTTATGTTTCTTATGTGCCAGTTGGTTACTTTGCAGAAGTGGAATGTTCCAAGCATCTTTGTCTTCTATGTAATTACGAACAGTGTAGTATGCTTTTCTCATTAGAACATTCTTAACGCGTAATTTGAATTTACTTTCTGTGAGCTCCGTTATACACTTTGGAATTTTATTATAAAAACGTACGCAGTTGCCCATAAAGGACTTATTCGTTTTAGTTAGTCTATACCTAGGTACAACAATCCTATCCTTATTTCTAGTGTTAATGTTATGATGGTCACTATTTACTTTGAATTTTTGGAAGTTTTTGCGAACATGCATTATATTTTCATAAATATATAAAGAAGGTAAAGTTAATATATTAACTTGCTTAAAAAAATCCCTTAACGAGTCACGTGGACCCAACTCGTAAATCGCGCGAACCGCACGCTTCTGTAATATAAAAATAGTATCTATATCCGCAGCAGAACCCCACAGCAAAATGCCATATGACATTATGCTGTGGAAGTATGCAAAGTAAACTAACCGAGCCGTAGCTATATCCGTTAATTGCCTAATTTTACGAACCGCATATGCAGCAGAACTAAGTTTTCCAGATAGAGCATCAATATGAGGACCCCACTGCAACTTAGAGTCTATGCCTATACCTAGGAATACCGTCGCTTTGTATCGAGTTTATTACTATTGAGCATTATGTTTGGCTCTACATGTCTAATACATACTACATAGTGGTCTATGATATTAATTAAAACCTATAATAAAATTGTATTTTTACCTATGTTTATGCAAATAAATGAATTTTGAAATTTTACTATTACAACGTAAAAAGAGAAGGGACATCGTGACGTATTTTGAAATATTTTATTAAAGTTCCACTGGCACCTTAGTACTGTGACTACACCAAACTTGCAGAGGCTTTTTAAAAATGCAAAAAAATTGGCCATTTAGAAATACTCGAGCGCGTCAGACTATCATACAGACGGCTCAGCTTGATGTCCTAGACGTGCTAACCCATAATCTGACAATTACCTATCTGGAGGGATACCGATATTAAAAAAAATAAGTTTATTTATTCACAAAACTTGTAAAACATCAGCTTTGATGGCGTCATACGAGTAGCAACGGAAAGTATTGTAGGAACGGTGCGAGAATGAGCGAAAGGCGGCCAGTGGATGTATTCAACCAATATTAAGCTTAGTGTTCTTTTTCTAAGGTTATGCTAATATGCTTCACTGCAGCTGCAAGCACTTAACTCTATTGACGAGTTTTGTTACTCTGGCTTGAGGAAATCGGCAGATTATATTTTTTCCGTTATCCTTATTACCTTCAAAATAAAAAAAACTCGACCGCGCTCGACAACGTCGGGGTGACGTTACATTTTATACAAGTGTGTAACCCTCCCACTCCCTCGCGCTACGCTCAAATCGTCAGATTTATTGAAATGCACTTTCACAGCATATAATTAACCCACCTTACCTTCGAGTATTTCTAATGATCGATTTTTGTTACTATTCTGATCCACTGCCTTGGACCGCTCTACATAAAAGGCTAATATAATAATATGGTGAAGGTACTCAACAGGGTGCAAGGTATCGCCCCATAAGTCCTGTTAGTTGTTCACCTGAGAGACGTTTAAAAGATATCCTGTCCATACATGTACATGTACATTATACTAAGTATAGCTGTAGTTTTACTAAAAGAATAAATAAATATATTAATCTGTCGGACTGCAGTTATCCCAAAATCCCTTATTGGGCTCCCCTACTAATGTCGCTGACTGTTCCTAGGTACCTAGTTCGTACAAATGTCTAAGGTAAGTAGTGAGATACATAATACAACAAAAACGAACTCGAATACTTGGTAATATTATATTCCTAACAGCGCAGCATACTGTACAACAGTCTTAACGTCCCGCTACATTCACTCATCGTCTAATTTCCCATCGTCATGTTTTACAATAAGCGATCAGATAGAATTCGTCACAGATAATCAAAACAAAAGTAGCAGTCGCGGCGTCAGGTCACCGGCCCAGGATCCACAGCATGTTGAGGCCGGCCGGGCCCAGGTGCGGCCGGCGTCAGGTCACCGGCCCAGGATCCACAGCATGTTGAGGCCGGCCGGGCCCAGGTGCGGCCGGCGTCAGGTCACCGGCCCAGGATCCACAGCATGTTGAGGCCGGCCGGGCCCAGGTGCGGCCGGCGTCAGGTCACCGGCCCAGGATCCACAGCATGTTGAGGCCGGCCGGGCCCAGGTGCGGCCGGCGTCAGGTCACCGGCCCAGGATCCACAGCATGTTGAGGCCGGCCGGGCCCAGGTGCGGCCGGCGTCAGGTCACCGGCCCAGGATCCACAGCATGTTGAGGCCGGCCGGGCCCAGGTGCGGCCGGCGTCAGGTCACCGGCCCAGGATCCACAGCATGTTGAGGCCGGCCGGGCCCAGGTGCGGCCGGCGTCAGGTCACCGGCCCAGGATCCACAGCATGTTGAGGCCGGCCGGGCCCAGGTGCGGCCGGCGTCAGGTCACCGGCCCAGGATCCACAGCATGTTGAGGCCGGCCGGGCCCAGGTGCGGCCGGCGTCAGGTCACCGGCCCAGGATCCACAGCATGTTGAGGCCGGCCGGGCCCAGGTGCGGCCGGCGTCAGGTCACCGGCCCAGGATCCACAGCATGTTGAGGCCGGCCGGGCCCAGGTGCGGCCGGCGTCAGGTCACCGGCCCAGGATCCACAGCATGTTGAGGCCGGCCGGGCCCAGGTGCGGCCGGCGTCAGGTCACCGGCCCAGGATCCACAGCATGTTGAGGCCGGCCGGGCCCAGGTGCAGCCGGCGCAACGCCGGCGGCTCGCGGCGCGCCACCGCCGCCACGAACAGCAGCAGCGTGTGCAGCAGGTTGTTGCGGCCGCGGCACACCTGCAACACGCCGCGCGGTCAGCCGGCCGCCCCGCGCCCCGCCCCGCCCCGCCCGCCCCCGCCCCGCTCACCTCCACCGTGTCCTCACCCAGCACGAGCACGTAGTGCGGCGGCGCGCGCGACTCGCGGTGCAGCGCCAGGGCGTGCGGGCCGCGCGGCGGCGGCGCGGGCGCGGCCGACACGTGCCGCGCGCTGAAGGCGCCGCCCGCGCCCGGCACCACGCCGTCCAGGTACGTGGCGAACAGGTGCAGCACCAGCTCGGCGTCGGAGGGGCGCGCCGCGTCCCACTCGGCGCCGCCGCCGTCCCAGCGGTACGCGCTCAGGCAGCCGCCGCGCGCCAGCTCGCGGATGCGCGCCACCGCGTACTTCTGGTCGGCGAAGGGGCGCAGGAAGGGCAGCAGCGCGCGCAGGCGGCGCGCCAGCGGCGGCGGCGCGGCGGCCGCCAGCGCGGCCAGGCGCGCCGGCGCCGCCGCGCCCGGCCGCGCCTCCTGCCCCGCCGCGCACAGCGCCGCGTCGCACGCGTCCAGCTCGCGCACCAGCCGCTCCAGGACGGTCGCGTGCAGCCACTGCGGACAGAGGCGCGGGTGAGCGGCGGGGGCGGCGCGGGCGGCGCGGGGGCGGCGCGGTACTCACGCGGCGCAGGTTGAGGTTGAACTGCGCGAGGTGCTGCGGCTCCACGCGCAGGCGGCGCCACAGGCGCGCGCCGGCGGCGGCGGCGCCGGGCGCGGCGGCCGCGGCGCCGGCGGCGCGCAGCGGGGACAGCTGGTGCGGCGCGGCGGCCGGCAGCGAGTAGTGCGGCCACGCCGCCGCGCCGCCGCCGCCGCCGCTCGCCTCCTCGGCTCGTTCCCGTTGTCTGTCGACGGTAGCGGTCCGGTCAGCCGTCGGTATAATAAGTAGGTCCGGTGTTCCAGTGTTTACATATTGGAGGCTCACAGTCAGTGAAAAAAGAAACAATTAATTAGGTAGCGCACAAAGCGGGATCAGCGACGCGCACCTGAGGTACACGTCGAGCGCGCGGCGGTCGGAGATGAACTCGTCGCGCGGCGCGCGGGGCGCGGCGGGCGCCGGCGCGCGCGGGGAGCCCCCGCCGGCGCCCGCGCCCGCCCCCGCGCCCGCCCCCGCGCGCCAGCTGCGCGGCGGCGACAGCGGCGCGCCGTCCTCCTCCACCGGCGCCGCGCCGCCCCCGCCCCCGCCGCCCCGCGCCTCCGGCTCCACATCGTCGATGACGCGGAAAGATGAATCTGGAGATAACGTTTGATAATTTCAACTTCTAAGAGATTGGACATTCTCGATTATGACGATAAGTGCAAACATGATGCGGGTTTGCAACAATATAGATTGTAGTGACTAGTGACCTTCTGACGAAAGGATTCCGTCAGAGATTAAACTTCAAATACCTATTACACCGTCAGCAGACAAAAGTACTTTAACGTTGAGGCGGCGCGCGTGCCGCGGCACGCTGCGGCGCGACACTCACCTAGCTGCTCGTCGCGCAGGCCCAGCAGGCGCTGCTGCGCGGCGGACAGCGCGAGCGACGCGGCAGAAGGCGGCGCGTGTGCTGCAGCGCGACACTCACCTAGCTGCTCGTCGCGCAGGCCCAGCAAGCGCTGCTGCGCGACGGACAGCGCGAGCGGCGCGGCAGAAGGCGGCGCGTGTGCTGCAGCGCGACACTCACCTAGCTGCTCGTCGCGCAGGCCCAGCAGGCGCTGCTGCGCGGCGGACAGCGCGAGCGACGCGGCAGAAGGCGGCGCGTGTGCTGCAGCGCGACACTCACCTAGCTGCTCGTCGCGCAGGCCCAGCAAGCGCTGCTGCGCGACGGACAGCGCGAGCGGCGCGGCAGAAGGCGGCGCGTGTGCTGCAGCGCGACACTCACCTAGCTGCTCGTCGCGCAGGCCCAGCAGGCGCTGCTGCGCGGCGGACAGCGCGAGCGGCGCGGCAGAAGGCGGCGCGTGTGCTGCAGCGCGACACTCACCTAGCTGCTCGTCGCGCAGGCCCAGCAGGCGCTGCTGCGCGGCGGACAGCGCGAGCGGCGCGGCAGAAGGCGGCGCGTGTGCTGCAGCGCGACACTCACCTAGCTGCTCGTCGCGCAGGCCCAGCAGGCGCTGCTGCGCGGCGGACAGCGCGAGCGACGCGGCAGAAGGCGGCGCGTGTGCTGCAGCGCGACACTCACCTAGCTGCTCGTCGCGCAGGCCCAGCAGGCGCTGCTGCGCGACGGACAGCGCGAGCGGCGCGGCGCGGCGCGGCAGCAGGCGGCGCGCGTGCTGCAGCACGCTGGCACACAGCAGCGCGCAGCAGCACAGCTCGACGTAGTGCAGCGCCGACGTGTAGCCGGGGCACTTGCAGGACCTGTAACGATGTTGTATGTTACTGCTTCCACGCGACGATGCGCAAACGCGTCCATGGTGCGCAGAGTGCGGGCCAGCTCCAGCACCGTCTTGGCGTTGCTAGCGGGAAGGCTGGACTGCCGTTACATTAGGCGTTGCTGCGCTAGGCACGACGCAGTACCAGTGCCAGAGAGAGAGTTATGAGTTGTTGACTCACACATCTGTTTGATGTACATATTGATTTGATTTTATTTTGTTGTGACATATTGAATTCGTATTGATTGACAATGTATTAGATTATTTTGATTTTATTTGACTGTTGATTATTTGTTTTATTATTTATTTGATTGATTTAATTTTATTTATATTTATAATTTGACTGACTATGTGTAATTATTGATTTTGATGGATGTTTTAACTGCCGGAAATAAATGAATTTAAATTTTATTTATGTTGTGGCTCGCAGACGATTCTTCCTAGCAGACAGTTAGCGACCGTAGAATGTTTTTAATTTTTAATTTATTTGCTTCACAAATGGAATTTAACACTTTAGCATAATTAATTTAAACACTAGTTAAGAATCAATGTGCATCCTTAAAACGGTGAGCACAGCATGCTATGTTCACAAGGAGCATACTGTCCATGTCACAAACGCATTTCATCATGTACGCGTTTAATTACGCAGTGAAATATTTATTGTAGGTCAGAAACGCACTTTGTCATGTACGCGGTTTAAAGCTATTGTCCTTACAAGCTTTTATTTAACTTGCAATGTTTGAGTCAAATCTTGCAAGCTGAATCAGAACCACTTCATTTTTTTTCACAATTTTGCATACTTGTTAAAGTCTGATGACAATGCAATATTATGGTGACAGTCAGCTAATCTGATGATAAGGATGGAAGGTTGGCAATGGACTCCTTGGCAGATAATCGTAAGCTAGTAGTGTTTGGGCTTATTTTAATCTGCTTGCGGTTCCCATTACAAATTTGTTAAAAGCTCGTCTTGAAAAATAAATTATGTAACAAAAATCTTATTTTCTTTTATACATATGTGGTTTTAATTCTAATCAATTCAAAAGTCACCAAAAGCGCCGAACGCCGTTTGTGACAAACTGCATTTTGTAACAACACCATTAGTGAGAAACTGCAATTGTGACAGACAGCATATTGTGACTTACTGCATTAGTGGCGAAATGCATTTGTGACATTGAGCATAATTATGATCAAACAAAATGTATTAAGCACAAAATCCTAACACTACTGTCAGTATTGGAGTTTGTCATCTTTGCACCATCATTGTTTCATAGTATGAGGATTAAAACTCACATGAAAAGCGACTATAGTAGTCGCTTTTCTATATGTATAATGGGAGATAATATCTCCCTAGCTCGCCTAGCCATTTGTAATACAACTACTAGATTAAGCAATGTTTACAGCACTCACAACTGGGATGGGTGACTGTTTGTGTGGTATTAACACCTGAGCATTAACATGCTTCAGAGAGCATGTTAAGCCATTGGTCCTAATTGTAGTCTTAGGACAACGGCTGTTAGACCATATTAAAGGCTTTCGGGCGGTCTAATAACCCTAACACTAGGGTTGGCTAGACAGCAACATGAGAGAAGAAACAGTTATATGTATATCTCAGTATCAAATTATTAATGAGTCCTATATATTGGACCACTTTTCGCCAAACAAAATTGCTTTTTTTAAAGTGAAATTGTTTGAAAATAACAGACTGTATCTGTCTGACTGAACACATGTAACTACGACAGAATAATTCTTATTTCTGTTTATTTAATTACTGAAGCTGTAATTTTTTGTAGGTTATGTTGTAATATTTCTACTTACAAATCATATGTAAATAGCAGAAACAGCGCGCCATTGAAAAATATCCATTTAAGAGAGGCAGAGCGTTGCTTATTGGCGTAGTTGAGGTCAATAGTGCGCCGCACTAAGCTAGAGTTAGGGCTCAACGACCTGAAATGAAACATAAAATTGCTTGCTTTAATTTTCATCGGAATGGGATGCTTTTTATAGGTATAATAATTAGTGAAGTCAAATTCTACTTACATTTTCTTGATTTTATTTCATGCTTATTGGTTACAACAAAACAAATCAACAACAACAAAATACTAGATACGCGAGACGCGCGAAACAGGGAGGGAGGAAGTGTTGCCGGCAGTCAAACATGAGAAAGTCCGAAAGTACCAAAATCGATTTAGAAATTACCTGTCGTGTACAAAAAGTAAGTGCTTTTATTGAATAAATATATATATATTAGACATGTGTAAGTAATGCGATTGATGCATTAGGCGTGATATTACCCGATCGAGTACTGTAGCATTACATATTACTCGACTAAATTAAACATTACACATCACACCATAGCATCACACAGTGCACCGTTCTGTTCGTTGCATTATGTCTATCGAGTCTATGCCTCACTGACACTATTCGCGCGCGCGTCTGAGAGAGAGGAAGCGAGCTTCATCGCACGTGCGCCCTGCCTGCCACTTGATTGAACTTCTATTTAAAACCGTATTACTAGAAAATTAAGGCAACAATAGGTTATTTTGGCACCGCCCCTGCCCGTAATTTTTGAATGTTTTGAACCTCTCGCTCATAACGATATTGTTATTTTGATTTGATGTACTCGCTCCAGTCACAAAAATATAAGTAACTCGCTATCTCATGTATATGCGCTATAACTATCACTTGCTATTGCATTCGAGCATTCCATTACAATATCACACAAGTGATAGATAGTGCGTCCGACGCGACCATCTCAGGTGATGTTTGGGGTGATGAAGTAATGAAATATTACTCGGTACGAAATGTGATGCCATATCACATTACTTTTCAATGCACTGTTTTGCGCATGTCTAATATATATATATATATATTACGTAGGTAGATAGATAGATAGCTAAATATATATATATTACGGGAGCTTCAAATGTGTTTTTAAAAACTAAAGTTTTAAATTAAAAGACGAAAATATTAATACGTCCACACAGAAAGGCATGTGTTTATTAATTAACGTTAAACTAAACCTTAGAGTTACAGAGCCACGAGCTTATCTGTATATGCATTCGGAGAAATCATCCGCCAAACTGCAGCGTTGCAGTTTTAGGCTCGTACTGTTATGAAACCAGCTGGCCAATTCAGAACCCCACGACAACATACCGAATCGATTCGATTGGATAACGATCTCGTGTCGTAGGTTTCTTTTCGAGCTATTCAGAACATCCGCCCCGAGGATTCGACACGGTTTCGGTTACGATATCGAAATCGATACGACAACGTGTTGCATTTACGGAGTTCGTTTTGTGTGCAATACTCGCAGAAAATTGTATTATTATCTAGACGATATAAAAATGTTTTCAAGTTATCAAAATTTATTATAACAACGTTTATCACGAATTAAATTATAATCAACAATTATAAGCGCCAGATATTGGTAGAAATATAAAAAAAACAAGAGCTTCGTAAACACCCACCTGCTGATATCCACTTGACAATAATGTTTAATCTATGCTTTAGACATTGACAAACCGCCAAATTTAAATGTCTGTCGCAAATTGTTTTCTTTATCATGTTTTGAAATTATTAAAAGAAGATCGAACGAGAAGACGAGCCTCATCAAGATTCGTTAGAAATGTTAAGTAAATAACAAAATTACAATTACATAGTATCACAGAGTACTTTATAATAATTATATAGGTACAGTGATTTTATTTTGGTAGATTTATGCATCTTATTAAGTAATCTTATAGTAGTAGGTAAATGGTTCTAAAACAATCAAAGCGAACTTAACCTATAAATAAATACTAGACTTGGTAGGTACTTTATTACATAGAATTAGTTTATGTTGAATCTTACTGTGAGTTTTATTTTATTTGTAGTAGAAAATGTAGTTTATTTAACAACACACGGAATATACTCGGTATTGACGGTCAAATCTAATGCTTTCGAGTGATATGTTGCACTCGATAAGTTGTCGTGGAAATTAATCGGACGTTCGATAAGTTTGCTTCGATATCTGCATTGTGAATAACGTTCTCGGTCGATAAATACGCGTTTATCGTACGGTTACGATTGGTTATCGACTACGACAATTTGAACGTCGATTCGACTATTGTGAATTGAAAATATTTTGAATCGTACGATATCAAACCGAATCGATCGACAAATGAGTTGTCGTGAGCTTCTGAATCGGCCAGTACAGTCGGGCGCATAACTAGGTACTTTAAAAAAAGGCTGAATCGTAGACAAACTTTAAAACAAACACACGCAGCGGCAAAACAAATAAGTATCACATGGAGACTTGATTATTGAATAGGCGATTGTGAATGACGTTTTGAGTAACATTTATAAATTAACTGAATTGAGATCACGTTTGACTTTTACTTGAGCGATTATTGATTCATGAATTTAGTTTTAAGATACGTTTATCGAACAAAGCTTGACTTGAAACCATAGAGTTAACATTACTAGGTATAGAGCGCGTGTTCTTAAGTGTGAACAAGTATGCACGGGTATGATGATAGCATCGTCCTGTCCGCAAGCGCTAGTAGCATAGGACAGTTATAATACTCTTTGGCTAGTAGCCTGTATAGGACAGTTATAATACTCTTTGGCTAGTAGTCTTACGAGTACTAGCGCGTGAGCGCCCGTTGCGAGTTCTTAGCTCTATTTATCTTAAAAAAATGGTTAAATGTGCAATAAAACCTTGTAAAAACGATACTCGGAAATACACTAAACAGAATTCTAACATCACATTTCACCGGTAAGCCAATTTTTAATACTTTTAAGTTCAAAGTTCGTTTCGTTTCGCGGGGGTGAACAAGACGTGAGACGCGGGGCTACACGTACCGCGCGCCCCGCAACCCCGCTAAGATTGCCGACTCAAATAGTGATGTGACGCGTTCGGCCTATTCGATAATGATGTTTGTTATGAGTTATAAGTACGACGAGCAATAGTTTACACCGGAAACGGAACATTATCTGCGCTTGCGGTTTAAAATTCTAGAAATCTATATAAATAAAAATTAAATTAATTCACTTGAGTTGAGAACGACTAAACTGATCTCCTGCTGAGGTCCAGCTGGATCATTCGCTTTAGCTCAAAATAATTAGTTTCTGCTACTAGAAGTTTCAGGCTAGCCATGGACGTATATAAGGGGGGTTCAAAGTTAAAGTTCAAAAGTTCTTTATTCAGTTTTCGCCTTCACAGACGCTCATATGAACGTCAATTATTACAATGACTCTACCACCCTCAGATAAAGTATCCAGCCTATATTTGGCTGTATACTCAAAGCTACCACCGTATCGGATAAAGAACCACTTCTCAGTTAGGGGGGTTAGGGGGTTCAGATCCCCTGTTGACCAATAACCCCGAATATACTTAACACTTATATTCGCCAAATACTTACCCTATCTTTTGAAATTCCGCCGCGGGGTAACAAAAGACAAAAATATGAGAAAAAATAATATCTCGTATACGATCCAAAATAGTAGAACATACATGGGGATCCAATCGATGCATGCATTTAATTCCCCACCACCCCACTTCGTTTGATTCATGGTGAATGAATCATCCTGTGTACCGCACGGTAATGTCGGTAATACTACAGTTTATAGATAGATATAATATTGATTTGAGTTTCGGGATGTGATAAGAAGGCTAATTATAATGAACGAACATAAATCAACAAACATTTTATTGTAAACGAACAGCATACAGTACTATGATCACAGTAAATCAGCATTATTCTAATTATTTGCAACACACTTTTGTTATGACTGTTATGATACGACGCACCGTCACCCCGGACTCGTCCGCACAATTGACATCATCATCATCAGACTATATGCACTGCAGCTCGCGCGGCGCCCACGTCCACTCGCAGCACGGCCTGCGCCGCGGGCCCCGACTGGCGGGCTCCGCGGCGCACGACGCGGGCCCCGACTGGCGGGCTCCGCGGCGCACGACGCGGGCCCCGACTGGCGGGCTCCGCGGCGCACGACGCGGGCCCCGACTGGCGGGCTCCGCGGCGCACGACGCGGGCCCCGACTGGCGGGCTCCGCGGCACACGACGCGCCCACTGCCACTCCAGCCTGCCAGTCCGCTGAGCTATGTCGGTAACTAAGCACGACACCACTTGTCGGCTCCGTATGTCACGACGGAGAATTATAACCAAGAGAACTTGCTTTTGTTACAAACTTATACATTTTGAGCAGTACCTTAACTATAATTATTATGAAACTTAGAACTTTTCCGATAACTAATATCATAACATAAATCATGACGTTTTGCACCTGTTGTGCAGTAGGGTACGTAATTGTAACAATGCATTTAGTTTCCCATACTTCAATCCCGGCGTACATCCCATCAACAGCATGCACAGTAACAGTAGGTAGGTATATCAAATATATAGTAGTAGGTACACATGTGTGCGGGCGACGCGCTCGGCCCACCTCGTCGAAGTAGTAGGTACACATGTGTACGGGCGACGCGCTCGGCCCACCTCGTCGAAGTAGTAGGTACACATGTGTACGGGCGACGCGCTCGGCCCACCTCGTCGAAGTAGTAGGTACACATGTGTACGGGCGACGCGCTCGGCCCACCTCGTCGAAGTAGTAGGTACACATGTGTACGGGCGACGCGCTCGGCCTACCTCGTCGAAGTAGTAGGTACACATGTGTACGGGCGACGCGCTCGGCCCACCTCGTCGAAGTAGTAGGTACACATGTGTACGGGCGACGCGCTCGGCCCACCTCGTCGAAGTAGTAGGTACACATGTGTACGGGCGACGCGCTCGGCCCACCTCGTCGAAGTAGTAGGTACACATGTGTACGGGCGACGCGCTCGGCCCACCTCGTCGAAGTAGTAGGTACACATGTGTACGGGCGACGCGCTCGGCCCACCTCGTCGAAGTAGTAGGTACACATGTGTACGGGCGACGCGCTCGGCCCACCTCGTCGAAGTAGTAGGTACACATGTGTACGGGCGACGCGCTCGGCCCACCTCGTCGAAGTAGTAGGTACACATGTGTGCGGGCGACGCGCTCTGCCCACCTCGTCGAAGTAGTAGGTACACATGTGTACGGGCGACGCGCTCGGCCCACCTCGTCGAAGTAGTAGGTACACATGTGTACGGGCGACGCGCTCGGCCCACCTCGTCGAAGTAGTAGGTACACATGTGTACGGGCGACGCGCTCGGCCCACCTCGTCGAAGTAGTAGGTACACATGTGTGCGGGCGACGCGCTCTGCCCACCTCGTCGAAGTAGTAGGTACACATGTGTACGGGCGACGCGCTCGGCCCACCTCGTCGAAGTAGTAGGTACACATGTGTGCGGGCGACGCGCTCTGCCCACCTCGTCGAAGTAGTAGGTACACATGTGTACGGGCGACGCGCTCGGCCCACCTCTGGGAGTATTCAAGTCTTCCTATCCTACTTTCTCCTTATAATATTATAAACGCGAAAGTTTGTAACAATGTATGGATGTATGTTTGTTACTCTTTCACGAAAATTTGGTATGTATGAACTTTAGGACTTGGAATAACATATAGGCTACTTTTTATCCCGGGAACCGCGGGTGGAACCGCGGGCCGCAGCTAGTAGTGAATAAGCTCAGCGAGCGTGCACATCGTCGCGTCGCCGCATCGGCACTTCGTACACCGCCGATCGTTTACGTAACGTCACTCCACTGCATTCGAAGGCTGTCTGGACGATAAGACCACCCTTACCACCATTGTTACACCATAAAACATAAAAAGTTAAATTAAACTAATACTTAATTCTATGTTCAAGGTGTCCAGGACGACGTGCGACTCCCTGCCTGTCCGCGCGGGGCGCGGCGGGGGCGCGGCGGAGCGCAGCGGGGGCGCGTGCTCGCTCAGCGAGACACGTACGAGGTAATCATTCATCTAGGCTAGCTAATACTATATGATATTATCTTATCGCAATACGTCGAACGTATTCTAGCGATGTTGAGCCCCGAGGCGGCTCCAACGGGAGGCGCACGCACGCGGGCCCCGCCGGCGCGGCGCTACACTGTGTAGAGGTGCAGGTCGACGCCCCAGCCGGTGGGCGCCACCCAGGGCGGCAGCGCGGCCAGCGCGCGCGCGTGCTCCGGCGCCACCTGCTGCGGCCCGAACTGCGCGTGCCCCGCCAGCGACAGCGCCGCCCACTGCGCCGGCGGCGCCGGGAACGCGTGCTGCGGGCAGGCGGGCGGTCAGTGCGGGCGCGGGCGCGGGCGCGGCCGGGGCGGCGGCGGCCTACCTCCAGGTGCAGGCGCAGGCGCCAGGGCCGCTCGCTGCGCGCCTGGTGCAGCGTGAAGAAGTAGACGCGGCGGCGCCCCCAGCGCGGCGCCTCCTGCGGCTGCGCCACCGCGTCGCTCCACGACACGCGCGCGCCCTCCACCGGCGACACGATCACCACGATGTGCGATGGACCTGCGCGGGCCGATTGGGACGGGTCACTCGGATTACGTCATAAAAAGGTGACGAAACGTACCTAAATGCCGGTTGTACATTCTCGCCCTAGTGCTCTCGTTTCGCCTCGCCCGACGCTATCGTCTGAGGACGTAGAGCGGGCGAAGAAACGCACCGGTGATGTCGAGCGTGAGTTCCTGCGCGGTGCGGGGCGGGGGTGCTCACCGGTGATGTCGAGCGTGAGTTCCTGCGCGGTGCGGGGCGGGGGTGCTCACCGGTGATGTCGAGCGTGAGTTCCTGCGCGGTGCGGGGCGGGGGTGCTCACCGGTGATGTCGAGCGTGAGTTCCTGCGCGGTGCGGGGCGGGGGTGCTCACCGGTGATGTCAAGCGTGAGTTCCTGCGCGGTGCGGGGCGGGGGTGCTCACCGGTGATGTCGAGCGTGAGTTCCTGCACGGTGCGGTTGAGGCGCGCGGTGGCGAGCGCGGCGCGGTGCGGGGCGGGGGTGCTCACCGGTGATGTCGAGCGTGAGTTCCTGCGCGGTGCGGGGCGGGAGTGCTCACCGGTGATGTCGAGCGTGAGTTCCTGCACGGTGCGGTTGAGGCGCGCGGTGGCGAGCGCGGCGCGGTGCGGGGCGGGGGTGCTCACCGGTGATGTCAAGCGTGAGTTCCTGCGCGGTGCGGGGCGGGGGTGCTCACCGGTGATGTCGAGCGTGAGTTCCTGCGCGGTGCGGGGCGGGGGTGCTCACCGGTGATGTCGAGCGTGAGTTTCTGCGCGGTGCGGGGCGGGGGTGCTCACCGGTGATGTCGAGCGTGAGTTCCTGCACGGTGCGGTTGAGGCGCGCGGTGGCGAGCGCGGCGCGGTGCGGGGCGGGGGTGCTCACCGGTGATGTCGAGCGTGAGTTCCTGCGCGGTGCGGGGCGGGGGTGCTCACCGGTGATGTCGAGCGTGAGTTCCTGCGCGGTGCGGGGCGGGGGTGCTCACCGGTGATGTCGAGCGTGAGTTCCTGCACGGTGCGGTTGAGGCGCGCGGTGGCGAGCGCGGCGCGGTGCGGGGCGGGGGTGCTCACCGGTGATGTCGAGCGTGAGTTCCTGCGCGGTGCGGGGCGGGGGTGCTCACCGGTGATGTCGAGCGTGAGTTCCTGCACGGTGCGGTTGAGGCGCGCGGTGGCGAGCGCGGCGCGGTGCGGGGCGGGGGTGCTCACCGGTGATGTCGAGCGTGAGTTCCTGCGCGGTGCGGGGCGGGGGTGCTCACCGGTGATGTCGAGCGTGAGTTCCTGCACGGTGCGGTTGAGGCGCGCGGTGGCGAGCGCGGCGCGGTGCGGGGCGGGGGTGCTCACCGGTGATGTCGAGCGTGAGTTCCTGCGCGGTGCGGGGCGGGGGTGCTCACCGGTGATGTCGAGCGTGAGTTCCTGCACGGTGCGGTTGAGGCGCGCGGTGGCGAGCGCGGCGCGGTGCGGGGCGGGGGTGCTCACCGGTGATGTCGAGCGTGAGTTCCTGCGCGGTGCGGGGCGGGGGTGCTCACCGGTGATGTCGAGCGTGAGTTCCTGCACGGTGCGGTTGAGGCGCGCGGTGGCGAGCGCGGCGCGGTGCGGGGCGGGGGTGCTCACCGGTGATGTCGAGCGTGAGTTCCTGCGCGGTGCGGGGCGGGGGTGCTCACCGGTGATGTCGAGCGTGAGTTCCTGCACGGTGCGGTTGAGGCGCGCGGTGGCGAGCGCGGCGCGGTGCGGGGCGGGGGTGCTCACCGGTGATGTCGAGCGTGAGTTCCTGCGCGGTGCGGGGCGGGGGTGCTCACCGGTGATGTCGAGCGTGAGTTCCTGCACGGTGCGGTTGAGGCGCGCGGTGGCGAGCGCGGCGCGGTGCGGGGCGGGGGTGCTCACCGGTGATGTCGAGCGTGAGTTCCTGCGCGGTGCGGGGCGGGGGTGCTCACCGGTGATGTCGAGCGTGAGTTCCTGCGCGGTGCGGGGCGGGGGTGCTCACCGGTGATGTCGAGCGTGAGTTCCTGCACGGTGCGGTTGAGGCGCGCGGTGGCGAGCGCGGCGCGCAGCGCGGGCAGCGGCGCGGAGTGCGCAGGCGTGGCGAGCGAGCGGGACACGAGCGACAGCACGGGCAGGAAGTAGGGCGCGCCGCAGTACAGCAGACGCGCGCACTCGTCGCGCACGCGCCGCGCCGCGCCGCCGCTCGCCACTGCGGGGAACGTTTCATTTTTACAATTCAAAATTACTACCTCTGTTCGTAGATTTTTCCGGAATTCGGCGTTCGTTTTGTTAAATAAATATCACTCCCCTATTTTTTGCTTCAATTGAAAAGTAGATGCAATTGCGGGTAAGTGATAACATAAAATAATCTAATAAATCTTATTAAACGATAAAGAAAAATTTTTTACGCACTATGCAATATAAATTTAATATTTTTAATTTCATAATTAAATTTAATATAATTACCATATGCATGTGATAGCTGTAAGTATTCCTAGAATAAATAAATAAATGTTTTTGAAAATGACTCCCGTAGTCTCAACTTTTAGACAAGTACTAAGAGACAGAATACTAAGGGACAGACGCATCACTCCGCAAAGAAATTTAAACAAATAGTGACTCTTGCTATGACGCAATAAAATTCAATTCAGGTCGCGTAGCGCTACATACCTACCAGTCAGAGCAGTACAGAGCCTCTCTTTCTATCGCATAGCTCTTATCTCTTCTGACGCGGCACTTGTAACGATAGGGTTTATACTTGTGTTGTGATGAATTATCAATCTGAATAGGTATTTAGTTCAAGTAATGTATCTCTCTACTGTCTATTACTATTATTCTCATTCTGTGAACAATAACTTTCAAACAGAATACCTACCTAGTATTAGCACATAATGCTTAATAATACAAGTAGTATTAGGTATTGGCTACAACTATTCTACAAGTGTGCATATTTTAATTTTCTAAGTAGATAACTAGGCATGCACTATGTACACTTCTATAGGTACTGTCTAAGAACCTGAATAGATAGATCTGTTAACACGCGACAAGAAACGGCCACGGCTGCCTAGTCCGGGAGCAGACACCCGAAAACATGTTAATAGTTGTAGTAGTGCCCACAAACTATTGCATGTTTTCACTATGGCGCATATAACTCTACTTAGCAGTTTAAGTTAAATTCAAATTATTTATTAGCCTTATTAGGCTAGATTGTAATGTTAATGAAGTGTCATTTTGTGACAGGACATTATAAAAAAAAAAAAAACTATGGCTCATCACTTCAATAATTACGGAACTTCATAGGCGTGCATATGACATAAATGGTTGGACGGAGTATATTAAATTACTTTAGGGAGGCATCCCTAAAGTGCAACTGGGCAGGACACGTCTGTTTTTGTCAAACAAATTTTGGGCAAAAAATAACCACGGACCCCGGTCCCCCAAAATCGCAAAAGAGGTCGCGGCAGGCCCAGAAAAAAAATAGCGGGACGAACTTGATTCCTACTGGAATGATTGGCCTGTTAGAGCCCTAAACCGCGAAGATTGGAAGGCTTGCCTTTACTGGCCGTCCGGGGGTGGAGATGCAAGAGCTAAGAACTAAGCTCCAAGAGTGAAGGTGTTAAAGAGCATAACGCCGGGAGTAGCGTTTAAGTGAAACTGCAGCACACCTCTCGACACCTTTTAGCCACCCACACCAACGCTGCCCCTCTCGTCGCCAATGAACGGCGGCCCTTAAAGGGTGCCCGTTTACAAATCACCAAATTACAAAACTCTTTATTGCATACCAGTTACAAAACAATACAAATAATAATAGCATAAAATTCCTTACAATGGTAGTACAATGGGCGGTCTTATCGCTCGACGCGATCTCTTCCAGACAACGGCGATGCGGCAACAGCGACAGCGGTGTGCAGTGGCGTTTAGTGGGTGGCAAATCACCACCTACCTAAATATTTTCTTATGAGGCGGAACTGGCAGATGCCTCCACGTGTTGGCCTCATGTCCCCGCGCAAGCCTCCCAAAGGCCCGGGTGTATAGCCCGGGCCCGTGAGAATGAGCGACATCATAATAAAAATGAGTGAGCTACCAAATGATAACTTGTGATGAAGTACATTGTGTGACAAGGTATGTCATCAAGTACATTGTGTGATACAGTTTGTTACCTCAGAACTCCGTCATTTATGAACCGATTTGGAATTGCGTTGGATCCAGTACAGCTACGAAGGGTCCCATATACATTTCATCGATATTTGACCTTGAACTTCGAAGATACATTGAAGTCGGTTTTTGTTTTTTTCTAAAAATAATTATTTTATCTTGGACCTCTAAACTGGTCTGTACACAGGTCTAGCTCAAATAACATTGAATAGTGAGTGTAAGACCTCTTGAAGAGATTTTTGGCGTAGGACAGGTTGAAAGTCTATTTAAATAGGTACTGTCTATTTGTTTATTTTTTATTTATTTATTGCATCCATTGTACTTCCATTATATTATTTAAGTCAAATTAAATTAAGCAGTGTTCTTATATGCTATCGTAGTGGGTATGTACAAGGAGCCTGTGAGGGTGTCTGCAAATGAGTGCAGTCAGTTGGCCATTATTGTATATTTATTTATTTAATAGATTCCTGATGTCTCGTGCTCTGGCTATTTGTGGTCGTAAGTTGATATCTCTTTTAGCATCTCCTCTTTCCAAATTTTTCTCAATTAACTAAAGACCAGTAAAAAATAAAAGTTTAATTTCCGAGATAAAATTGCTACAAACGATCGACATTCTGTCGAACCTTTACTCATTTTTGATTTATTACAAGATATCGAGTTCTTACAAAATGAATGAAGAGTAAATAAATAAATATCTACGAAACCAGCACAAGAAAAAAAAGCAAAATGATAGTAGCGGTGTCGTCGAGTGCGGACGTACCGTACTTGTGGACGGTCTGCGCCGTGTTGTCATCCATCTCGGGGATCCAGTAGAAGTGGTCGACGGCGGGCGCGGCGTGCGCGGCGGGCGCGGCGTGCGCGGCGTGCGCGGCGGGCGGCGCGTGCACCGTGCGCCGCGTGTGGAACAGCATGAGCCGCTGCGGCGTGTCGGCGGTGTACGCGTCGCCCAGCGCCGAGCACGCCACCAGCGCGCACGTCGCGCCGCACGCCGCCCACAGCGCCCACACCTGTCGCACGCACACACCTCACACACGTTGGCGGACCGCGGCCGCCACCTCTTTTACTTTGTATGGTGTAGAGGTCAGGCCGGCTCCGGCAGCGGCGACGACGGGGCGGCCGGACGCTGCTCCGCACCCAGCGCCCGGCACTGGTGGCACGGAGGAACCGCCTGACTACGGAGGTCGTCGGTGTAGTCAAGCAGCCCCAGAAGGGAGAGAGTGCTCGTAGAGTAAAGGGACAAAATATTTGTAGGACATGCTGGCGCAAGTCGGTATGCTTCGCAGTTTCCGTCCGTATAACCGCAAGGTTGGCAGGGCGATGGGAGGCGGAGGGATGACCTCTACACCATAGGAATTTAAAAAACATTGGACGTCGTGTGGGTACTCTAGTGTAGTTCAGCTCCGACAGACTACGTTACAAAATGCCTTGCGCGGTGCGGGGGGCGCCGGACGATGGTAAGCCGGCGTCGGGTTGCAACCTTGTCGTCGCGCGTCACAGCACCCCTCCGCCGCGCGTCACAGCACCCCTCCGCCGCGCGTCACAGCACCCCTCCGCCGCGCGTCATAGCACCCCTCCGCCGCGCGTCACAGCACCCCTCCGCCGCGCGCTACCCGGGAGTGCGAGTTGCTTTCCTTCGTGCGGACTAAAAGAGATACTCTTATGCCTGTTGCATAGCGCTGTTCGTATGTATGTTCGCTGTAAGATCGTAATTACTTTTTTAGCTGCTGAGTCAACCGCGTAGTGCGTATAGCCCCAAAACAGATAAGTACAGAAGTCAATCTCATGTATGTACTTCACTTTCATACCTACGCTCGGCGGTAGCGCTAGGGTTGTTAAATTGAATGGGTGCGCCCGCTGCCTGCGACCCGTGCGGCGCGGCAGTGTGACGCCACGACGGTTACTCGGACGGCGCAGAAAGTTTTTAGAAAGTCCAAAATAGATTGATTTAAAAAAAAAATAACTTTACGAGATATCGACATATTTTTTTCGCAGTTATTATTATAATTAATAAAATTTAAAAAAATGCAATTAGTTTACATTTACATCTTCCTCATTAGGTTATTGAACTGTAACGTTGTAACTCTATTACAACGTAACAAAATCTTTTTTTATAAAATTTTAATTAACATTTACATTATAAATTCATTGTTTAAGTCTAATTTTTCTATAACATTATTTTTTTAATATTAATATTTCTCGCGCCGCGCATCAGTTGTTCAATACAGTTTAGCTATTAGTTTCAAGGCGCGCCCTTCCCTCGCGTCGATGTACGTACCGCGCCCGCGCACCTCACACGCAGCTCCCCGGCCGCGGCCGGCAGACGCCGATAGCTACTAAGGCAAGAACACGTTTATTTTAATAACTTTTTACATATCTAAATGTGTGCTGTATAAGCATCAGTGCTTTCAACTCTGTGCGTCCAAACCCCATCCTTGGGTAAGTGTTGAACATAGTGATTTTTATAAATGTAGGTATGTATTTAACGGTTTTTCAAAATTGTAACTCTTGTATTTTATGTGTAATTTAATATAACCAGAGCCAAGTTAACTTAATTAGCTTTTGGCTATGCATATTTTCTTCCTTCTCTTTTCTTCTCTTTACTTCTCCGTCTGATTTCTAACGGCCACCTCACCAACTCTCGGCCCTTTTGCTTGCTGCTTGTGAGGTGGTCGCCGTCAGGGGAGAGAAGAAGAACGGAGAATCATTTTCGTGGACGTTGATTCCAGGGTCCAAGATCTGGGCTCCACCAGCACCACTGCTCAACGGCTCCGGCACTACATCTGCCGCCTGGCGCGCCTGGACCAGAGCGACTCGACGTGCTGACCCTTTATTCAGCCGTCGACATCACCGTCTCCGGTTCCCGTCGCCGCCAGCTACCTCCGCAGCACCACTTCATCATCAGCTTGCAGGAGAGTGCTGTACTTCGGCAAGCAGAAATTAGGCGGGCCTTTAAATCCACACCCTGTTTTTTAACCGAATTAAACGGTTTTCTTTTGTGTCGACTTGGGTCTCTTTATTTACCCAACGTCACAGAACACAAGGCTAACACAGTTTATACTACAATAAATACTCAAATACAAATACTCAAATACTAATATAAATTGTAAAAATATGACAAGGCCACAAAGTCATGCTCGCTTGTTCGGCGCGGGGCCGGGGGTCGGGGGTCGGGGGCCGGGGGCCGGGAGCCGGGGGCCGGGGGCCGGGGGCCGGGGCGCCTACCTACCTACCTAACTGTTCTGTGTTACGTTAAAACGAACCATCGAAATACAAGCAAATATAGGAGGTATTTGCTTGTATTTCGATGGTTCGTTTTACCTCTCTGAAACAAACTGGTAGATTAAAAACGACTATTTAATGTTGAATTTAAACAACCGTCCACTGAACAGTTATAATAACTCTTTTTCTGTTGCTCCATTTTTGCACAAAAAAGTTCACAGACGCGTGTCTCAAGCGGATGACACTCGCGCTCTCACTGATCCCAACTGATCCAAGATATCGTGTCCGTGAGCGGTGTCTATGTGTGCGTTGCTCAAGCGCACTTTGTATGTAGATTGACTTCTGTACTTATCTATTTTGTGGTATAGCCGTGTACCGTCGTTGGTCACCTATACGAACGATAAGTATTGTAACTTTAATCGATGGGAATATTATACCTGGCACGATTTTCACGCAAGCTCTGAAAGAAGTGTTTCATTAATCATGGGTACGGTACCAGCAGGCGCACGCGGCGCGCGGCCACCACCAGCGGGAGCAGCCAGCTGGTGGCCACCAGCACCAGCGCGGCCACCAGCGCGGCCAGCGGCACGTCCGCCGGCAGCGCGCCCGCGCCCGCGCGCCCCGCCAGCGGCACCAGCAGCCGCAGCGAGTCCAGCACCATGTACCAGGTCTGCAGCATCGCGCCCGCCGCGCCCGCGGCCCACGCCGCCGCGCGCGCGCCGCCGCCGCACCGCGCCGCGCCCGCCAGCGCGTCCGCGCCCGCCGGCAGCGCCGCCCACAGCAGCGGCAGGTAGCCCGAGCGCAGCCCCGCGGCCGCGCACGCCGCCAGCGCGCCGCCCGCCAGCGCCGCGCCCGCGCCGTGCAGCGCGCGCGCGCGCCACCACCCGCGCAGCGGCGCCGCCGGCCGCTGCAGCCGCAGCAGCGCGCCCCACGCGCCCGCCAGCGCTGCGCACACGGCCGCACGTCACCCGCCGCCGCCTGGTGAGCCGCGGCTCGCCGGGCGGCGGGCGCCTCACCTGGCAGCGCGTACAGCGGCGCCAGCAGCCAGCTGCGCGAGTAGAAGGCGAGGCGCGCGCCGGCCGCGTGCAGCGCCAGCGCCACGCCCACCGCGGCCGCCACGCCCGCCACGCACGCGCCCGCCCACGCGCCGCAAGCGCGCCACACCTCCCGCAGCCACGCGCCGTACGATATGTACACTGCAACACACAACACGAGCCGCGCTGTACCGGCGCGGCGGCGCGGCGCGGCGCGGCGCGGCGCGGCGGCGGTACTCACGCTCCCGCTGCGCGCGGCGCGCGGCGAGGTGCAGCTCCAGCGCGACGAGCGCCAGCGCGGCGGCGGCGGCGAGCAGCGCCAGCGGCGCGCGCACGCACACCACGCACAGCCCCAGCACGTCGAAGAACACCGGCTGGCGCGAGCTCAGCACCACCTCCGACTCCAGCCGCGAGCTCGCCAGCATGCCTGCGCTGCGGACAGGGGCGCGTGAGTGCGGGCCGTGCGGGCGGGGCGGCGCGGGGCGGGGCGGCGCGGGGCGGGGCGGGGCGCACGCACCGTGCGCGAGCGCCAGCACGTTGTCGCCGGTGCGCTGCAGCGCGGCGCGCGGCACGCGCTCGGCCGTGTCCAGCCGCGTGTGGTACACGTATCCGTTGGCGCTCCAGGCGAGGTCGAGGCCGGACAGGCGGCCGAAGTCGCGGAAGATGCGGAAGTCGGTGTCGGCCGGGATCATCCCGCTCTGGAAGATCTCCTGCGCCAGCGAGGACGCGAACGGGTGCGGCACGGCGCCCGCGTACACCTGCAACACACGGGCACGGCTGCAGCAGCTCCGGCGCCCGCAACGTGTCCGTACGCCGCGCGGGGCCGCGCCGGAGTCGCTCGCTGTGAGTGCGTTTCATGCGCATGTTCCTTATTTTATATTTAACTAGCGACCCGCCCCGGTTTCGCACCTAATAATGTGGTTATAGAATTTTTGTTTCTAAGCAATTACGCATGCTTGGCTATAGTTAAACAATCTTTTGAGGTATGAGAATATTTCGCCGCAGCCGAGGTTTGAGCGCGGGACCTTCTACTTCAGGACAGAACACGTTCTAAACCAACTGAGGTACCTCGGTGGTCGAAATACTTGCACGGCTTTTGTTTACCGTTTTAAAGTGACAGAATGGTGACAGAAGCGGGCCGCTAACGGGATAGGAGCGGGCCGGTAACGGGATAGGAGCGGGACGGTAACATTTTTCTGTTCTCTAATACATTTTTCTTTTTATATAAAGGAAATCCATAATAGGGGATCGGACAGTAATCGAGAAAAAATCTAAAATGTGGTTAGAACGAATGTTCGTCGAACCACAAAATCATTCAATCAATATTTTTGTGAAATAATAATGATTTATATTTTTAAATCAATAAATAAAATCCAATAATTCTGACATTTTTGATCTGTTCTTCATCTCAAACGAAACAACATTCACAGCGCATGACGTCATTTGTAGGCAAATGCCGTGAGTCAAGCTTGTGTTTATTTTACGTTTTTGCTTTTCATAAAATGTATTTTTGCTAATTTTTTCGTTCCATTACCACAGTATCAATAAATAAATAAATAAATATCGTCCCCAAACTCCACATAACGTATTTAAATCTCTTTGCAAGATTTATTTCGAAGTGTTTGTCGTTTTCTACCTTCATATGACGTCACAAGTTTTGAGGGCAATATTTGAAACATAATAATTAAACATAGTTTTAGGTACTTTTAGAGCGTCATTTAATTAAAATGGTATTTTTCATGGCTATATATATTAATTGTAGTTAATATAAAACAATATCTGAAAAGTTGTCCGATCCCCTATTGGATGTGAGACTTAACAACAAGTTACGTTAGATGTTGTGTACTCAAATAAATAAATCCGTGGAGCAGTTTCCGAGTCCATAATATATAACAAATAAATAAATCCGTGGAGCAGTTTCCGAGTCCATAATATATAACAAATAAATAAATCCGTGGAGCAGTTTCTGACTCCATAATATATAATAAATAAATAAATCCGTGGAGCAGTTTCCGACTCCATAATATATAACATAAAATAAATCCGTGGAGCAGTTTCCGACTCCATAATATATAACAAATAAATAAATCTGTGGAGCAGTTTCCGACTCCATAATATATAACAAATAAATAAATCCGTGGAGCAGTTTCCGACTCCATAATATATAATAAATAAATAAATTCGTGGAGCAGTTTCCGACTCCATAATATATAATAAATAAATAAATCCGTGGAGCAGTTTCCGACTCCATAATATATAACATAAAATAAATCCGTGGAGCAGTTTCCGACTCCATAATATATAACAAATAAATAAATCTGTGGAGCAGTTTCCGACTCCATAATATATAACAAATAAATAAATCTGTGGAGCAGTTTCCGACTCCATAATATATAACAAATAAATAAATCCGTGGAGCAGTTTCCGAGTCCATATATCACTACATAGTATAAAAAAAAGTCGCTTTATCTGTCCATATACTCAATACTCAATACTTTATTGCAAACATATGTACACAAAAGTTCTTATTGTAGTGGTGAGATTACATATGACCCTACTAGGGTATAGCAAATTATACATTATAATGCATTATAATGGGTATGTATGGGGATATATCCCTATGTATGCTTAAATCTTTAAAACTACGCAACGGATTTTGATGCAGTTTTTTTTTAATAGATAGTGATTCAAGTTGAAGGTTTATATGTATAATAACCGTGCGAAGCCGGGGCGGGTCGCTAGTAACAAATAAATAAATCCGTGGAGCAGTTTCCGACTCCATATATAACAAATAAATAAATCCGTGGAGCAGTTTCCGACTCCATATATAACAAATAAATAAATCCGTGGAGCAGTTTCCGACTCCATAATATATAACAAATAAATAAATCCGTTGAGCAGTTTCCGACTCCATAATATATAACAAATAAATAAATCTGTGGAGCAGTTTCCGACTCCATAATATATAACAAATAAATAAATCTGTGGAGCAGTTTCCGACTCCATAATATATAACAAATAAATAAATCTGTGGAGCAGTTTCCGACTCCATAATATATAACAAATAAATAAATCCGTGGAGCAGTTTCCGACTCCATAATATATAATAAATAAATAAATTCGTGGAGCAGTTTCCGACTCCATAATATATAACAAATAAATAAATCCGTTGAGCAGTTTCCGAATCCATAATATATAACAAATAAATAAATCTGTGGAGCAGTTTCCGACTCCATAATATATAACAAATAAATAAATCCGTTGAGCAGTTTCCGAATCCATAATATATAACAAATAAATAAATCTGTGGAGCAGTTTCCGACTCCATAATATATAACAAATAAATAAATCTGTGGAGCAGTTTCCGACTCCATAATATATAACAAATAAATAAATCCGTTGAGCAGTTTCCGAATCCATAATATATAACAAATAAATAAATCTGTGGAGCAGTTTCCGACTCCATAATATATAACAAATAAATAAATCCGTTGAGCAGTTTCCGAATCCATAATATATAACAAATAAATAAATCTGTGGAGCAGTTTCCGACTCCATAATATATAACAAATAAATAAATCTGTGGAGCAGTTTCCGACTCCATAATATATAACAAATAAATAAATCCGTGGAGCAGTTTCCGAGTCCATATATCACTACATAGTATAAAAAAAGTCGCTTTATCTGTCCATATATCCCTATGTATGCTTAAATCTTTAAAACTACGCAACGGATTTTGATGCAGTTTTTTTTTAATAGATAGAGTGATTCAAGTTGAAGGTTTATATGTATAATAACCGTGCGAAGCCGGGGCGGGTCGCTAGTAACAAATAAATAAATCCGGGGAGCAGTTTCCGACTCCATATATAACAAACAAACCAATAAACAGACAAATATACTAAAAACCGTTGATTTGTGTTCAGTCGAAAAACCTTACTAACTTGAAGTACCTAACCGAAAATTCTGACTACAGTTTCTTAAATAAAATTATAATAAAATGGTTCTTTGATGCTAAATTAAGTGTGGGCGTGTGTGGGGGTGGGAGTGTGGGGGTGTGGGAGTGTGGGGGTGTGGGGGTGTGGGAGTGCGTCGGTGCGCTCACCTCCACGATCCAGGGGTCATGCGGCCCCGCCTGGAACAGCACTTCGCGGCCGCCAGCGCCGCACGTCTCGATGTGTGGGGGTGTGGGAGTGTGGGAGTGTGGGGATGTGGGAGTGTGGGAGTGCGTCGGTGCGCTCACCTCCACGATCCAGGGGTCATGCGGCCCCGCCTGGAACAGCACTTCGCGGCCGCCAGCGCCGCACGCTCGATGTGTGGGGTGTGGGAGTGTGGGAGTGTGGGGATGTGGGAGTGTGGGAGTGCGTCGGTGCGCTCACCTCCACGATCCAGGGGTCATGCGGCCCCGCCTGGAACAGCACTTCGCGGCCGCCAGCGCCGCACGCTCGATGTGTGGGGTGTGGGAGTGTGGGAGTGTGGGAGTGTGGGAATGTGGGAGTGTGGGAGTGTGGGGGTGTGGGAGTGTGGGAGTGCGTCGGTGCGCTCACCTCCACGATCCAGGGGTCATGCGGCCCCGCCTGGAACAGCACTTTGCGGCCGCCAGCGCCGCACGTCTCGATGTGTAAGGGGTGTGGGGGTGTGGGAGTGAGGGAGTGTGGGGGTGTGGGGGTGTGGGAGTGTGGGGGTGTGGGAGTGCGACGGTGCGCTCACCTCCACGATCCAGGGGTCATGCGGCCCCGCCTGGAACAGCACCTTGCGGCCGCCAGCGCCGCACGTCTCGATCTGTGGGGGTGTGGGAGTGTGGGAGTGTGGGGGTGTGGGAGTGTGCGAGTGTGGGAGTGTGGGGGTGTGGGAGTGTGGGGGTGTGGGAGTGTGGGAGTGCGTCGGTGCGCTCACCTCCACGATGCAGGGGTCGTGCGGCCCCGCCTGGAACAACACCTCGCGGCCGCCGGCGCCAAACGCCTCGATGTGTGGGAGTGCGGCGGTGCGCTCACCTCCACGATCCAGGGGTCATGCAGCCCCGCCTGGAACAGCACCTCGCGGCCGCTGGCACCGCATGCCTCGAAGTGTGGGGGTGTGGGAGTGTGGGGGTGCGTCGGTGCGCTCACCTCCACGATCCAGAGGTCGTGCGGCCCCGCCTGAAACAGACCTCGCGGCCACCGGCGCCAAACGCCTCGATGTGTGGGGGTGTGGGAGTGCGGCGGTGCGTCGGTGCGCTCACCTCCACAATCCAGGGGTCATGCAGCCCCGCCTGGAACAGTACCTCGCGGCCGCCGGCACCGCACGCCTCAGTGTGGGGGTGCGTCGGTGCGCTCACCTCCACGATCCAGAGGTCGTGCGGCCTCGCCTGGAACAGACCTCGCGGCCGCCGGCGCCAAACGCCTCGATGTGTGGGGGTGTGGGAGTGCGGCGGTGCGTCGATGCGCTCACCTCCACGATCCAGGGGTCGTGCGGCCCCGCCTGGAAAAGCACCTCGCGGCCGCCGGCGCCGCACGCCTCGATGTTGATGAAGGCGCGCACCGACTTCGCCCACCTGCCGGAACGGACAAGTTTACCATACCGTTCGCAAACATTAACAAGTATGCATTTTACTAAATAACCGACTTAAATGTATCTTCGAAGCCCAAGGTCAAATATCGATGACATTTATATGGGACCACGTCGTAGCTATAATGAACTGAAAGCAAAAAGAATTGTTCACTTCATGATTACATTGCCTGTTGGCAAACTTCATAATTACATTGCCTGTTGGCAAACTTCATGATTACATTGCCTCTTGGCAAACTTCATGATTACATTGCCTGTTGGCAAACTTCATGATTACATTGCCTCTTGGCAAACTTCATAATTACATTGCCTGTTGGCAAACTTCATAATTACATTGCCTGTTGGCAAACTTCATGATTACATTGCCTCTTGGCAAACTTCATAATTACATTGCCTGTTGGCAAACTTCATGATTACATTGCCTCTTGGCAAACTTCATGATTACATTGCCTCTTGGCAAACTTCATGATTACATTGCCTCTTGGCAAACTTCATGATTACATTGCCTGTTAGCAAACTTCATGATTAATGATGTCAACGGGAAGTATCCTATAGGTTTCGGTTCCTTTGTGAGTGTCAAAATATGTTTCATAAACGGCGGATTTTTGTCACAGCTCTAATAGATTGCATACCTGAGTGTTTGATGTTAACTTCAACTCGATACCTCCACGCGTTTCTGAGAAAAAGTGTCTCGACAGACAGACAGACAACAATGTGATTCTATAAGGGTTTATTTTTTCTTTTTGAGGTATAGAGCCCTAAAAATGTAAACTAGTAACAGGCTACATAGAAAGGAGGAACGGGAGACGGTGCGGCGGCACGTACTTGTGCTGCGTGATGAAGCCGTGCGAGGCCTGCAGGATGTTCTCCTCGGCGCCGTTGAACAGGAAGATGGCGTCGTGGCGCAGCGGCCGGCGCGCCGCCGCCAGCGCGCGCAGCGTCTCCAGCAGCACGGCGCAGCCCGCGCCGTCGTCGCTCGCGCCTGCGCACACGGCCCCACACTCACTACTGTTCCGGTTTCAAGGGCATTGTAGCCAGCGAAATTACTGCCCATACGAGACTTAATACGTGATGTCTCGGGGTAATGAGCGCATTGCAGTGCTATTACGCACTAGTCTTGGGTAGGACACGGTTTTAAAATGAGTTTGTAAGAGGTGCCTCTTTTTTGTACTGAGCCAGTACTGTGTACCGCTTCAAATGAGGCGAGGCGTTCGAGGTCTATTGAGCTCCTACGGTTCAAATGAAGCGATATCCGGCTTTTGTACTGGTGTCACACTTTTCCACTAGATAATGAATCAGGAACTACATGCGATATTACAATTACCTAAAATATCCTACCTACTATTATGAGTGACAATTATTATGAGTCGCTTATGCAAGTAGGTATTCATACTTATAGTAAGACATGATCATACATTCTTAATGTTGAAGCGTAATAAAGTTGTGGTTATCTAAATAAGAAAAATATAGTAAATATATAAATATATATATAAATGTGAACATTTATTCTTTTTATCTATACTATATTTACCCACTATTAGGAGAATCCTAATATTATCTTTGCTGTATTCTATATATATATAATACGACTCATTTAAGTATACCCAAACCCACTTACTGATGTGAAAGTAAAACTTGTCTACATATTTTGGATAGTTATACAACAGTTCGTATTTTGTTCGGAGTTTCGGGCGAACACGGTCATATTCGACGTTCATTCAAACAACATCGCGTGAGGCAGTGACAGAGAGAAGAACAACATCAAATTCACCCTCTTTGTCATCTCCATCGAACGAAAATGTACTGTCGCGACTCTCCGGCTCGTCGCCTCATTGAGTGAAGAGTAGATAGATAGCGGGACCTATGAGCATGAGCGGGACATTCGTATTGAAGTCTTACATTTTTTCATTTTGAGCCGCTCTTACAATTTTCTGTCGCGTACGGGACAAATGTACTGGTTCATGTAAGTCCTACTCAAAACTATTACGCACTGCTTTTTATGCTATTAAAAGGTCTGGGTGGCACTGCAATTGTTATGGGCAGGCGTGGCGCTTACCATCAGGCGAACGACTTGCTCGTCTCATCGCTCAGTTGCAAAAAACAAACACACACGCTACTCACTACCACCGACGGCACCGGCTCGCCTGCTCGTACACATATGGTTATGTACTACTGCACACTGCGGGGTGCAAGGCTACTTCAGCAGTGCTTATGGTACCTACGCTTTATGGCAGCTGAAATGCCTGCTCAAATTACCTGACCTACTATTTTTATTTCTTATAAATAGCAGTTATAATTGAATGAACATTAACATTTCATAAACACTTTAAATAGAACTAAACAAATTAGTTTTTAACATTTAAGCAGTTCTTAGATCGAGTTCACCGGTAACTCGCTCCGTACCCGACAAATACTGATGTGTTGTGATTTTAAGTGTCTGATGATTGTTTTAAAGTTTCGTAGCTTATGAGGGCCAAGCCGCGCATGAAGAAGCAGTGTCTATAGTGCGGTCAAGAGACCAGAAGCTGGTTCATTCGTGACAGTTGCTGCCTGCCTGCCCTACCCGTCTCACATCACCTACAAAACCGACTAATTATTCCAAATTGAGCGCTCGGGCCACCAGAATTAATCTATTTACTAGCTATCAGATAACGCATAATTTACGAAACATCTTTGGGCCTACAACGATCTGCAATAAAAAAGGTAATAAAGCTTTTCACAAAAAAGGTCTGGCACATGTTTACAAAAATGACAATTTTGAGTAGCATAAAGTACCAAAGCTGAGTGCTTAGTACGGGCTTACCTACTGGTTCATGTCGTTTGTTAGCTGGGAGGGGTAGGCACCGGCACCGGCGCGCGGCAATATGTAGGTACGTAAGTACTCGCGCGGTATCGATCAGTGCGCTATCAACACAATTATGCACAACTAGTTGTTGCCCGCGACTTCGTACGCGTAGTGTAGTAATTCATCCTGCTTCCGACCATTCTCCGTCCCACATTACTCCCATTCCAGCTCCCGTCCGGCTTTTTTCTCATTACCGTACCGCTTTTATCCCGTTACCTTCCCGCTTAGGAACGGGAACGATAACAGGATGATAGATCCTTAGGACCGATTTTGATGAAACAAAGCCTATGTGTTGCGCCCGACTCCACACAACATATTTCATAAAACTGCATTCAAATTCATGTCCTAGTTTCTGAGTTTATCCCGGGCAGACTAACAGACAAAAATTTAAAAAACTCTATTTTTGGGTTCTGTTGCTACCATATACTCCTAAAACTATTGATTTTCAAAAATATCTTCAATGTACAGTAACTGCTCCGTTACGGTTTTAATATAAGTATAGATATAGATTATTAGCGTCCTCGTAGTGAGGAGAGTTCTCGAGCGCCGGTGCAGCAACACGTGAGGAGAGTCCTCGAGCGCCGGTGCAGCAACACGTGAGGAGAGTCCTCGAGCGCCGGTGCAGCAACACGTGAGGAGAGTCCTCGAGCGTCGGTGCAGCAACACGGGAGGAGAGTCCTCGAGCGCCGGTGCAGCAACACGTGAGGAGAGTCCTCGAGCGTCGGTGCAGCAACACGGGAGGAGAGTCCTCGAGCGCCGGTGCAGCAACACGTGAGGAGAGTCCTCGAGCGTCGGTGCAGCAACACGGGAGGAGAGTCCTCGAGCGCCGGTGCAGCAACACGTGAGGAGAGTCCTCGAGCGTCGGTGCAGCAACACGGGAGGAGAGTCCTCGAGCGCCGGTGCAGCAACACGTGAGGAGAGTCCTCGAGCGTCGGTGCAGCAACACGGGAGGAGAGTCCTCGAGCGCCGGTGCAGCAACACGTGAGGAGAGTCCTCGAGCGCCGGTGCAGCAACACGTGAGGAGAGTCCTCGAGCGTCGGTGCAGCAACACGGGAGGAGAGTCCTCGAGCGCCGGTGCAGTAACACGTGAGGAGAGTCCTCGAGCGCCGGTGCAGCAACACGTGAGGAGAGTCCTCGAGCGCCGGTGCAGCAACACGTGAGGAGAGTCCTCGAGCGCCAGTGCAGCAACACGTGAGGAGAGTCCTCGAGCGCCGGTGCAGCAACACGTGAGGAGAGTCCTCGAGCGCCGGTGCAGCAACACGTGAGGAGAGTCCTCGAGCGCCAGTGCAGCAACACGTGAGGAGAGTCCTCGAGCGCCAGTGCAGCAACACGTGAGGAGAGTCCTCGAGCGCCGGTGCAGTAACACGTGAGGAGAGTCCTCGAGCGCCGGTGCAGCAACACGTGAGGAGAGTCCTCGAACGCCGGTGCAGCAACACATAAGTATTAGCTAGAGCTACCAATTGGCACACGCGGTCTCATTCTCACCTGTTCGTGGAGAAGAGGACGATAGATGACCTATTTTTGGATCTTAAACCTGATGTAATCTTCATTGATATTCCGCTATATGAGTTTTTGAACAGGGATCCCTAGGGCAACTACCTACTCTAATCGATAGAGATACAATATTTTTTCTATTTTTTATCAGTTATCTAATATAATGAATAGGAAGAGCTATATAAATATTTGCGCGTTTCGGTAACGTCACTTACGACAGTAGCTCCACTTGTCCATTTTTCAAACCTCACTTCATAAAATTAAATATATTAATCCTACATTCAATATATATTATGGAAATATGTAAACTCGTACGCAAATACCCCCAGTTTAAAAAAAATAAAAATAGACCAAGTACGAAGATTTGAAAGTAGGAGCAAACACAACCTCGTGCTACCGACCTCGAAACTAAAAATCCCTAGCTCAGGCCCAAACGTCATGGCAATAAAAATTTACAACAAAATTCCAGACAACATAAAAGTTGAAAACATCGAATCAATTTTCCTAAAAAAATTAAAACAATACCTAATTAACAAATGCTACTACAACTTACACGAATTTTTTAATGACAAGTAAATAGATATTTTAAATCAATATACTAATAAAATTAATTATTTTTATGACTATAAAATACCAATGTTTATTTAATGGATCGGTTCGCTCGCTCCTATTACTCCTATTGCCATACCGTCAGGGTCACATATGTTAACTTACCTTTTCATAAGACCTCTTCAAATGTACATACATATATGATTGCAATAAACTATTGAGTATTGAGCATTGAAAACATTTATGTAGGTTGTACATCAAAAATTATTTATATTAGTTTTAATTTGGAATGACTACCTGTATTCTGCCTCTGCTCTGCAACCGGTCTGCCGGATGCATTAACATATTTTTTATAATAATGACGCAAGCGTCAGTTCTTCAGGTACATTATATAATTTGAATAGTTATTATGTTCGTTTGAATAATAATTAATTAGTTACTAACGAAAACTATTTTGGCATTGATGAAAGTTAATCCAAAGCTCGTAGTTACTCACATACTTATTCAACATAGGATCGTATAACATATAGCCGCTTGATGCAATCGATGCAGATGACTCATGATAGGTATCTGATGATATATGTTAAAGTATTACATGTTTAAGTTTATAAATTTTACCGAATGACGTCATGTGTGGGACAAATAAACTGAAGCCGAGCTGCTCTACACTACAGGGTCTGATTGTATCCCCCTATAGTTTTGAAACAGGCAAAACAGTTCTTGTGTGTTCCACTCTGTCACATTTTCATTATTGCATTGGAAACAGGGAAGTATCCATCTCATTGAATGTACACCATCTCGGACTGCGGCCGGCGTCGCTCGCGTTCTTTTATATTTCTATTATTTTTTACCGCCGCATTTGTTAGTAACGTTAATAAAATATTCACCAGTCCATCATACAGTCCACTTGTTTTACTTCACCCGCTAGGGCCTAAACAAGCATAATTCACAAATACATATACTCGCAGGTGAACAAATACCTTTGCAATGAACAACACGGCTTTAGAACTAAGAGATCATCATCATCATCAGCCCATCACGTTCCCACTGCTGGGACACGGGCCTTCTCTCATAGAGAGAGAATGGGCCATAATCCACCACGCTGGCCCAGTGCGGGTTGGTGATGTCACATGTCCTTGACTTTTTGTGAAAAATTCTTGAACATGCCGGTTTCCTCACTATGTTTTCCTTCACCGTTTTTAGAGCGAGTGTTAAATACGCACATAACTTAAGAAAGTCAGTGGTGCGGGGTCAGCGGGATTCGAACTCGGGTGCGTCGGATCGAAAGTCGCACGAGCTCCCACTGAGCCACACTCGCTCTCTAACTACGCTCTCGAACTAAGAGATCAGTTGAGAGTAACCTGTTGACACTCGTGCAATTCATCTCAACCAAGCTTGATCGTGGTTCCCAAGTAGACGTGCTCTATTTCGACTTCCGGAAGGCGTTTGATAGGGTCAACAATGACATACTGCTGGCAAAACTTAGCACCATAAACTTTGCCCCGCGACTTCTCCAGCTGATTGCGGACTACCTTCGACCGCCAGCAGTTTGTTAGGCTTGGCTTATGAGTCTAGTCCCTATCACACGCGTGCCGGAGTGAGTCAGGGGTCAATACTGGGACCTTTATTATTTCTGCTTATGGTCAACGATCTTCCCAGTGTCCGTAGGCACTGCCGCTGCTTGCTGTATGCTGACGACCTAAAACTCTTTACAGAGGTAAGTTCTACTGCCGACTGCAAAGCTCTGCAGCAAGATGTGAGCAACATGCCGTATTCCGGTGGAGTCATGGGAATCGAATGGAGTTCAACTCTGCCAAATGCTATGTGATGTCTTTCGGTCGAAAGTGGCACCCTATAACTATAACTTACGACTACAAAATAAATGACAATAGCGTAACTCGTACAACTACACTCGAGAGCAATGAATCCGGGTCACTTAAAGAATGTTAAAAATCTCGGAAACTAAAAATGATAGGTTAATGCAATAAATTGTATTTAATAGAAAATGTAATACCCCTTAAATGAAAGTAAAAAAAATATGAGTCACCATACATTTTATTAACACAAAATTACATAAAGAAAAAAACTGCTGATCTCTCCTTAAAACAAAAATAGGAAACATGAAATTTTTGAACTTTATTACGATTTTTTTGAATTTTAATACTTCGTATTGCCTCCTCGTGCTTCCATTACTGCGTTTACGCGGTTTGGCATGCTGTACACCAAGTTCCTTATACGATTTTGGGGAATATTCTCCCATTCCTCTGTGAGAGCAATTTTGAGCTCACGAAGCGTGATTGGGGGAGGGTTTCGTTGTTTTACGCATCTGCCTAGCTCGTCCCAAGCATGCTCGATCGGGTTGATATCCGGGCTGCGCGCTGGCCACTCCATACGAGTAATGTTCATCTCTTGAAGGTAGTCATTCACAATCCTACCTGTATGAGGTCGGGCATTGTCATGCATAAATATAGCATCCTCACCTAAATTGACCATAAATGGACCAACGTGATCATTGAGGATTTCTTCCACATATCTTACGCTAGTTAAAGAGCCGTTTTCTATGATCACCAGCTCTGTGCGACTTTCAGAAGAAATTCCGGCCCACACAAGTACAGACCCACCACCGTAGGCTACTTTTTCTTCGATGCATGCTTGCTTGAATCTTTCCCCTGGTCTTCGATACACTCTGTGTCTTCCATCGTGCTTGTAGAGCATAAATTTTGATTCGTCGGAGAACATAACTTTTGACCAATCTTCAATACTCCAATTTACGTGGCTCTGGGCATATCTTAGTCTCGAAATACGATGCCCACGCTCCAGTTTAGGGCCGTTTGCAGGTCTAAGGGGTTTTAAGTTAGATTCAGCAAGCCGACGTCTTACTGTCCATGCACTTGGGTTACTTCCTCCGAGGCGTCGAAACTGATTGGTGAGTTCAGTTCCTGTGAGAAAGCGATTTCGAAGCATGGTGTTCACCAAGTATCGGTCTTCTCGTGCTGTGGTACACCTGGTTCTGCCCGTTCCTGGTCTGCGTAGGTTAGAACCAGTTTCTTCGTAACGTCGGAGAACTCTTTGTACTGTTGACAGCGACACACCGACAGTCCTGGCTGTATCGCGCTGACTCCGGCCGGTTTCCAGCATTGTAAGTATTCTGGTGCATTCTTCAGGCGTAAGCGACATAATTTCAGCTTGAATAATGAATATAGAGCACTATCAACATGGTTTATGTACCCACATAAATGACAGATTACAAACAAAAGCAAAACCAAATGCTGTAATTTCGTAGTTCCATCTTCGAAAGTGGCCCTTTTTCAAATTTGATGTTTTTATGATATAACTTTACAATAACTAAGAAGTTTTAATACCTTCATTTAAGGAGTATTACATTGTCTATTAAATACAATTTATTGCATTAACCTAGCATTTTTAGTTTCCGAGATTTTTAGGATTCTTTAAGTGACCCGGATTCATTGCTCTCGAGTGTATAATGAAAGACCTGGGTGTCATTTTTGATCGAAAGTTAACATTTTATGGCCATATAGCTGCCTTAGCGAAGGAGTCGTTCAGGTGGTTGGGTTTTGTTCTCAGAAATTCCCATGACTTTCACAACCCATTTGTAATACGGTTTATTGTTGGTGCACTAGTCCGCAGAAAGCTAGAAAATGCAATGCGTGTGTGGAATCCCCATGAAAGCACAAGTTACACACTAATGCTTGAAAAGGTACAGAAAGCGTATCTGAGATACGTTTACAAGCGCGTCAACGGGTAATAAACCTTCATGTACCCAACGAAATTTCTTTTGTTCTTTTGGGTTCGTTAGGATATAGTTCGTGGGAAGTCAGACGAGATAGGCACCGACTTGCGTTTTTGTGAGAGGGATGTATGAATGGTTATTTGTCTATTTTTGTTTTTGTATTTGTAACCCGTTTTTGTGTGTGTATGTTATATCTTTAATTAATGTAATTGGATTGTCCGTGTTCATTAAAGTAAATAAATAAATAGACTGCATTCATGTATTGTGTACTTTGTTGTCTATCTGTGGAAACTTCCATAAGCTATCACCCATAATTCTTCCATAATAAATAAATAAACAATAGCGTGTCGTGTAGTGTTGTGAGTGCACCGCTGCGGTCGTACACCTACCTAACAATACAAGGGTCGCCCACACATACAGGCAGCGGCGCGGCGCGGCGCGCGGCCGGCGCCGGGCCGTGAGTAGTGAGCTAGCGAGGGACGCGGGTCGGGGGTCGGTGCTCACCGGGGCTGTCGGGCACGGTGTCGATGTGGCAGTTGAACAGCAGCGCGGAGCGGCGCGGCGCGGCGCGCGGCCGGCGCCGGGCCGTGAGTAGTGAGCTAGCGAGGGACGCGGGTCGGGGGTCGGTGCTCACCGGGGCTGTCGGGCACGGTGTCGATGTGGCAGTTGAACAGCAGCGCGGAGCGGCGCGGCGCGGCGCGCGGCCGGCGCCGGGCCGTGAGTAGTGAGCTAGCGAGGGACGCGGGTCGGGGGTCGGTGCTCACCGGGGCTGTCGGGCACGGTGTCGATGTGGCAGTTGAACAGCAGCGCGGAGCGGCGCGGCGCGGCGCGCGGCCGGCGCCGGGCCGTGAGTAGTGAGCTAGCGAGGGACGCGGGTCGGGGGTCGGTGCTCACCGGGGCTGTCGGGCACGGTGTCGATGTGGCAGTTGAACAGCAGCGCGGAGCGGCGCGGCGCGGCGCGCGGCCGGCGCCGGGCCGTGAGTAGTGAGCTAGCGAGGGACGCGGGTCGGGGGTCGGTGCTCACCGGGGCTGTCGGGCACGGTGTCGATGTGGCAGTTGAACAGCAGCGCGGAGCGGCGCGGCGCGGCGCGCGGCCGGCGCCGGGCCGTGAGTAGTGAGCTAGCGAGGGACGCGGGTCGGGGGTCGGTGCTCACCGGGGCTGTCGGGCACGGTGTCGATGTGGCAGTTGAACAGCAGCGCGGAGCGGCGCGGCGCGGCGCGCGGCCGGCCGCCCGCGCCCGACACGCGCACCACCACGCTCGGCACGTCGCGGTACACGTTGTTCATTCCTGAGGACGTCACACGCCGCCATCACTCTACGAATCAAACCTTCCGTAGGTACCTAAACTACGATCTAAATAGTGTCTAGCGGCCAAATAAATAACGCCCGACGATCACACGCACTAACATAGACGGTACGGCAGACACCGGACACACATCATCACCTTCATTACCACCATCATCTTCTCTACAAACAACCTTAACACTGGAGCAGCTATGCCAGCGCCCCAAAGCCGCACTCCGTTACTTCAAGGAGTTGGGATGGCTAGGGCGGGGGGAATGCACAATACACCCCATGCGGGACGTCAGTGCAGGACTCATCGCCCCTCTTTGAATAAGAATAAGATCACACGCACCCCGGCCCTAATTTCGACACCCTGTATCTAGGGATTATGCAAAAGCATTTGAGTGTGTTAAGTGGGACACGCTGTGGAGCGTCTTGCAAGAAATGGGCGTACCAAATCATTTAATACGGTTGATTGGAAGTGTTTACATCAACAACCATTCTGACGTGAGGATCGACACCGAATGTTCTGATGTTGCTATGATGAAGCTAAGAAAGGAGTCCGACAGGGTAGCATACTTTCACCTGTCTTTAATATATACGGCGAACATATAATAAGGAAAGCCGCCGAGAGCTGGAGCAGCGGATTTAATATTGGTGGTGTAAAGATTTCTTATTTCGTTACGCAGACGACATGGTGACAGTGAACTTCTGGGATTATCTATCAGTAGGAATTTCGTTTTCATGGTAATAGATCGTAAAGGTATAGTCTTGGCGACGCCAGAACTGTCCCAGGTATAGAAACTGTTGAGCATGTCATCTACTTGGGAGCCTGTATCCGAGGCGATGGAGACTGCAACATCGAAATACGTCGCAGAATTGCCACGGGCAAAGACTAGGTTGACTAGGTTGGAAAACATCTGGAGAGACAGGGGGTTTCCAAGAACACAAAGAGCCGACTGGCCCGAGCTCTCGTCTTTCCCATATTATTCAGTACGGAGTCGAAACGTGGACGATCCGAGCGAGGGATAGAAAGAGAATAGATGCATTCGAGACGTGGTGCTGGAGGCGCAGGCTCCGACTGCCGTGGACAGCGTTCCGCACAAATGTGTCTATTGTATAAAGATTACGGACCGTTTGTCCACGATCTGTCTCCGTCGCGTGCTAGCCGTATCGGGCATACGACCAGGCGCCAAGGCGAAAATCTGGAAAAACTGATTATCTGCGCAAATGTAGAGGGAAAGCGCTCACGTGGCAGATCCCCAATCAAGGAGAGCAAGACGCCCAAGTTTGAGACTGTATTTCGAAAGGCTATGGACAGGAACGGATGGGGACGTGCAACACATTGAGGTATTTGCAAGGAAACACGTAATTACCGTATAACCATTAATTGAGGACTGCCGTGCCGATAGTGCGTGCGCGCCCGGCCGCCTGCGTTCACGCACACATATAACAAACGTATGTACATATACATCACACACATAACTGGATGAAGCATGGTGACCACAATCTTCAGTCATGAAGGATCGATCGGAGAGAGAGTATCTAGGGAACCAAATACTACGAGGGCCACTGTCCCACGACACCCCAGACATACAATCAATTTATGTGCATAAAAAATGTATCCCGTAGCTACTTGTACTATTAATTATTCTGTACCGTAGAATCGAACGAGCCGACCTGCCGAACATTACTCCATAGAAGACGTCCATCGTGTCGCATAAAATTACCTAAGTATGCCTAACGTCAGGGAGGGAGACCGGCCGCTCCAGTAGTGTGTCCTTACGGCACAGAAGACATAAATAGCACTAGTACCGGTGCGAGAGCTAGGCTAGAGAGGTTCGGATACACGTGAAGGCTCGCGACTGACCGTCGAGGAAGGCGAGCGGGAAGGCGCCCGAGGCGGCGAGCACGTCCAGCTCGACGCGGTTGTGCGGCGCGGCGGCGCGCGCGATGCGCTTCACGGCCGCCACCACCACGGCCACGGCCAGCACGTCGTTCTCGTAGCTGCCCGCCACCTGCGCACGTCGTATGCACTTATTATTTATATAAGTTACTTGTGACTATTAGGTATATTTGTTTATTATGTACACCACAGAGCGAGTGTGGCTCAGCGGGAACTCGTGCGCCTTTCGATCCGACACACCTGGGTTCGAATCCCGACCCGGCCCTGCACCAATGACTTATAGTTAAGTGCAGATTTTGCACGCTCGCTCTAAAACGGTGAAGGAAAACATCGTGATGAAACCCGCTTACGCGCTTTGGAGTGGTAGGCTTTGGCCGTGGTTGTAATACCACCCACCGAACAAAGCCATGCCGTCAAGCGACTTAGTCGTGTTTCGGGATGATGTTCGGTGAACCATCGGGGAGACGGCTGTGAGCAGCCGCTCAACTGCCGTCTCTCTCTAGATCTATGTGCTCCGTCTTAGGCCACATCATCGCTTCACATCAGGCGAGATAGTGGCCAAACATAGATCTACTAAGTGTAAAAAAAATAAACCACCAAACCACATTAGATCTTATACCTCTTCTATCCAACCAAAGGTTGTCTGGAAGAAATCGCTCTAAGTGATAAGGCAGCCCATTGTACGTCAAAACTACGATGTATTCAAAGTCAAAGTCAAATATCAAATAGGCACAAAAGTGCACTTTTAAAGGTCATAAACACATGATACAAATAAAATATGTTAAAAATTTTACCCATTTCTTTCCTATACTCAAATTGAAGTCCGAGTGACTGATGAGCGGGGACTGGTCTGTTCTAGTCACTCCTACTGCTACTGTCATACCTACTTATATTTTATTTACACTTTTCTGTTACTGATACTATGACTATGGGACATCTCACTCGCATTTCTTGTTTGACATTCTGTTAATTCTAATTTATACGTAATTGTTCATTGTTATTTTCGAGACATTTTAAAAGAGCTGAAAAAAAGACATCCCCGCAGTTTCAAGAAACTCTGCGGGGAGCACCAAGGTGCTATGTTCTCTAGCAGGCGTATTTCCGAAGCACTGGTAGAGTCAGTTTTCGCATTTCTTTCAGCACTCGGAGTTCAATTTTTCTTTTTTTTTTACGCTTTGTAGATCTATGTTTGGCCACTATCTGGCCTGATGTGAAGCGTTGATGTGGCCTAAGATGGAGCACGTAGATCTAGAGAGAGACGGCAGTTGAGCGGCTGCTCAGACCCGTCTCCCCGATGGTTCACGGAACATCATCCCGAAACACGACTAGGTCGTTTGACGGCATGGCTTTGTTCGGTGGGTGGTATTACAACCACGGCCAGAGCCTACCACTCCAAAGCGCGTAAGCGGGTTTCATCACGATGTTTTCCTTCACCGTTTTAGAGCGAGCGTGCAAAATCTGCACTTAACTATAAGTCATTGGTGCAGGGCCGAGTCGGGATTCGAACCCAGGTGCGTCTGATCGAAAGGCGCATGAGTTCCCGCTGAGCCACACTCGCTCTTATAATTTGAGTATAGGAAAGAAATGGGTAAACATACTTAACTTTTTTTCAAGGTCATGTTAACGTAAGTTACAATTTTTAACATATTTTATTTGTATCATGTGTTTGTGACCTTTAAAAGTGCACTTTTGTGGCTATTTAATAAATGATATTTGACTTTGACTTTGAACAGGTTTCTTCTAGGCGAGCGTGCTACATCTTCGAAAACATCGTCACTTAACAACAGGTGAGATAGCGGTCAAACGTTAGTCTATAAATAATAATAAAAATAAAATAAAAAACTTCTGTGAGCTATGAGTAAGTTTGTTGTGTGTAGTTCAATCAGAAGTGGCGCGCGCAAAACGAACTTGCGGCGCCTTCTATACTGCGTGTGCTCCGCTGCGGCGCGCGCCGCCCGCGCTGATCCCGTCGCGAGACGCGACTGCGCCACGCCGCACAGTGGGTCAAAACTGAGAGATTAGGGACTTAGGATTTTTTGTCTTAATTTGGTATTTTTTTTAATGCCAATCGATAGAGCGTAGTAATCTAAAACGAAACTGTCCTATAACATTTTTACTTAAAATGAATATTTAGCCAGAAAATAATGAAAGTGTAAAAATGTTGTATGGAGTGACACCTATTATGCTCCGTTTCTGGATACTTTTAGCCCACTTCGACTCGTCATTACTTAGGGATTGTTATATAGCTATGCAACCTTGCCTGATAAATGCCACAGACTATCGGCACTTTTTGTACTACCCCGCAACGAAATCAAAGTATTTTTATGTAGTTTAAGATCAAATATAAGTTAAGAAACAGTTATAACAGAACCTAAGTATATAAAACTGCATTACCACTCACTGACTGACTGACATATTGACAAAATTGTTGTACCAGCTGCCGGTATGGTGGGAGCGAGTTGTTTGGTACGATTGTATGGTGTTTTGAAACCAACCAGAAAAATCCAAAATCACCAGAAAAGGGTTTCTTTGATGGAACTGCTCAGAAGATCTCGGAAACTATAAATCGGATGGAGGTACCGCTTGAATTAAATATGCTCAAAACCTTGGGGCATTTTGGAAAATTAAAAAAAAAGATGGCCGCCATACAAAAAAACATGGCCGTCATACAAAATAAAAATGCAATGTTGCTCTGATCCGACTAAAATTATGCATCGGGGGGTTATCGGGGTAGAAGATTACGATTATGAAAAAAATATTGGATTCCGCCATTTTTCAAGATGGCCGCCATAAAAAAGTTTTTTTTTAGAACAAAAGGCTTCAATAACTTTAGAACCGTAATCGATAGGAACCACATAACAATGGTTAATGGTAGATACCTACCTAGAATATATAGTGGGCAGTAGAAACATTATCGTATATTCTTGCTTTTATGAATTGACATTTTGTTTATTAACCTTTATTGTATTAAATAACATTATTCAGTTATTTTCATAAATAAGTAGTACCTAGGTACTTGTAAAAACCTACATAAGTTCTGCTATTACTGTTTCTTAACTTATATTTGATCTTAAACTACTTAAAAATACTTTGATTTAGATGCGGGGTAGTACAAAAAGTACCGATATTCTGTGGCATTTATCAGGCAAGGTTGCAGGTGGTTGCAGGTGTTGAAGGTGTCATATGAAAGGTGAATAGCTATATAACAATATCTAAGTAATGACGAGTCAAAGTGGGCTAAAAGTTCCCAGAAACGGAGCATAATAGGTGTCACTTCATACAACATTTTTACACTTTGATTATTTTCTCGCTAAATATTCATTTTAACTAAAAATGTTATAGGATAGTTTCGTTTTAGATTACTACGCTCTATCGATGGGCTTTCAAAAAAATACCAAATTAAGACAAAAAATCGTAAGTCCCTATTTTCTCAGTTTCGACCCATTGTGCGCCGGCGAGATGGCACCCTTACAGCGACATTGCTTACTTCAAAAAAATGTGTTGTTCCCGGTATCTTCCAGTTTTCGCCCTGAATATTTTTGGTATGTATGTAGACTAATAGATATTAGCGTTGTATGTAATTATTTAATAAAAAAACCAAACTTATATTTATTACATCTATTAGAGGGCATGCGAAAGAATTATTGCTGATATCGATTTAACTTTAATAAAATGGGGGACATCCGGAAAAATTCTTTCGTGTCCTCCAATGGATATGAAATTATGAACATAATAATTATTAAAGGTATATTAAGTACCTACCATCTACCAAACTAATAGCATAAACTTCAAATTGCAAAATGCATAAATTACTCGGCGATAAAGCCTCTCAAACAATACCAATGATCCCATGTTCGCATGCACACATCGAACATAATGTCGGCTTTTGAAGCACCTTGGCAAGGTTATTTCAACATTTTTACGTTATTTCAACATTTTTACTATTTATAGATTTGCGTTTGACCACTATCTCACCTGGTGGTTAGTGATGATGTGGTTTAAGATGTAACATGCTTGCCCAGAAGATACCTGTTAAGTTTCTTGTCTTCATTTTTTTTTACCTACAATATCATATTATCGTCAAAACATTGCCTGACTTTTCGTACTGGTAGGAATCTATGAGTATGACTTACTAAATAAGAGTCAAGAGTTGGCCACCAGCACCGTGGACTAGGTCTGATGTCAGTACTGTTTACATTGAAGTATGAAATGGAAGAGAGGGCCTCACCCTGGGTCCAATAGAGGTGAGGTTGAGCAGGTGCTCGTAGGCGATCTCTGCGATGAACCGGTCGGGCGGCGCGCCGGCGCGCGTCAGCGGCTCCGGCAGCACGAGGTCGATGAGCGCCACGCCGGCCAGCGCCGCCACCGAGCCCGCCAGCGCCGCCGCCAGCCACCACAGCGGCAGCGGCGGCCGCGCCACTATGTTCCCCTTCACATACTTCTCAGAATCCTAGCGGAATTCATACTGTTTAGTGCCTTCACAATAACACACAGAAGCCATAAAGCAACAAGTCGACTGTTCGATAACAGAATACTCATACTATTCAATGGGAAACCTGCAGCTATTTATAAATAAGTATCACCCAACAACCACATACATAGATTTTGGCCCCTAACTAGAATTCTCTGTATCTAGAGAATCAGAAATTAGAAGGGCTATGGTCCCATGACAATACAGACAACAAATGCTTGATCTTTTTCTATGCATAAACATTTATCCCGTTGTGGGAATCGAACCTACATCCTCAGCAGTATATGAGATTTGAGTGAACCTACATGACTGCTACAACACAGAGGCTCTTCCCAACCATAAAACCGCAGAGGCTGTCAAATAGTCTGCAACTTGGATATAGGGACACGGGGATTATTGGTATGGCTGCTAGATATGAGTGATGATGTCGATTCATGATTCCAAGCTAATTACGATACAAAACTAAATGCTACATATGCTACATCTTATAAAATAATATGTATAGCACTGTGTCATTATAGTTTTCCATCTGTGAAACACAATACGAAAAGAGCTACAAATAATATTGCAATCTACTATTTGTTATCATCATTTATATTTAATTCTAAAATAGTGCAAAAGACAAAACAAAAGTCTAAACAAAAACAGAGAAAAAAAACATTTAAATAAAATATTCAAATAGTATGAGAGCGGCCACCGAAGCACCACAAGAAGAATAAGTCAGTCATATGTTAGTGGGACAATGAATGAAGTGACCTTATTTAACAAAACAAGCATTTTTTAAATTATATTATATTGCGTTTTGTTTATCTATTGTTGTATAATACATTCACGTTTGCACTCGCCTACATATGTTTAATGCACTAAAAACATATACAAACCAATCAATTAATATAGTAAAAAAATCTCACTTAAAATCAAACAGGTTCTCAAATGATTAAGTCTTTAGGTCACGCAAATTTCTGGTGATTTTATTTGAGCTCTTCCTTGAATTATGTAGTAACCGTACCAAAATATATTATTCTATACTCACTGATCCTATAAAAAGAGTTTTTATAGGATCAGTGTATAGACTATTCCCGGTTTTGAAACATGCATAATACAGAAAGCCTAATATAGCCATCAAAACGTGCGGCATTTTTATTTTTTAACCGACTTGAAAAAGGAGGAGGTTTACAATTCGAAAAGGTAGTAGATAGATACTACCTACAAGTAGTACTTACTATATACAATATACAAAGTATTTATCTGCTACCTAATAGACTTGGCTGGCACCGACTTCAAATATATGAGTGGGTAGCGCTTATGATAAAATATTAATTTATTTTTCACTTTTGAGTGCCTATTTGTGGTTTTGAAGTCGGTTTAGTTTTTTTTGAAAAATAATTTACATGTGTCTTTATATTATTAATTGTAGATAAAACTTACCATAACCATTATTATGATTTTATGAATAACATATCACAAATATTTACTTTCTCTGTGACAAGCACAAGCAGTAAGTCGCAGATCGTTTTAGTTTTAGGTATAATTTATGTTTTCGGAAAATTGGAAAAATTTGTTTCAATTTCATTTAATGTTTTGCAAAACCAATAAACAATACATATAATAATGTTTTCGAATTTCCGATACTTCGATACAATTTTTATTTTATCTAGGCGCAAAACGTCAAAGTCAAACAACTTCGGGAGCAGTGCTGCCAAGCAAAGAGTATTATAACTGACCTATACAGGAAAAGAGAGGAAAGTCGCGCGAAAATTTGAAACACAGGAACACCAGCGCCCCCAAGCGATTGTTTAAGGCACTAAAGCCGTTTTGAATACCCATAGGTAGGTATATATATACACATAGTTAACTATACTAATATACATTGTGTAACCTTTCCATAACTATATCTCTGTTTTGTCTTTTTCTGACGAACGGCAAAATTATTTGAAAAGACAAAACACGAGAATATAGTTATGACAAGGTTACACAATATATATTAAATAGCGTACATTTTTACATAATACAGTGGTGAGTATGGCTGAACTTCTAAGTGCAAAGTAGCTGAAAATTTTCAGATGATAAGTAAAATTAATAAACACAAGAAAGAACCTCTTATACATTTGAAAATATTAAGCTAGTTGACAAATGAAAAAAGCTTGTTTGTATAATGATAGTCTTTTATTTATGTTAATTTTAGAATTATATTAAATAACATTCATTGACTAAGCACAAATTGCTACCTATGTACTTATTAACGTTATTAATGTTAAAATAATCCATAAAATAGACAAAATAAAACTGAAACATTCAAAGAACGATAACTTCAATACAGCACGTACATACAAGTCTAAATAATTAGTTGTTGTACACAATGACAATACATTTACATACAGAATTAGTACATGTGCAATGGTAAGCCTTTCTTTCCTTTCCCTTCCAGCAAACCTTTGAGAAAAGAGAACTATCAGTTAAGCAAATAGGTTTTTTAATGTATGGTTACGATTGGAATAAGAAATCAATATATTAATAATTCTTATGTAAATTCAATTGATAATGCAAAATTAAGATTTTGCATTAACATTACATAATACCATGAACTATTTGTTATGTTTATGTTTGTTGTAATATGCTTGAGCGTATTGCTTCATGGGGTCGGGGTCTTCATTTTCTATTTACGTTAATTTGCCTGACAAAATACGATTCATTGATCTGCACCAACTATATATTAATATATTTATTGTCAAATCACAGATATAATCTTTAAAATTATTTCTGTGTTTGTCACAACTGTGTGGAAAAACAACAAAAGTATTTACGAACATTTTGATTCCTTCTCTTACATTGTTTTTTTTAAATTTGATTTTAAGTAGGCAGTTGTGATTTCTTGAATTTCATTAAATGAATTTGATAATTGATGTGATGGGTAGCAAAGCCACTTTTTTTTTAATATTATATTCTTTAGCTTTAATATACTCATTCCCTAGATCTGTCTTATTTGATAATAAGGAACTCCTACATTTACATTTTTTTACTACATTGGTCAAACATTTTGTAAGGACCCAGCCGCAAACATATCTCCGTTGTTGATGTTCTACTGAGTTATCAACATTTAAATTGCTGAGAGTATTGTAAAATTTCTCATCAATTTCAATTTCCTGCGAATTTTGTTCATCATTGTTTTTTTTTAAAGTACCCTTTTCCTTTATAAAAAAGTCAAAATTTTGCAGGCATTTATTAAAATCCTCTTCGCAATTTGCGTTTACTGCGTGTGCTGAGCTGAAATTATTTAACAGGGCTGTTTTGTAAGCACTTTCGAATGCGCGACTGTTCGGTGAGGTGTTTCGAACACCCAAACTCCTAATGTTGCCAAGGCAAAGGCACCTAATTTGTTTTTGTTTTTTTAAGTTTGCCCGTTAGGGCAGGCTAAAGTCTCTAGGACCATACCGCCATGTCTCACGTAGTTTTTATTTGATAGTTTAATATTCCATTTTATTATACTTTTGTTGAGAATGAGGGTCAACAGCAACAAGCCGGACCCTCTCCTAGTGTTTTAATAAAGTGGTGGAACTTTATTCAAGCTTTCCATGGACTTTTTGTGAGAACATAAAAAGCAATGTTTTCCCTTTTTTGTTTCATTTGCCTACACTCGTGCACGTTAACGAACACATAATGGTTTTTATTCCACCGATATTACACATGATCACTCGAAATAACACTTGTTTGGAAAATAAAACAAAATCGAACTGTATCACTTTTAACTTCCCGCCAAAAAGTAACACCTAATTTGAATAAAAGTTACGTTCCATTTCGCAAAAAGTTACAATGGGGAAGAAGACTGCAACTGTATCCCGTTAGGGGCGCTGATGCGCGTAAATGGTTAGTTGCTTTTTTTTGTTGTATAAAACAATAATTAACAAGATATTGCTGGATATAAATTAGGGCTAGGTAGCTGAACAACAAGAAACGACTAATTTATCTTAAACAACACAAGTCATTGGTTAAAGTTCGTTTACGTACCAGCTTTATCAACACAATATTTCTGGCCATAATTGATTATGATATACGTGTGTATGGATTTAACTTGTTCTATTATAGTTCAAAATATATAATAAGGGATCGGACAACTTTTCAGAAAGTGTTTAAAATTAACTATAATATACATGTATAATATAACCATGAAATATTAATTTAATTAAATAAAGCTCTTTTGCCCAGCAGTGGGACAGTATAGGTTAAAAAAAAAGCTCTAAAAGTACCTAAAACTATTTTTAAATATTGGTTTCAAATATTGCCGCGCAAAAGGTCACCTAAGAACATGTGACGTCATACGAAGGCAGAAAACGACAAACTCTACGAAATAAAACTTACAAAGAGATTTAAATTCAAATTTCATTTATTTCAGGCATGTCATGGCCCATATTATGCACAATAAATAATCAAATACAAAAAATTACAATAAAATATTAGATAAATATCAATAACTTAAAATTAAAATCAAAATCAAAATCAGAATTAAAATCAAAATTAAAAATAAAGTCAAAATTAAAATTAAAATTAAAATCTAAATTAAAATTACAATCAAAATTAAAATTAAAATCAAAATCAAAATTAGAATAAAAATCAAAATTAAAATTAAAATCAAAATTAATGAGAAGAACATAGCCAGTACACTACAAATATGTGGTCCGGCGTGTTGGAGATGCTCAATGCTAAGTCCATCATGGCCCGGTGACTTGCCTCTCGAATAGTACATTGTACACCGAGGGGAGAAAACGATCTCGAGTTTCCTTTAAGCCCTCCGCTGCGCGTCGGGCTTAAACATACTCTCGAACAGAAATAGAACTTTCTAAACTACTACTAAATTTTAGAAAATTAAAAGCTAGGTACTGTTAAATTATCAATTTAGCTAAAACAAAATTTAACGCAACGAAATAAATTGCCGCGCTTTTTTTTTCGTATTGCAGAATAAGGTTACCATCCTCATTTCATTCAAAATAGAAAACAAAAAAAAAACCGCCTCCTTTCTCTAATTATTTGATATAAAACCTTTTTGAGAGTTGAGGTTTGTATGTTTCCCGCCTCTTTTTTCTAATTATTTCATACAAGACCTTTTTGAGGTTTGACGTTTGTGTTTTTTTTTATGTTCGCTGCTAAAAAACAAAAGAAAGCTAGCCGGGCAGTAATGGATTTTCATACAACATTCCTGCCCTGCTTCGGAGGGCAGTAATGAAATTCCATATAACTTTTCCCGCCGCACATTTTTAAGGGAGAAATTACGAACTTTGTAACCCGTTTATGAACGAGTAATAAGACACTTTCCGAGTGGGTGTGGTATAAATATTTTTTATAGCTTTGGCTACATCCTTCGCCACGAAGGAAGTCCCTACTACTTGACTGTTAATTTCAGCACTGAGCACCTCCCCCGCCGGACCCAAAGAAGATTTCACCGAGAAATGATTTTTAAACATATTGGCAATCTCCCTAGGGTCATTCAAACCATCGACGCTCACAGGAAGCTCATCATTTAAATACGCTTGTAAAGTTTGCGGACTATATTGCAGTAATGGAACGAAAAAAACAACAATAAATATGTGGAAAGCAAAAACGTTAAATAAACACAAGCTTGACACAAGCGATTTGCCTTCAAATGACTTCATACGCTGTGATTTTTCGTTTGAAAACATTGGTAATGTTGGCCGCAGTGCCTGTGACAGTCAATCAAACGCCACTTGCTTACCCGCGCCATCCGCCGCTGGCACCAGTGGGCATGCGCCTACTTCTCAGACAGTCAGTCTTCAATACTAGACCGTCCCTTCCGTCCAGACCAGCACCGTCTTTATTAGGACTAGAAAATAGATATAAAAATAATTGAAAAGTAGGTAAGCGTTTTTCATGAATAACAAAGACAGAGACAAAATGAGAATGCTTGCTTTTGGTGGCTGAAGTTTGGTGGCTACAACAACTCTGAAAAGCATTAACAACTGTACTGTACCTATATAGTACCTAGACTGTTTTTCTCATAACGCTACAAATTCGCGTAATATGACCCACAGTCTTTCGGCAATGGATTAAGGTGCCAATTTTCATTGATAAAAATTCCAGTTTATTTGCAATTTAACGTTTTTAATTCATCATTAAAAACTTCTCCGAGTTAAAAACCGTCCCTTCTTTGACAACCTACCGTCCGAAATTGCTTGTTAGAGCTGGCAGCACTGCATGTCATGTCATTCGGGGTGTCTACTTAAAAATATATCAATATTTATATTCGATGTAATAAAACGGCTCCCAGTATCGATGTTTATCGATATATCGCTTGAAATCATCGATACTTTTTCAATATTGAATAGTTTCCACAAAAGTTTAAAATGTAGAAATGAATGTATAATCAGAGTCTAGACTCTAGAGTAACATAGCTATACTAAAAGTGATTTTTTTGGTGTGAGTGTTACTTGACGACGGAGCAAAAAGAGTAAAAGTGAACAAAATGAATCCACAGACTACATCGAGAGTGAACGGTCGATCGATTGGTTAGGATAGATAATTTAGCTGCTCACTCACAGATGTCACTACGTGGTAATGACATTTATTATATATATTATTATCATCTTTATCCTGTTATTGTAATGTATTTAATATATATTTATTTTAATATTTATGTATGTTTATTATATTTTAATTGTATTGTATGTATTAAGATTATTTACTATTTTATTAGTGTGTATTCTATGTTATTGGTTTATGTAAGTGTATTGAGATATTGAAAACCACCGTCCATTATTTTTGCGTAATTCCTCTCCCTGCACGGTTGTCTGGAAGAGATCGCTTTAAGCGATAAGACCGCCAATTGTTACACTTTTGTTACGTTGTTTTTATTATTTATAATTTTATGTGTGTGTTTCAATAAAGAGTTATTTCATTTCATTTTCATTTCATTATTTTAAATTCACCCCTTTGGTAGGCTAAAGTCTCTAGGACCATACCGCCTTATCTTACGTAGTTTATTTTATTTGATAGTATGTAAAAATTACAATAATTTCTTTCGTATATCATAGTATGAGGGTCAACAGCAACAAGCCAAACCCTCTCCTAGTGCTTCAATAAAGTGGTGGAACTTTATTCAAGCTTTCCATGGACTTTTCGAGAGAACATATAAAGCAATGTTTTTTCATATTTTGTTTCATTTGCCTACACTCGTGCACGTTTAGGAACACATAATGGTTAATATTCCACCGATATATGATGATCACTCGAAATAACATTTGTTTGGAAAATAAAACAAAATCGAACTGTATCACTTTTCACTTCCCGCCAAAAAGTCACATTTATTATAAATTGAAATCATCAAGTAGTGCTAGAATTTACTTTTGTTTTTATTATATTTTATTTATTTATATTTTAGATGATCAACTTATACATTAATGTGAGTTAAAATCTTAAGTAATCATAATATAGACCAATGATAAATCTTCTTAATTATTACAATTATGCATTTCAAGTATGTATAAAGGGTGTATTTGTGTGAGTCTATGCATGTGTGTGTGACAGAGGGTGCGTGCGCGTGTGCATGTAAAGTTGACTGTGTATAGAAGTGTATGTTTGTAGCAAATTATGTTTGTATATATTAACATTATTGGTGAGAGGAAATATTTGTTTTGGAGAGTTTTGAAGACTTGGTATTTGAAAAAGGTTTTTAGACAAGTGTAGGAGTCAATATCCATAAATAAATGATTGTACGTTTTTGATAGCCTGTTAATAACATAGTTACAACCGTACTTTGTTTTGCAAGGTGCCTCATTTAAAAATTTGGTATGTCTTGTTCTGTATCGAGGAGTATTGTATGAGATCGCATTGATAAGATAAGGGCTATTAATGTTGCCCAAGAGAATATCATGGAGAAAAGCCATGTCTAGCAAAGTTTGTCTATCTTCCAAATTCATTAAACCTGTGATGTTGTAAATTATCTTGGTAAGTGCCTTTAGGGAGTTTAGTTTTAAAATTAAGATATAGGATAAATTTATTCTGGATATTATCAATTCTTTCTTTATGTGTGATATACTGGGGATTCCAAATTGGGCAATATTCCAAAACACTTCTCACATACGTCATGTAAACTAATTTGATACATGCAGCGTCATTAAAGAGATTACAAGTTCGCTTAACAAATCCAAGTTTTCTGTATGTTTTGCTAACCATTGCTTCAAAGTGAGCTGCCATGGTTAATTTGCGGTCTAAAATGACGCTAAGGTCTATTTCAACACGTTTGACATGGATGTTATTAATTGAGTATATAATAATATATAATATAGTTGATTGAATGTGAACTCCTAGTAAATGAAATAATTTGGCATTTTTTGCATTAACAATAACTCTGATCTTTATATAGTATTCCGTGAGATTATTAAGGCAGTTCTGAAGTTTATGGCAATCATCGAGTGAATTAACACTGACGATGATTTTTTTGTCATCAGCGTAGAGTAAATGCTTTACATCATTTATGAAGCAGCTTGAGGTGTCGTCGTGCAGAAAGGCGTTGTAGAATAAGGGACCCAAGCGTGATCCCTGCGGGACTCCTGAGGTAATCTTTATAAAGTCAGATCTATATCCACCGACAATTACAGCCTGAGATCGGTTAGCTAAATAACTATTGCAATGATTAATTCTAATAATAGATTCGACACCATGATTTTAAATTATAATTTAGTATTATACAAACGATTTAGTATTATAACAATGATTCGATGTATCTATAAATAAATGTATCGAATAGAATAAATATTTGTAAAAACATCGAATCAATCCGATGTATCGTATGGCAAACATCGAGTTAATTCGATAAATCGATGTTAAGTGTACATTAGTCCATACCGGGTCTGAGCAGCCGCTCAACTGCCGTCTCTCTCTAGATCTATGTGCTCCATCTTAGGCCACATCATCGCTTCACATCAGGCGAGATAGTGGCCAAACATAAATAAAGTGTAAAAAAAATAAAAAAAAATACCATAACCATAGAGCATAGACCAAAATATATACAATAATTCGTCTTTGATATGTATATACTGCATTGACTGCATTTTATCTTTGTATACTGCCGTGCCGTAGACAAATATTATCTGTCTACATGCCGTGCCGTATCGATACTTTTTGCGGATCCCTAAGTATTATTATTCTGTGATAGAGGCATAGAGTATCTTTGTCATGTATATGTTCCTTGGTCATGTCGCATGGAATTTTTATTCGCAGTGATTTTATTTTGTATACATGTAATTTCTCCTATTGTCCTATAATTATTTGCGCGAACTGAGTGCGACAACAAGTGTCTCAAAATGTCCAAGTGGATTGGATATGCGGTTTCCGTAAACTGCGGCGAACCCTTAGGTTGCTATCAAGGCACTATTTTGGAAGCAGATGGCACTACGATTACCCTTACAAAAGCTTTCAGAAATGGCTTTCCCTATCCGAAATCTCAAGTGACGCTGAAGTAAGTAATTTTTACCTCTCGATGCATATTAAGGAGATACCTATGCATCGTCCGGAGAGCCTTTGTATCGGCTAACGTCCCATGCGTGCTGGAGCTGCCTGGCCTCAGCAGGTCTGACGGTAAGAGACCGGATGGGTTGACACTGGTGCCGTGGAAAAACGTCAGGTGCCTGGTATGGGACGCTACTTGCGTCAGCACTGTCGCCGCCAGTCAACTCTTCGGCAGCCGCTGTGGAGAACGCAGCGTGCAAAAAGCGGCAGAAATATGCTGCGTTGGAGGCACAGTATTATTTTGTGCCCATCGCTGTGGAAACCATGGGCTGTTGGGGTACAGACACCAAAAGTTTGGTGTGTGAGATAGGGCGTAGAATTAAGGAGAAAACTGGCGACCCCCGCTCCTGCTCCTGGTGCAAAGGTGAGCCATTGCTATCCAGCGCGGAAATGCCACCAGTGTTATTGCCCGTATTGTTACTCTACCCGGTGCCCTTTTGCACTGGGTAGAGTTAGGGGTGGGTTATTTGATTAGGTTATTAGTATTTGACAGAAAGACATACTTTAAATTTTTATGATTGTTATATAATTTGATACTATGTGAATATTTAATTCCATAATAAACACATTTAGCAATTCATCGTATATCATTTCAAGTTTACCAATGTTTGTTATTGGTTATTGTTAGTGCGGCGGACATAAAGGATTTAAAAATAATTGAGAGTAAGGCTGAGCCAGCAGAGCAAACGCACAGCACAGTCGCCGTCACCAAGAACAATAAGAAAACTAACCGAGCAACGGTCTGTGAGAACTTGCAGGCCAACCAAACCAACCCAGGTATGTTGGGATAGGTGAGCTTCGACAGCATGTTTACAATCAAGAATCAAAATCAGAATATTCTTTATTGTATAACTGTGCAAGTCTTACTTTTGTAAAAAAAAGTTGCTTGTTTACAAGATTACACAAACATATTGTGTTGATATGATTTAATAATGATAAAATTAAAATGTGACATATTTATTATAGAACATCTCAGTACTATTTAAAACCTTGTCTTAGAACTTTTAAATTAGGTTCTGACAGTATCATCAAGCGTATCATGAAGCATGACGTGAACCTCTACTATGAAACAGTTGTGCAGTAAACACTGTAGAAGAATTGCTATATATATATTTAATTTGTAAATAAATCATCAGCAGGTAATCAGCCACCTGTTTGTAGCACAAACAATGCCAAGACTCCTAAAAACCACAACACAGGCGCAGCACCTGCACGCAGCAAGCCGATAGACATCCAAGGCTCCCGACCCAATAAGAATAACAACCATGCAGGTCAGTTTCAATCAGGATATGATGGGTATTTCATCATTTGTTTCATATACACAAGCTGTTGAACAACTGGATGATGCTGCCCACTGCCAAGTAGTGGTGTCCATTGTTACAGTATTTCGCTTATGTAGTCTCCATAGAAGATGATTTAAAATCTCGTGAATTCAGTCTCTTATGAAGGTGAGCATTATTTTAAATTGTAGATTGGCTTGCAATCGATAGTAAGTGACGATGTGGTCGATGTAGCATGCTTGTCAAGATAGTACCTGTTCACTTGTGACATAATTATGTTTGTCATTATTTCACATCTATTTTATGTACAATCAAAGTTCAAATATTCTCTATTAGGCTGTTTAAAATACTCTCCCGCACGATGCAGACATACGATCCAAATGTGTAGTCGGTGTGGACATGTCTCGCCCGATCTACATGAAATAAAATAAGATGTTATGTAGGAACTAGGATATCTTTGACAATCAACCAAATGAAATATAGTTCATTGTGGATCATAACGTGGGTTGCCTGGCGTGGACGCATCTAATCAATTTTGCAATCATTAGAATGACTTATCACTGTATTGGATAAATAACCACTATCTAGATAGATATCTTGCCATCTGTCAATGTTGGTTTTATGGTTGAGACGGTCATCAAATGTAATAGTTAAAAATGAAAATCTGAGTTGAATCTCTTTTATCTGATTGGAGATGCAATCAGCAGAAAAAATCATCTCTTATTCTGCTCATTCTCAATCATAATTATGTTTTCAGGCAGTTTCGGCAACACGGGCTCGACGCCGAAGGGGCGCGGCGGCGGAGGCGCGGGCGGCGGGGGCGGCGGCGGCGGCGGGGGCGGCGGCGGGGGCGGGCACGACAAGGCGCGGCGGCGCAACGAGGCGTGCTTCGGCGAGGCCGCCTCGCCCGCGCTCGACGACGACTTCGACTTCGAGGGCAACCTCGCGCTGTTCGACAAGCGCGCGCTCTGGGAGCAGATGCGCGGCGCCAAGCCGGACCTGGTGCGGCAGGCCGAGGACGCGGGCGGCAAGTTCCGGCACGACGAGAACGTGCTGGGCGCGCCGCCGCCGCCGCGCCGCGCGCTGCGCGTGCCCGACGAGCTGCGCGGCGCGCTGGACTACGTGACGGACGAGGGCGTGCTGGTGCCGGCCGTGGTGCCGCGCCTGCGCCGCCAGCTGTGGGACGGGCTGCAGCGGCTCGGCCTGCTGGACTTCTCGTACACGCTGCTGGCGCGCGCCGCCGCCGACGTGGCGCTGCGGCTGGTGGGCGGCGGGCGGCGCCTGGAGCCGCGCAACGCGCACCAGGCGCCCTGCGTGGTGGCGCTGGCGGGCGCGCACCGCGCCGGCGCCGCGGGGCTGGCGGCGGCGCGCCTGCTGGCGTCGCACGGCGCGCGCGCGGCGGCGCTGCGGCCGGCGGGCGCGGCGCCGGGCTGCGCGCCGCTGGAGCGCGAGCTGGCGGCCGCGGCGCTGGGCGACGTGGCGCTGGCGGGCGAGCTGGCGGCGCTGCCGAGCCCGGACCTGGTGCTGCTGGCGCTGTACGACCCGCAGCTGGACGACGCGCAGGAGCCGCACGCGGCCGCGCTGGCGTGGGCGCGGGGCGCGCGCGCCGCCATCGTGGCGCTGGAGCCGCCGGCGCGCGGCTGGGACGGCGTGGCGGTGCGCGCCAGCGTGGTGGCGCTGGCGCCGGCCGCGCTGCCCGCCTCGCTGGGCCGCGTGTACCTGGCCGACGTGGCGCCGCCCGCGCGCCTGTTCGCCGAGCGCCGGCTCGCCTACCGCGCGCCCTTCGGCGCCGCGCCGCTGCTTGCGCTGCACCCGGCGGACGACTGAGGCCCGCACCGCGCCGCGCTACCGTCTACTGTGATGCGATCGTCTGACTTTACATTTGTGCTTCACATTCAAGGTTGAGGTCGTCGTGGCCGAGGCCGGTTCAGTGCGGGGTCGGCGGGGGCCGGTTCAGTGCGGGGTCCGCGGGGGCCGGTTCAGTGCGGGGTCGGCGGGGGCCGGTTCAGTGCGGGGTCGGCGGGGGCCGGTTCAGTGCGGGGTCGGCGGGGGCCGGTTCAGTGCGGGGTCCGCGGGGGCCGGTTCAGTGCGGGGTCGGCGGGGGCCGGTTCAGTGCGGGGTCGGCGGGGGCCGGTTCAGTGCGGGGTCGGCGGGGGCCGGTTCAGTGCGGGGTCCGCGGGGGCCGGTTCAGTGCGGGGTCGGCGGGGGCCGGTTCAGTGCGGGGTCGGCGGGGGCCGGTTCAGTGCGGGGTCGGCGGGGGCCGGTTCAGTGCGGGGTCCGCGGGGGCCGGTTCAGTGCGGGGTCGGCGGGGGCCGGTTCAGTGCGGGGTCGGCGGGGGCCGGTTCAGTGCGGGGTCGGCAGTCGCCGCCGAGGTGGGGCCGCGCGAAACGAAACGTTTGAAAATTTTAAAATATAACTCCCTTCTGTGACTACTGCTCCTGCGTCCCTAGTTTGAGGAGGCGCTTATCTAATACCTCCGATATCAAATTATAAAATATTATTATTATTTTGTACTTTGTAAGCTTGTTTTTGTGTTAAGTCTTTAGAAAAATGAATAAAGAAATATTTAGATTTTGAGTAAAAAAAAATACGTTTGAAAAAAGTAGTCCATGGAGGAAATGAATTAAATTATAAACACTGCCACAGACACACAGGCACGCGCAGACGAACATACGAGGGTGGCACTGAACATTACGAGAATCAAGGAAGTGACACAACATTACTATTTAAAAATGTATTTATTGCTTTTCGAAGTATTCTCCGCGAAATTTGACACATTTTTCCATACAATGGAACCAATCATTGAAGCAACCATTCCATTCGGAAGTTGGGGTCTCCAAAATGGCCGTTTTGTAGGCGTCCACAGCTTCTTCAGGTGATGAAAATCTCTGTCCACGCAATTTATTCTTTATTTTAGGGAAAGTATAGAAATCATTAGGGCTTAGGTCGGGGCTGTACGGCGGATGGTCTAATAATTCTATGTTTTCTTGCTCTAAAAACTCTTTTGTTCTGTGCGCGGTGTGAGAACTCGCATTGTCGTGATGGAGGATGATGCGGCGGTTGCAGTTCTCTTTACGGAGTTCAGAAACGACCTGTGGCAAACAAATGCTAGCATACCATTCTGCATTAACCGTTCTTTGTCCCTCAAGAGGAATAGTCGTAACATGGCCGGTTTTGGAGACAAACGTGGCCTTTTGCAACACTCAGTGAACGAACAATTTTTGTTGGCTTTAACTCATTTTCGAACACCCAAACTCGTGACTGGTTTTTTGTTTCGGGTTCGTACTCGTATATCCAGGATTCGTCACCTGATAGGATGTTGTATACAGCATTTGAGGATCCTGCGTGGAATCTTTCGAGAGTTCTGACGCACCAAGTAACGCGAGCCGCTTTTTGCTCTTAACAGAGTGAAATTTGTATTTGACTCATGCCAATGTCTAAAGTTGCCTGAATTTCGCGGTATGTCACATGTCGATCTTCCTCAATCAGCTTACGCACAGCATCAACGTTTTCTTGGGTGACTGCAGTTTTTGGACGACCTTGACGGGGATCATCACTGAGCTTGACACGTCCACGTTGAAATTCAGCAAACCAGCGATAAATTGTGGTTTTGGATGGGGCTTCATCACCAAATGCAGAAATCATTCGGTCAACACACTGTTTTTGTGTTAAACCATTTCGAAAGTCATAATAAATCATCGCTCTTGAATTTTCTCGAGTCAATTCCATTTTCTCAACGACTAAACAAGTTTGACAAAGCCTTGTGACAAGACCGAGAATCTTTTTTTAAATAAATAAATGGTATTCGATTTTTAAAACCAAGGAGTTTTCAATTAAAAAGATTTTTATATGACAGGAACAGTGGAAATATTCCATTCCCGATACTTTTAGTGCAGCCCTCGTATCAAACTTTATTTAAAACACTCCTGTTCTGTCGCGTTGTTGGTTAAAAACTAGACGTAACGGAAACGAAGATATAAAGGATATGTATTTTTCTTTGCATTGTTGACATCTTTTGTACTCACATTTTAAGCAAATAAATTCTATTCTATTCTTAAGTTATACCTATAAAAACAATTCTCCTTCTAAGCGACTTCATGTTATTTGTTCAAAGTAAATCAAATGAAGAGAGTGATGGGCTCCAATGTGATATGTGCACGCGACCGCGCGGGACGAGAACGAAGTCGCCGCGCTGTCAGTTTGTTAGTGCTACCCGGGTGTTGCCACTTCAAGTGATATGTGCACGCGACCGCGCGGGACGAGAACCAAGTCGCCGCGCTGTCAGTTTGTTAGTGCTACCCGGGTGTTGCCACTTCAAGTGATATGTGCACGCGACCGCGCGGGACGAGAACGAAGTCGCCGCGCTGTCAGTTTGTTAGTGCTACCCGGGTGTTGCCACTTCAAGTGATATGTGCACGCGACCGCGCGGGACGAGAACCAAGTCGCCGCGCTGTCAGTTTGTTAGTGCTACCCGGGTGTTGCCACTTCAAGTGATATGTGCACGCGACCGCGCGGGACGAGAACGAAGTCGCCGCGCTGTCAGTTTGTTAGTGCTACCCGGGTGTTGCCACTTCAAGTGATATGTGCACGCGACCGCGCGGGACGAGAACGAAGTCGCCGCGCTGTCAGTTTGTTAGTGCTACCCGGGTGTTGCCACTTCAAGTGATATGTGCACGCGACCGCGCGGGACGAGAACCAAGTCGCCGCGCTGTCAGTTTGTTAGTGCTACCCGGGTGTTGCCACTTCAAGTGATATGTGCACGCGACCGCGCGGGACGAGAACGAAGTCGCCGCGCTGTCAGTTTGTTAGTGCTACCCGGGTGTTGCCACTTCAAGTGATATGTGCACGCGACCGCGCGGGACGAGAACGAAGTCGCCGCGCTGTCAGTTTGTTAGTGCTACCCGGGTGTTGCCACTTCAAGTGATATGTGCACGCGACCGCGCGGGACGAGAACGAAGTTGCCGCGCTGTCAGTTTGTTAGTGCTACCCGGGTGTTGCCACTTCAAGTGATATGTGCACGCGACCGCGCGGGACGAGAACGAAGTCGCCGCGCTGTCAGTTTGTTAGTGCTACCCGGGTGTTGCCACTTCAAGTGATATGTGCACGCGACCGCGCGGGACGAGAACGAAGTCGCCGCGCTGTCAGTTTGTTAGTGCTACCCGGGTGTTGCCACTTCAAGTGATATGTGCACGCGACCGCGCGGGACGAGAACGAAGTCGCCGCGCTGTCAGTTTGTTAGTGCTACCCGGGTGTTGCCACTTCAAGTGATATGTGCACGCGACCGCGCGGGACGAGAACGAAGTCGCCGCGCTGTCAGTTGGTTAGTGCTACCCGGGTGTTGCCACTTCAAGTGATATGTGCACGCGACCGCGCGGGACGAGAACGAAGTCGCCGCGCTGTCAGTTTGTTAGTGCTACCCGGGTGTTGCCACTTCAAGTGATATGTGCACGCGACCGCGCGGGACGAGAACGAAGTCGCCGCGCTGTCAGTTGGTTAGTGCTACCCGGGTGTTGCCACTTCAAGTGATATGTGCACGCGACCGCGCGGGACGAGAACGAAGTCGCCGCGCTGTCAGTTGGTTAGTGCTACCCGGGTGTTGCCACTTCAAGCGATGGTTATGAGTCATTGTGACTGTTTGGTAATGTAAAATTGCAATCTTTCTGTTATTTTCATTAATAAGTCAACAATGTAATTGTATTCCGTCACTTTAAAATTAAAATTGTAAGTAACCCCCGACACACTAAATCATGTCTAAGAACCACCGCCACCGCTAGAAATCTTGCTTTCAAATTAAAAAAACTGCATCCATATCGATTCACCTGTTTCAGCTTTTTTGCGTAGGGGGTTAAAAATAGCGCACTATATTCCGTGGTTTTACATCTTTTTATTGAAATTTCAGAATAGAATAAACTCTATTTGCTTGAATGTGAGCACAATACCGATGTCAGGAACAGGCGCCAGGAAAAAATGTAAAAACTCGACAAATTCAAAGTAAAACTCAAGTAAAGAAAGTAACGTCTCCAGATCCCCGCCCCGGACGTTACTATGTTTGTAATTAGGAGTATAGTGGAGTCGCGCCTTACTCCGGCTTCTCTATATGTGAATATGACTAAATGGTATTGAAAAGTGCATCAAATTCCATCAAGTAGTTTGAAGTCCCGAGCTCATATACAGACAGTCGCGGGCGGCTCCTTGTTGTTTTGAGATAATTAATTAAAAGACTGTTTTGTGATATGTATATGTTTGCAATTTAATTTCGTGTTTAATTGGTGTTCTGTATTAAAGAAATGAATGTCAGAGTACCTACAATACTAGGTAATGTCAAAATTACAGCTTATTCAAAGGAATATTATATTGCTCTATTTTCTATACCGAAAGCCCGTTGCATGAGATGAGATTATGTATCCGCTGCGCGCAGCACTTGAATCAGTTTCTGGGCACCGCCACGCCTCCGTCCTGCTCCCTTACGCTGTAGGTATATCCGGAGCCGGCGCCGGCGCACGGAGCCGGCGCACGGCGCACGGAGCCGGCGCACGGCGCACGGAGCCGGCGCCGGCGCACGGAGTGTCACGATGATGTGCAACATTATTTCTATATGTATTTATAAGACAGATCTTCACTTTGGTAAATAATTATGATTGTTATATAAATGTTAAATGAATTGACATATAATACAATGACGACTCGACGAATACATTTTATAATTTGAAAACTAATGAAAAAGAACCTAAGTAGTGTAGAAAACATATTTGTCAATAATTCTAAATATTTTTTGATCAAATAAATGTCGTCAAGAAATGTCCGGACTTTCATTACAATCGAGTCACACTGAGGAAAAGAAAACCACGCAGTTATATAGTCCATCAATTTATTTCGGAAAAAGGTAGATTCTCAAAAAGCACATTTCACATAGTTCGGACAACAGACCATGATTATTTTGTGGCTATACAACGATACTAACACATAGTCAATTATATACAAGCCGGCGGGAGGCGGGCGGGAGCTGTGCGCGACAGGTCGCCTGTCTCCCGAGTGCCGTGTCTCGGACAGGACAGGAGACAGACCCACACTAAACGACTGACCGCTAGAACCAGCCGCTCCCGGCCGCCGGCCGGGACTGCAGCGGTCCGGGCACACTACTCTTCCACATTATAATAACACGTATAGTGTGCGCACGGCGCATCAGCTGTCGTACAGCTCCCGCCGGCGGCGCATCAGCTGTCGTACAGTTCCCGCCGGCGGCGCCGCGCGGCCCGCACTATGTAGGCAGAGGACAAACATTTCCACGCTGGGCCGTTTGTGCCAACGTGACATCGCGGTGAACCTACAGAAATGGAATCCGCGGGTTGACCCCATCCCACGCGTGCACATGCGCCACCGGCTGTACATGTAGAGGACTTCAGTCAACGCAAACAAGTCGAGCGGCCGAAGTCGAAACTACCTGAACTTGTGAACCTTATTCTACGCGTGACGACCATCGATTCATTGACAGTTTGAAGTCTCCTAAATGCACCTACAACCGCCGGAGCAGAGATGTCGGTTCTCCAATTACAGTTCAAGTTGTAGAGTCCTGCCGCGTCCGCAAAACTAAACAGGTAATACTGACAACGACAACATACGTTACATACAAGGAATAGAGAAACGTAATGAGAGAGGGCGCGGCGGCCGCGGCGGCAGCGGCGGCGGCGGCCGCGGCGGCGGCGGCAGGACGGTTCGATTCACATGTATGTACAAATAATACTAACGGAAGACTGCACACTGAGGAGTCGTAACAAACCGTCGGAGCTTCACGTTACATTAAACACTTAGTTAACATCGATTAAGTTCAAATCTGGTAACAATATTGAGGACCGGGAACCTGCCCACTCGTACGCGTTCCGAAATACAAGTCTTTACAATTAATTAAAGTTACATAAACAATGACAACGTTTAACTGTGCACATATCTAGATACAGAATGTGAAGAGTCCTACCTACGCGTTAAGTACGAACTCGCGGCTGCGCTCGTCGGCTAAATTATATTTTAATATCTCACTTCATTCCCAACTTCATGGATAAAATATTATTCAATTACATTTTCCTTTCGAACATAGATTTAATTTAATAAACACGTTTAAAAATATTTTGGATATAAAATATCGCGTGCACTTTGAGTGCAACAGTCTTTGGTTGTAGAGATGGCGGTACCGTGTCAGCCCTCGGTTACTCTCCCCGCCACGCGCCGGAGAGAGGATACCTCCCAACCCATCGCGCCGTGGGCGCGGCTATCCCTTCATTCTCCACAGGGACTCGAACCAAACAGAGGAGGACTTCGCTTAGTCAGAATTATCCTACGGGGTGTAAACGATACCAACTAGGTAAACATGTGTAAAAAAATATGCAAAATCGTTATAAAAATTATGCTCAGAAGTGGGTACTACAAAATAGAAGCTCCCGGTACGAACTGCGTCACTATATCTCGCACTGAACGCTCTCCTCTCCACCCAGGAGCCGGGAGCCGGACTCGCCACGAGTCGGCGGACGACTCTGCCTCACGCACACATACAAACATCGACATATTTATGAGAACCAACCTAACTAAACCCCACGCGATAACTTTCCTAATGGGAATGTAGAGCCCGCGTCCGCAGCTCGCAGGCCTCGGCAACATATGTATATACATTTAAATATTATGCTCTTTCAAAAAGTCGTCAGGATCTGCCAGCCCCGGAGCGAGCGCCGCACGCCGCTACATAATGAATAGCGCGCTCGACGCACGCCACGGTCATGCACCCGGAAGTATTGAGGGCCGACGCGCCGCGGACGCTCGGCGGGAGCCGGCACGAACACTTCCACACTGCGGAACGTATCGACTTGACCGAGATCAATGCACTTGTCGTTTTAAGATATGGACTCCTAGGTGTGTCCCACTATTTCCATTAGGTATTTCTATTGATAGAAAACTGGGACTGATTCTCTCACTGCTTCCGTTGCTGGAAGCAGTGGGAGGTGGCTTTATGTATTTTGCACTGCGGAGTATGTGGAGAATTATTCACCAAAATGGAAGATGATTAATTTGTTCCCCATTTTTTTTATTAACGAGAAGTCGTGTTTTTAATTTATTCTATTGATTAAATTCTCAATATCTCTTTCGAATGATAGTTTTCACGCCGTCATAAATATTAAAGTGGAAACAGATTCTCAAATAACACAACTGCTTTCTTTTGCCGCAATACAAATATTGGGATATAATTTGGACAAAACGGCCGCTCACTTTTTGTAATTTGTATTTCCATGGAAATAATGGGATACACCCGGGATCCTTTGTCGCCGCAGTTTGTGTGATGATTTGACGTTTACAAATATATTCAATAGTTGACGAAATAGTGCCATATCTTAAAACCTAGTGACTGTAGGTATTTTTGAAATTTGCTATCGTTTACGTACGATGACGTTCACGTGTCGGCTCACAAAACTCCACATTTTCACGAATGCCATTATGCATGTACAGGGTTCGGCACTCGAAGTGTTACTAACTTTACGTTGCTATAGCAACTAAACTGTTTACAGTATGGCGCCCATATTTTCACATTCCTTAGTCTATTGTATTGTTAATAAACTAACAAAAGCCTATTATTTTTCGTCGTTGTTAAAAAAAGTTTTGCAGATGGAAGTCAAACAAAACAGTGTCATATCTTTGTATTTGACTGGAAAATCGCAGTCAGTCATCGTTAATGAGCTAAGACATTTACATTTGAACAAAATGTTTGTGTATCGGACCATCACGCGTTACAATGATACGGGTAGCATCAAAAAACGCCATGGAGGTGGACATCCAACAACAGCAACATCATCAGAAATGGTTCGAAAGGTAAAGGCTAGAATTGAACGAAATCCACGACAAAGCGCAGTTAAATTGGCGAAAAGTCTTAATGTATCTGCCCGGAGCATAGGGCGCATATTGAAAAATAAACTTCAACTGAAGCCCTACAAATTACAAAAAGTGCAAGACCTAACACTCGCACAAAAGGCAGTTCGTCTAGAAAGAGCTAAGAACATAAAGCACTTGCACGTTGGTGGCATGCTTGAAAATTTGGTATTTTCCGATGAAAAAATTTTTACGGTTCAGCAATATGTGAACAAACAAAATGATCGCGTATGGTTAAAGTGTAAATCAAATGACAATTTAGACCAACGAATTGCCTTGCGAAAGCAAGCACCAGCATCTGTGATGGTTTGGGCTGCGGTAACTGCCACGGGACGCTCACCTCTCGTTTTCATTGACCAGGGTGTAAAGATAAACCAGCAGATCTACCGTAAAACATTTTAAACGATGCTTTGTTACCTTGGGCACGTAAACAATTTGGTAGAAATCATTGGACCTTTCAACAAGACTCGGCACCATCCCACAAAGCACGTGAAGCCCAAATTTTTTTACAAGAAAATCTTCCGAGTTTCATTTCTTCGCAACTATGGCCACCATATTCCCCGGACTTAAATCCAATGGATTTTTCCATATGGTCAATTCTAGAAGCCAAAGTGTCAACAAAAAAATATGAGACGGTCGACGCCTTAAAGATTGCTCTCCGCCGAGAATGGAACAAAATACCAGCAGACCACATTCGTGCAGCGTGTGAAGCCTTCTCGGTCAGACTCGATGCTGTTATCCGCGCTAAAGGTGCTCATATTGAACAATAATTTCTTTTTTATTTATTTTATATGCTTTCTTTTCGATACTAAAGTTTTAAAATAAATATGTTCATAACTAACCAAATTACAGCATTTTGTATTAGTAACACTTCGAGTGCCGAACCCTGTAGTTGTGATCCGTCGCTGTGCCTTATTTAGCCAGGGGCGGCGGCGGCGGCGGCGGCGGCGGCGGCGGCGGCGGCGGCGGCGGCGGCGGCGGCGGCGGCGGCGGCGGCGGCGAGTACACAATAACACTAACTTCTCGTCTCGAAATCACAAACTCAAGTTTATATCGATATTATAAACTATAGACAAAAGAGCCGTATTACACAGTAAAATAGAATAGATTGGGCATATACAACGATTCATAACAAGAATGCGAAATTGGCATTGTACATTTTTCGGGTAACCCCGTTTCACATTTTGGAAGTTATCGATAGGAGAGCACATTGAATTCGAGACATAAAAAGTTACATGATCGCATTTTATCGATTGAAATAAATTTGTATTGCACGTTAGTCCGCAACATGCGATGTTCGCGACAGACTTACGTGTCGCCCTGCAGGTCGTACACGTGGCGGGTTACTTCTCATGTCATTAAACATGGCACGCGGAATAATTAGCAAAGGAATTACAGAAACACGAGACGGTTCATAGTTGCGTGCCGCGTTGTGGCCGCGCGCCGGCGCCGGGCCGTGCGCGCCGGCGCCGGGCCGTGCGCGCCGGCGCCGGGCCGTGCGCGCCGGCGCCGGGCCGTGCGCGCCGGCGCCGGGCCGTGCGCGCCGGCGCCGGGCCGTGCGCGCCGCCGCCGGCGCCACAGGCTACAGAGGTCGTACAACGACGTTAGGTACTTTGTGCGCATTGGTTCGTCCCTCGTCTTATACAATCTATGAAAATAGAGTAAACACCGATATAAAGTAGTACATTTGTTAGAAACATAGAAATATATTATCTCAGCCTCTTGCACGTGTTGATATGACAACTAGTAGTAGGTGCACTCGCTGCGCGGGGAGCGGGCCCGCGGCGCGTCGCTACCGCACTGTGACACGAACGACTGTAATGGTACTCTAACTGGTATACCGACAATGGAATGGATAGCGTACGGGGCGAATTCATAACCTCCTTGCGTTGAAAAGTCGGTCAACAAGGAATAGATGACGTTTGTCGGTCTTGCAAAAACATAACGCCCTCGATTACACACATAGATCCTGGACCCGATAGGATTCCTCGGCGCGGTTCGGGACGCGCCGGCGCACGGCTGCCGGGCGCAGTTCGGGACGCGCCGGCGCACGGCTGCCGGGCGCAGTTCGGGACGCGCCGGCGCACGGCTGCCGGGCGCAGTTCGGGACGCGCCGGCGCACGGCTGCCGGACGCAGTTCGGGACGCGCCGGCGCACGGCTGCCGGGCGCAGTTCGGGACGCGCCGGCGCACGGCTGCCGGGCGCAGTTCGGGACGCGCCGGCGCACGGCTGCCGGGCGCAGTTCGGGACGCGCCGGCGCACGGCTGCCGGGCGCAGTTCGGGACGCGCCGGCGCACGGCTGCCGGACGCAGTTCGGGACGCGCCGGCGCACGGCTGCCGGGCGCAGTTCGGGACGCGCCGGCGCACGGCTGCCGGGCGCAGTTCGGGACGCGCCGGCGCACGGCTGCCGGGCGCAGTTCGGGACGCGCCGGCGCACGGCTGCCGGGCGCAGTTCGGGACGCGCCGGCGCACGGCTGCCGGGCGCAGTTCGGGACGCGCCGGCGCACGGCTGCCGGGCGCAGTTCGGGACGCGGCCGCGCACGTTTCACACAGTATACTATTTTGTTATTAACTACCACCTGTATTTCTTCGTCTACAGCGCTCGTCCGCTTATTCTAATTGGCAGATAACACTACACCGTCGCTTGCGGCGAGTGCCGTTACTTTGTGACCACTTACACTTACTTAACGTTTCGCGCCACGTCGGAGGCGTCGTCTCCGCCACATCCGTGGCACGTGGCGTCGCGTCGCGCTGCGCGAACACATCTCAAAGCGGAAAGGAGGAACACCCGCGGCTCGCGGAACTACAGTTCTTTCTCCGTTTCCTTTTCTTTCCCGTTGGCGAGCACGTCGCCGGCGGCGTCGCGGGGGCGCAGCGGGGGCAGCGCGGGGGTGGGCGCAGACGCGGGGCGCGCCACGTCGGCGCGGTTGTCGAGCAGGTCGTGCGCGTGCGCGGCGACGGCGCGGCGGATGAGCGCGTGCGTGGCGTCTCGTAGCCGCAGCAGCTCGTCCTGGATGCGCTCCGTGATCGCCTTCCGCGTCTCCTCCTCGGACGCGTTCGACTTCCGTAACCTGCGCCACACGCGAAACGTACGAAAATGACACATTTTTTTTAGATATATCGCCACCGTCTCGGCCGCCGACAAGCGACCACGTGGCCGACGATGGATCTGTAGATCTAGCTAGAGGAAGACGGCACCGGCGGTCGAGCGGCCGCACGGAGCCGTCCCCTGATGGTGTACCTAACGTCACCCCAAAACTAGGTCGTACGATTACGGCGTCGTCACTGTGTTATATTTAAAATTAGATACGTCAAAAGATTCTGAACTGAACTAGTACACAGTAGTCAGTTACGTGCGAGCGCTCGCGACCTACGCCGCGGCTTGATATCATAACTCCCAGAAGAAGGACTTCTAAAATGTCCGAAACCTGGTCGGAGTAATTTTCGACGTTTACAGTGAGTCTTAGCCGTTTTATATCAATTATGAATAATAACACTCACGAAACTTTTCAAAATCTAGTTTATTTTTCATTTCGTTTGCGAGCGCCCATGTCAAAGAAGAAGTAAGGGTTTTTTGGCATGTTGTCATCGGACGCTGTCAGAGGAAAAATTCTGTCTAGCATTGATACGATAATTTTACGGAAAGCATAGAAATCTGTTGGAATCCAAAAGAAGGAGCTAAGTATCTGTTTAAATGTTGTTTTATCTCGTTGGGGGCTTATTTACCTTGGTGTTGTAATGAATATTTCAGAGGTTCTTGAGAGATACAGTTGAATTATAAAATGTTGTTGGTTGTGGCTGGTTGGTTGTAATTTTACATATTGTAAGGGTGGTCGTACAATACCGCGTTAATGTAACACAGGCACGTATGTGGATAATAATATGTTATGGTTTATTAGGAAGAATAATGTGGAAATATAATGTAAACTGATGGGAATGACTTTGTCTTATTGCATTCTGCTCTTATTATGATGCCATGCTAGTGATGTTTTAACAATAGTGACCACCACAACATAAACACTAGAAATAAGGATAGAATTGCAGTACCTAGGTTTAGACTGAGTAAAACGAATAAGTCCTTCATGGGCAATTGTGTACGTTTTTACAATAAAATTCCAAAATGTATGACGGAGCTCACAGAAAGTAGATTCAAATTTAGGGTGAAAAATATTCTAATGAAAAAGCATACTATAAAGTTAGTAATTACATAGAAGACAAAGATGCATGGAACATTCCGCTTCTGCCAAGTAGCCAACTGGCACATAAGAAAAATAATATTGTCAAAAACAAACATAAAATATTGTAACAAAAGTACTAAAAAAATATGCCCTTCAGTTTCTTGCCGTATCTTCTGAGTAGTGGTTCTTTTTCCGATACGGTGGTAGAGTCATTGTAATAATTGACGTTCATAAGTGCGTCTATGACGACAAAATTGAATAAAGAACTTTTGATTGATTGATTGATTTCACACCGTAATTTGAGCTCAACACGATATACGATTGTCGCTTGAGGGAGATATGGGTACGGGTGCTGATATCCTTAAAACCGTTTGGTCGCCGAAGCCGTGGTCGACCTAAGCTATGGCGGATCGATGGTCTAGAGCACGACCTGAAGACGATTGGTGTCAGAGGCTGGAGGCAGCAAGCCAGAAACAGACCTGCCTGGAGACAAATTCTCGACCAGGCCAAGGCCCAGCCAGGGCGTAGTGCCTTAGATGATGATGATGATCTGATATCCTTCGAGTGAAGAGTAAGGCCTCAGGCCGCGGTCTCGACGGGAGCCGGCCTATCGGCGGTCAGCGGGACGGAAGCGCGCAAACATGCGATGCGATGTTTTGTATTTAGTTCCGCGCGCCACCGCGAGTGATCGCCCCGTGTGCCCCCGACAATAGTTAATGGACGGCTTGGAGCTATCTACCGGCAATGGCGTTATGTTCCCGGATAGCTACAATCTGAGTGTCTTTAGTTCTTGTAGGCGAGCGACCTACATGTCCGACCGCGTCGTCACTTAATAACAGGTGAGAGAGCGGTCAAACACTACACTACAAGCCTATATGTATAAAAAAAGTTTGTATTTTGTCTCAAATTATGATTTTGAGCAATTTGAGCTTCTTAAAGTCGAGACCGAATAGATTTTATAACGGTGGGAGACGAAAACTCGTTCCATAACAAAATTAGTTTATACAATATATATACATTATAAGTAGTAAAACCTTACAGCACGAGAATAGTAAATAACTAGAAGTACTCTAGTCACAGTTTGGCCGATGGCGGCGTCGCGTCGGTTCGTGCGAACTGTGTTACTTAACTATTCCTTTTAATTAATTGGCCTTTAACATGTTGCTTAATTCGTTTAGGCAAGTAACAGGTGCCGGCGTTACGTTAATATTCATTTAGTTCGCAGCTAATTCATTGTTACGTGCGGATGCATAACTACGTACGGGGCGGTAGGCGAAGGTCGGCAAATACATTTTATTACACAACTAGCGACCCGCCCCGGCTTCGCACGGTTATTATACATATAAACCTTCCTCTTTAATCACTCTATCTATAAAAAAACCGCATCAAAATCCGTTGCGTAGTTTTAAAGATTTAAGCATACATAGGGATATAGGGACAGAGAAAGCGACTTTGTTTTATACTATGTAGTGAAGTGATTGTGTTGTCAAGAAAACCGTTTTATTTTAACGTTGTCAATATATTGTATGACTTGTATTGAAATGTTACTTTAGGCGGTGCCCGCAAGGCCAGGCCATTTCATGATGAAATAAAAGTTGCTACTTGAATGCAGTATTTATACAGGGAATAACATTAATGTGTAGTAATACTGAAAGGTGTGTATGGGTATCTAGTCATGAATCATCGGGTAGAATATACAACCAAAAAAACACTATTATATTTTCCATACAAAGTTTAAAAATTATTTATTTGAATTATTTTGGACAATCCTAACAAGCTGTGGCCTAGTCGCGGTAGTACGGGTCATTGACCGAGCTACTTTGTGCCTAGGCACAAAACAGATTAGTACAGAAATCTACATACATACAAAGTGCGCTCGAGCAACGCACACATAGACACCGCTCACAGACACGATATCTGGGCACAGTTGGGATGCGAGTGCCATCCGCTTGAGACACGCGTCTGTGAACTTTTTTGTGCAAAAATGGAGCAACGAAAAATAGGTTATTATAACTGTTTGGTGGACGGTTGTTTAAATTCAACATTAAACGGTGAATTGTCGTTTTTTAAGCTACCAGTTGTTTCAGAGAGGCAAGTAGGTATTTGCTTGTATTTTGATGGTTTGTTTTCACGTAACACAAAATAGTTAGGTAGGTAGGTAAGCGCCCCAGCCCCCGGCCCTGCGCCGAACAAGCGAACATAAGTTTGTAGCCTTGTCATATTTTTACAATTTAAAATTAGATATTTATTGTAGTATAAGCTGTGTTAGCCTTGTGTTCAATAATCTAATGAGGAAGATGTTAATGTAAACTAATCGCATTTGTTTTGTCTTCAAAAAAACTTTATTCAGTTATAATAGTAACTGCGAAAAAATTATGTCGATATCGTGTACAGTTATATTTTTAAATCAATCAATTTTCCTCCCAAAAACTTCCTGCGCCGTCCGGTATGAAATGTATGAAAAGTACATACATGAGATTAACTTCTGTATTTATCTGTTTTGTGGCCTAGGCGCTCTGTCTTTGAAAACGCCGAACATTTTACAAGGGCTTGATTTCGAGTCTCAAATACCGGAATTTCATACTGAACGGATCTTCGGACTCGGTCGTTTCCGTTCCGGAACCCACTCGTAAAAAAGGGTATTTCCACATTTTTACACGACTGCCCAAAAAGGAGTATTTCAGGGTTTACGTATGTATGTATTTATTTATTCCACCATTACTTCTTATTGCCTGGACAGATTTGAATGCATTAAAACCATAATAAAAACATAGGTTTAAGTTTTTTTTACCATAGTTTTTTTGCATGTTCCGGAACCGGTATACAAAAAAATCTCCGCGAACGTACCCGACTTAGCCTTGCCTTGATTAGTTTCAAATTTTTATCCAACTTGACGTCTTAGAATTCATATTCAGAAATAACCTAAAAAAAAATTCCGAAACGAAAACGGTCCTTTTCGGTGGAGTTTTATGGGGCGGCGTTAGAAGGTAACTTTGTTTGTGCCGCTCGACCAATGAGGAGCAGCGGCTATTATTTATTAGGATTACATCTTTATGATTGGTGCAATACGAAACAAGGCTAGCGAATCATGAAGCGGCGGCGAATGTTTGATAGCTTTAGTGTTTGCCGCGTTTTGTCAAAGATTAAACAGGTTTATTTCTGAAAACTGACTAAGTAAAGACGCTTTATTGATTACTGACTTACGAACACTCTTTTACTATGCAATGAAATCAAATGTTGGAAATGTCTTAACCATCATTATCAGCCTATTACATTCCTACTGTTGAAATTCATGCATGATGTTTTTTACATCCTATTCCTACGGTGGTTGGTGACCTCACGTATTTTTTAAGAACATCAGCCATGCTCGCTCTTATTAGGCGTTTACACTGATTAGATCCTTATTCCTGAATGTTAATTGGAGCGATGATGTTTAATGCTGTAATTAATAAGTAAGCATTAATAAAAATAAAAAAATACCCTGCCAAAAACATTATCACTTGGGATGATTTAAGGATTCCGAGGATACCCCATACATCCAAATCTGTTGAGGCATTTTGTAATAAAAAACGCACATACATTAACCCCGAAAACATTATATTCCTTTTTTGGGGAGTCGCGTAAAAAGCAGTTTGCTTGAAAGTTAGTTGTAAAGTAAGGTTGGTAGGACAGCTGGCTTTGCTAACTGAAGATAAAATTTGTTTGTCAGATCTGTACACGCGGCGCACTAATATTCTTTGTCACAAGTTCATTGCTCTTTATCAGCTGATTGTTAGGGTTGAAATGAACTTGATTACCAGAAATTTTTAAATTATCATATCTTGTGATTTTAAAAATTTTCTGGTGATTTGCACTTGGACTTGAATTATTAATAAGCTTCTATATGCGTGGTTTAATTATTACTACACATTTATGTTACACGTTGTATATTACAGGTTTTAAACGGTGCTCACCTGTCCAGCAGGTGGTGTATCTGTATGGGCTCGCCGACGTTGTAGTAGACGTGCTTGCGGAACTTGAGCAGGTAGGGCTCGGCGTTGGGCAGCACGCGGTCCATGCCCTCGTGCCACACGGGCACGATGAGCGGCGGCGCGGGCGCGGCGCGCGCGCTCTCCGCCACCAGCCGGCCCACGCCCCACTTGTGCCGGATGACCTCCTTGTCCACGTTGACGCGCCCCTCGGGGAAGATGTGCACCCAGTCGCCGCCCGACAGCCGCTCTATGCAGAAGTCTATCGCTGGCTGGAATGTCAGACGGGCGTTATAAGTATTAGCGCCTTTTGTAAAGGTAGGTACGTACTCCTTTCCTCTTTTCCGTATGAATGTTAGAATGAGCTTGCTATATAAGTATGATATGTCGTGTCGTGCTTATGAGCTGTCGTAACGCTAAATCAGTTTTATATTTTAGATAATTTTAGTATAATGGTCCAGCCCCACACGCGAGGACGCACCCACAATCCGACATGTAAATCTATGCGTATGCATTCACCCACCCTCACGCAATGCTACAAACTTGGCAACCGAATAGCTAGGAGTTTGACCACAGTGTTATCCAGCGGTTCACTCGACACTTGAAGACCGCTATTAACATAACCGAGTGTCAAATACGCTCGGCATGATGGCGTGGAATTCAATGGTTTAATGGGTCCGCTAACATAAAACAAATAAAAACAAATATAGCTTCAATAGTATGGTATACCTCGCGCCAAATTTTAAAGCCGCCGACCGACACACCACGCGACCTGCGACGAATACAAATTTTATATCCATTTTTACCCGACTGCGCGTATGTGAGGAAAAATTTGCCAAGTTTCACTGCTCTTGAACTACTTATCGCATTTCGATAAATGAGGTGTACAAAGACGCGCACACCAAGTATCGTGGCATAGGATATGTGACGTCAAACTAAAGCCAATATAGCGGATGCTCTAACCAATAATCTCCATATGAATAAGTATAAATTGTGTCAGTCGGGTTTTAGTGTTCAACTTTACCTATTATAATGATTGCTTGTGCGCGTGAGGCGGTGCGCCGGCGCCGCGCCGCTCAGCGGCCGCAAAGTTCGGCGCGAGGTATATAACGGCGAGTTACCTGATAGACTCCGGCGCCGCGCACGACGGGCACGCACTTGCCGAGCGAGAAGAAGTAGGAGTGCAGCGCGTTGGTGAAGCAGATGTCGTGCGCCGCCAGCGACCAGCGCATGCGCGAGCCGCGCACCAGCGTCACGCAGTCCAGCACGCCTGCGCGCGACCGCCACGTTAGCATTCAACTTATCATCAAGGCCCAGTGGGAGATTTTGCTACGTTCGACGGCAAGCGCGTAAACGCGTATTTTGAACTCTAAGAGCATAACATTTTCAAATCAAATCAAAATCTTTTTATTCATTTTTGGCATCATCGACGCATTTATGAACGTCAAACTATCACCAAGACTACCACCGTATCGAAATAAGAACCACTACTCAGAAGATGCGGCAAGAAACTGAAAAGCATTTTTTAGGGATTTTATTAAAATTTTTTGGTTTCCTACAATGTTATGTTTCTTATGTACCAGTTGGCTACTTTACAGAAGTGGAATGTTTCAAGCATCTTTGTCTTCTATATAATTACGAACAGTGTCGTACATTGAGTACAAATAATTCTTGATACACTTTTAGACATGTAGAAGTTACCCAAAAGTTTCTGAAGTTCGTCGTCAGACCCTCGTTTGTGATACGTTACGCCGACGGAAGGAAAAGTACCCTTCTCAACCGTTTAACTGAATGAAACGAACTTGTTAATGGAACATCCGGCCTCAGCAGATCAGAACTCTCTCGTAAACCTATAAGTTAAATTGTAACACTAGCTTTTCCCGCGACTTCTTTCCCTTCGTCTCTAAATAGTCGATCCCAGTTGATATTTTAAAAATATCTTCAATGATCAAAGCTAGATAGAAGGCTGATATTATTGGTATCGAGACCTACAAACCGTTGCAACGGTTTGTAGGTCTCGATAGGTTTGGTGTGAATTGATTTTAATGATTATTTTTTACTGACCTTGATATATTTAATTAGTGTCTAATTTTATTTGCCTCTGTCTCTCTCTATTTTTATTTATCTTGCCATGATATTTTATTTATGCTGACTAATGTAATTTATTATTTTTGTAAAATGTAGTTTTATGACCGAAGACGAAGAAGACCGCGCTCAGTGGCGTTCATTGGGATAGGCCTATGTCCAGCAGTGGACGAATACAGGCTGATGATGATGATGATAGTTTTATGATATGGCTTTCGATATTGTTTCGACCTTGCTTGACATATTATTTTATTTTTATGTTGTAATTTACCACAATATTCTATTTCATGCTTATTAGTGAAATAGGTTGATCTGTGCTAATTAGTTAATAAGCAATACTTTTATTATTATTTTTTATTTAGTGCCTTAAAGAAATTAGGCAACTAGTCAAAAAAAGGTATGTTTTGCAACATTTTAACTGTATACAATCACTATAACACAGTTCGGGAAGAAATCTGACAGACGTAGTGAAGCTCGACGGAATACCACGCTTCCTTCTTTAGCTGCGGCTTCCGAGCTCCGCCACGCTTGCATGGCTTGCGATACACATATCTCATTTCTATACAACGACCCTCTACTTCCTACCGCCGGCGCCGCCGCCGGGTTTGATAACGACTCATCTACAAATAAATTATTTTTCAAAAAAAACTAAACCGACTTCAAAACCACAAATGGCACTCAAAAGTAAAAAATAAATTAATATAATTATCATAAGCGCTACCCACTCATATATTTGAAGTCGGTGCCAGCCAAGTCTAAAAGGTAGTAGATAAATACTACCTAGAAGTAGTACTTACTATATACATAGTATTTATCTACTACCTATTAGACTTGGCTGGCACCGACTTCAAATATATGAGTGGGTAGCGCTTATGATAATTATATTAATTTATTTTTTACTTTTGAGTGCCATTTGTGGTTTTGAAGTCGGTTTAGTTTTTTTTGAAAAATAATTTATTTTACCCTTTTTAGTGAAAAACAAGTTTTAATTAAATTAATTCAAAAAGTTTTTAAAGACAAGCTTTTATGATCTAGAAGCCACATCATGACGAAGTTTAAAACGGGCTATCACAATTAAATGCATGTACAAACAAATTTCATGTCTGTCCTATATCTCTGTTGAAGAGTTCCCTCGCCGGAAGTCAATCCTGGGTGTATCTGCCATGTCATGATGGAATTTAGAACAGGCTATTATGGTTAAATCCATTTACGAAATGTTGTGTCTGTACTATTCACCGTTGAGGAGTTCCCTCACCGGAAGTCAACCCTGGGTGAAGCAGGTGAAGCAGTCGAATACATTCCTCCACCTTTAGAAAGTTGGTTACGACAAAAACAAGAACCGACTTGAAGATTAAACTTATATTTTTTGTTTTTGCTATTTTTTTCAAAAACTACTGAATGAATTTCGATAAAATTTATATGGGACCACCTTTGAAGTATTACCTACCAATCAAAAAAATAATCATCGAAATCAATGCATAATTGGCGGAGAAATCGCGTAACAAACACACAAAAAAAAAAAAAAAAACATACCGTCGAATTGTAAACCTCCTCCTTTTTGAAGTCGGTTAAAAAAGAATTTAATAAAAATAATACAGGAAACGTCGCATAAATATTACGAGCGCGTAGTAAATTAATTATCACCACGTGATCGCATTCGCAATACAGTGCGGTGTGGGTCGACTGCGCTGGTTTGAGGGGGTGTAGGTTGTAGGGGTTTTCTTCTTTGCACCTTTTCTATAGGATTCTTCAAACGATCGTTTACGTCGTGACATAATCTTTTGTTCTGGAGGATGACGATGAATCCTTGTGATGGAAGGAATGGTCAGTGAGAAATGTGGGACTCAATTCCACATTCCATTGTTTTTGAAAACATTACACCATTGTAGCTGATGAAACTGACAACGGCTTAGCAAGTATTCCCCGTCATTGATCTGAGTAGTTTTTAATTGGTTTCTTGGACAGCTTGGACTTTGCTCCGCTACATGAGGAAAACTAACTTACAGAATACAAATCTTCATAAACCTGACCAAATTGGAAGTATGCTTGCTAGATTTTTTATAGATTCGGCAGCCGCACTGAAGTGGCTACAATTGTGTGTAAATTGTTCAATGAGGCACAACATCAATTGTAAACGTCGACAATTCTCGCTCACGCTTTGTTTGCTTGTTCACGTGTTTTGTATTGCAATTGAATGGTAGGTAAATACATCTAGTAGGTATTTTGATTAGTCCCATCTCGGTAACCTCGAAGAAGCGAGATGAAGAGGTACGAAGTTGGGAGTTATACCTGCAATAAATTCCTATCTCGGCACCTTGTCATAAATAATTTGAATTTCGTAGTTCAAAAGTACAGTCTTGTTCATATTTGTTTGGTAACATTTTGTAAGGATCCCTCTAAAGAGGCTTAGTGACGCCTTAAAAAACAGTCGGATGGACAGACAGACAAATATTCTGAGAGTTCAGACACCTCGAAACAGTCGTTCCCATTAGTTTCTCAAAAATATCCCCAGCATACAGACGGCCAACTTATAGTTTTATACTAATATAGAGACTAAGTAGTTAGTCCTGGCGCATGGCGCGCGCGAGCTGCTTCACTTACTAATACTCGTACGACCAAAAAACTTCCTGATACTACATTTCTGTCGGATTGCAGCAAAAATCGGTCGCCGTCTAGATTTAGCATCTTGATACTTTCCAAATTTCTCCAATCATTTTCTTTCACCTATATCCAATGCCCAATTCACACAGAAAGCGCCGGAGTGTTCTGGGCCGGGGACGGCGCGGGCTCAGTTGTATATTGTTTGAATTTGTATGAAACATGTCACACACGCCGTTCACCCAACGGGATCGTAAAAAAGGGGTAAATTGTATAAAAAGTCCTGAAGTTAGTTCTGACGTCATAGCTCAAGCAGTCCTTGATCTGAGACAAAAGTGACCGAAAGAAGAAAGACTTGTATCGATGATTGAAGATGTTGATGGGTGCCGAGTTGGGACTAAACCGGGTATTTATGTTTAACTTGGTACTATTTAGTATTCTGTGGTTTAACGCAAATTGCGTCTGTTTTGCTTGATTGCTTTAAGAGTGTAATGAGAGTGGGCTCAACTCTAGGATTATGTTAAAGTAGGTTGGTAGGACGCCGGCGCGGTAAACTGTTATTATGGCGTTATTACCTGTGTACGTATAAACAAGCTATAATACATTAGTAATTATAATTAGTAGCTCGGCGATAATATTTTACAAACAGAGATATGCATGCTGCTGATTTTGAATAATATTTTATGTAATATTATTGATATAAAAGTATAAACAAGCCAATGAAACTGGCCTCAGAACATAAAATCTCGCATAAGCGTTTATCGTACATGATCCTAAATACGCCCTAGAATTAGTGCTAATCCCTAACACTAATCACGGTGTTCTGGTGAGACAGTGCGTGAGCCGTAGTCCTTGTAGTTTCGGCCGCGTATCTTCAGACGCCGCGCGGCGCAGTCCGTGTCACACGTCATCAGACAATAACGGCACTTTCGGAAACGTAATCAGCCTTTGTGTTTATTAACAAAGGGTTCGATACAATACAAAAGCGAAGTCTAACGAAGCCCAAAGCTTTAGGGTCTAATTTAATCACTGATATGCTAATCGAGTTTGATCGAGTCAGGGTCGCTAGAAATACGAACGCCGGCGCCGCTCCGCCGTTAGCGGAGCTCTAGTGATGTAAGAATTAATATTTTAAGACGCAGAATATTATTCAACATTTATAAACCTTTACTGAACAGTAATAATGATTACTTGTTAGAAAATAAACAACGACAAATTACGTTCAATAAAATAAACATTTCGGTTATCTAGCGCGTTCTAGAGTTCTCTTATTGAGGTCAACGCCAATGACTCCTTGTAGGTGTGAGTGTGGTCGGCAGGGGCAGGCGGCACTACTACTCATTTCGTTCTCAATTTCGGAATGGCCAAACAAGATCAGCTAATAAGGAAGTTTTGTAACTGAATTATGGGCATTAAATGAGCTGGGAATTAGACATGCAAAGGGGTTAGAACATTTTTTCGCCGTTTGTTTGTTTCCGTTTTGTGTAGATTTATGTTAAAGTCGTCGTGGCTCACCGGTTTAAAAACAACATAGTACGAGTCCCAAGGCGACAGTGATGGATACAAAAGGTTATATTATGGCTTTTTCGCTAATAACACATAAACATTATACAATGTATGATTTCTATCGGAAGTAAGTATCGTGATATATCTAAGTAGAAGAAATAGGCCATTATGCTATTGCCTACCTCCATAGCACTATTGTCTGATGTCCCCCATCTTGACATTTCCATGGCGTGATGGCTAAGTGGGTTAACTGAACTAGGTCACCAAGGGGTGGGGGTTCTATTTATGTAATAGGTGTTCATTTAAGTGGACTGACTCATCAAGAAATCCCTACTATAAGGTCAAAAACGTGAAATTTGGCATGGATGTTTTTCTTATCTTTTAGTTGGTGATTAGCGTTAAAAAGTTTCTTTTTTTTATATAACAAATAAACAAACAAGCAGACGGTCCGCCTGGATGGTAAGCGGATACCGTCGCCTGTGGACACCTAAAACACTCGGGGCAACTGGTGCGATGCCTACCCGCCTATTAGGTACTACTGATCGTTAAAACGACTGTACTGACGTTAATTTTTTTTTGCTTTCTTTCCTTGTTTTCTACATGCATCAAGGTAACAATTCCAAAAAATTATGATGATACGAGACAAAAATAAGTTTCAGTAATAACTGGGTTAAGGACCCTTTAAGTGTTTTTAATTGTCACGGAGAGGGAATACCGCGTCATCACCCGCGTACGTGGGAGTACGTGCTAGTGCGTAGTACAACGTACCCCAGAGCCCCGGGTCGTCGAAACACGAGTGGTGGTTGGAGACGGTGAGCAGCGGCACTCCGGCCGGCCGCCGCACCGCCGCCACTAGCACGTCCTTGTTGTACACTGTGGTTTTGTTCAGGAACTCTGCAAACGAAACACATTGTATGTCTATGTGTACACTGTCGTCATTAAAATTTTGTTTTCCTACCCTATAGTTGTCTGATATTTTTTTTTCATGAGATTTTTCATAGATAGCTCCTCCAGGCGTTTTCGGTGCGTCTTGCAACTTCTAAATCTTGTCTCGCTTGGAAGGAAACTAATTGGCCTAGATAAAGGTACTCATGGACGTATGCAATCTCCTCGCCATCTCCTCGCCATCAACTTCTAGCCTACGTTTCATGCTATTCGTCATAAGCTTGGTCTTCGACATATTCATCTTCAGTTCGACCTCGAGGCTTGCCTGATTTAGTTGTGTGACCATGGAACCTAGTTCCACTGCAGAGGATGAGAAAATGACAATGTCGTCGGCGAATCGAAGGTTTGTCAACCTTTTTTCTCCGACAAAAACTCCCTTTTCTTCCCAGTTTGCTGCTAGCTTTTTAAAAATATCTTCTAGGGTGGCTGTGAAGAGTTTCGGAGACAGCGGGTCGCCTTGCTTAACTCCTTTGCGTATGGGGAAGGGTTGTCCGAGCGTATCTAATTTTACGGCTGCTGTGCTATTAATATAAAATTCCTGGAGTAGTTTAATGTAGGTGGGTTCAATGTCTTGATTGTGCAGGGCTTGGAATATAGCGGAATGTTTTATACTGTCAAAAGCCTTGGAATAGTCAACAAATGCTAGATAAAGGGGAAGTTTGTATTCGTGGTGTTTTTCTATTATTTGATTGATGGTATGGAGGTGATCGGTAGTAGAGAGGCCGCGTCGGAATCCTGCTTGTTCCGCAGGTTGGCGTGAGTCTAGAGTACCAGCGATTCTATTCTCTATGACCTTTATGAATGCTTTGTAAAGATGTGAAACAAGGCTTATGGGTCTGAAAGGTAACCTTCCTTTAACACTTAAAAGGAAACTAATGGACGTACTCTCCCCATCCTCACCTACGGTGCTCAGACTTGGTCTTTGACAAAACATCAGAAGTCCGCACTCGGGGTTTGCCAGCGAGCTATGGAGCGTAGCATCTTAGGTTTTAAATTGTCGGACCGAATAAGAAACAGAGAGCTGCGCTCCAAAACCCAAATCGCCGACGTGGGACAAAAAGCTGCTAGTTTGAAATGGAACTGGGCTGGACACGTCTGCCGCATGTCGAACGAGATGTGGCCTAAACTGAGTGGATCCCACACAAAGTCAGACGACAATGCGGCAGGCCCAGACGGAGATGGCGGGATGAGCTGGACTCCTACTGGAAGGATTGGCAGCAAGAAGCATTAAACCGTGAGGAGTGGAAGGAGGGTAGAGAGGCCTTTGCCCTGCAGTGGGACGACCACGGCTGAAATAAATAAATAAAAATGGATGTCTGGAAGAGACCGCTGCTTAGCGATAAGACCGCCTATTATACTTATAGAAAATTATGCATTATCAACTGTAATTCTTTTTTCTTTTTTTAAGTGCAATAAAGTGTTATCTTTTATCTATATGTCTTGTTTACCCATTTCATTCCCATACTCAAATTGAAGTCCGGGTCCTAAAGAAATGCGAAAGCTGACTTTACCAGTGCTTCGGAAATACGCCCGCTAGAGAAGATAGCACCAAGAAACTCTGCGGGGATGTCTCTATTATTAAATATTTTAAAATGTCTAAAAATATACCTAACAATGTACAACGAAGTATAAATTATTATTAACAAAATATGTCAGAAGTGCGAGTGAGATGTCCCATAGTCATAGCACGGTCAAGTTATCATAGACTGTGGTCATAGTATCAGCAACAGAACAATATCAGTAATACATATATATATATAGATACTTTAGATACAGTAGCAGTTAGTGACCAGAAGCCAGTCCCCGCAAGCAGCACTCGTTTAAGAGTCGAGTCGATAGATATTACTAGGTGGTGGCCGGCAGGTCTCTCGACTGCGAAAGGCCGTCCGTTGGTACCACCTCCTTGCCAGTTATTAGCCGCTGTATTAAAGTTCTAGGTGGCACTGAAAATGTCATGAGCAAACGTGGTGCTTACTATCAGGCGATCGATTTCCTCTTCTCATTGACGAGTTGCATAAAAATGTCGTCGGGCCCACTTTAATTATTTCCTCTTACGTTAACAAGCGCGCGATAAGTGTTTAATGTTTGTTCGACGCGGACCGACGGACGACGCGACGTGCCTTCTTGCACTGAGACAATCGGAGGGCTGCGGCCGGAGTCATACTTTTCTTTCTGGAGACACAAATAGTTCCTGAGGGAATAACTCTAAACCCAATTTTACGGAGACGAAGTCGCGGGCGGTCATGTAATTTTGTAAATAAGTGTAATTTACTTATGGCAACATGCTTCTTCCTTTTATTTAACAAAGACTACTCAACTGGCACTGGCACTGACACTGGCACTCCATAATAGCTTAATGGGCCCCACCAACAAATGTACTCTATGAGCACCACTCACTCACTGCTTCAAAATTCAGCCTGAATAAATGATATATTTTATTGTATGGAATAAAATTCATCTTATACCTATCTAGGCTTAATTGTGGTTATTTGTTGTCTGTTTTGCAGGCTGAGGCATGCAGGGCCCCAATTCACTATGACAATTTGGCGAAAACACGTCGATTCCTTGCTTCGAAATCACGACGATTCCTTCATTAATAAACGATATATCTATGACGCATTCATATACATATATGACGCGTCATAGAGAGTAAAAATTTCGCAGATGTCGTTTATTAATGAAGAAATCACATCACACAAAAAGAAATGGACATGGCAAAGTCACTGTCTGGGTACATTGGGTTTTTAACTTCAAGGAAGCTCCTTTTAGTACTCCATAACTTGACTATGAGTACACCCACTACATTCATGAACTAAGAGCGAGCTTATCAGGTCAGCAGGTAAAAGTTGCAGGTTATTTTGGAAGGAATGAATCGGTCAAATCAATTTTTAAAAGTTGTTTAAATAAGACCACAATGCTATATAGGTACCTACACCATATTATTTCTGGAAAACATGTATTTAACATAAATGCATGAATTACAGAGGTCAACAAGGAAAGGCATTGAAATTAATTATATTTTGCATTTATATAAGTTTCCGTCAGTTATACCGATCCGACATGATTGTTCATTTCAAATTGTATTTGAGTCACTCATATCTATATCTTATTCAATGCAAATATATAAAGTTTCTTTTCAAGTAGGTAGGTATCTGAACTATTCATAGATGTACATAAGAAGATAACACGGAGTAATAAAATACAAAGGTCCTATAAAGTTGGCTTCCCTGCTTGTAGAGAACCAAGAACTACAAGAACACAGATACAGTACAGTACGGCCAAAATAACTTGGCGAGTCTGAACATCGCGCAGACGCGTCTGGAAGCCAACTTTATAGGACCTATGTATTTGGACGGCTGCGTAGTAACATATTTTAGGAACCAAATGGTGGCATGAGGTGAAGTGCGCGGGGAGGTGGTCTAGGCTAGTTATGTACCTTACGTAAACACAATCAATCAATTATCGCAATCGATTATTTTTATTTAGAAATCATGAATTTAGTTTATTAGAATATATTAAACGAAATAGATTTACTAATATAGTGAATTATGTCGTTAATAAAAAAGATTATGTTATAAAAAAACTGATTCTAATAAAAATACATTTTCTCGGTTGAAAAAAATAATTTACTTAAATAAACAGTTGTCTATTAACGATTACTTAATGAAGAACTGTTTGAAATCTTCTTACAATCAAATAGAAATATGTATTATTTTTATTACTTGATTTACATCGATTTTAATAAAAATCGATTAACGTCACTCAAAGGCACGCACATTGGACATCCCTTTTTGTTTACTTCGTAAAGCTTCGCGTTTTTTCGGCAAAGCTCGGTACGAGGTATGTATCTCAGTCACACGTTAGTATTTGTGTAGTGTATGTTTCGCTGTCTCTGTCTTTAGCACAGTCGGCTACAAAGTTTTCGTTGGGTTTTTTTCGGAGTTTTTTTTATTATGTATTGATTGTTAATATTGTTGTTATTATTGGTGTTAAGTTTTTTGTTTAGTGTTAATCGTTAAATCAGTTTTATTCGTGTTATTTGCAAGTGTAATTTGGAATCTATTTCGCCAAATCAACCAAATATATAGAGCGAGTGTGGCTCAGTGGGAGCAAGTGCGACTTTCGATCCAACGCACCCGAGTTCGAATCCCGCTGGCCCCGCACCACTGACTTTCTTAAGTTATGTGCGGATTTAACACTCGCTCTAGAAACGGTGAAGGAAAACATCGCGAGGAAACCGGCTTGTCCAAGAATTTTTCACAAAAAGTCAAGGACAAGTGACATCCACCAACCCGCACTGGGCCAGCGTGGTGGA